>SJXQ01011513.1:0-107465 GCA_006408695.1 Aepyceros melampus | reverse complement strand
ATGCTGGGCCATTCTTTGACAGATCAAAAAATGCAATGAAATATTTTTTAAAAATGTCTATGCTGTGCATCTATTTTGATGTAATATAACACATAAGATCCAGTTATTTTGCATCAGCACAGAACTGATGAATATTATTTTTATAATTTCCATGAAAACCTAGGAAGGTTAAAAAGACACACTTCATTTTAAAACAATGACCTTATGAACTAAGTTGAAGACATTGAATACATGAATTACACAATGGGCTTACAAAAAAAGTTGACAATCAATAGGCAAAAAAGAACAATTGGCCAGAGATTTATTTTAAACTAAAAACCACCAAAGTAAGTCGAAATAAAATACTGTAGCAAAAATTATTTGGCAAAACTTTATTTGTTCTATTACTAGTGGAAAATATACTTGTTCTACTTCAGTGATGACCCATGAGCCCTACATCATCTCTGTCTTCCTGAAGATACATGCCATGGATGTGAGCGGTGTTTTGTTTTTCCTTTTTTTAAAATACAAAGCAAGATTTATTCTTCTACCACTAAAAAATTTCATTTATATGAGACAAGTTAAAAGGGATTTTTGTAGCTATTTTTGTCAAATCCTAGTGTTACCTAAAACAAAACTTGGGTGGTGTTAAAAAAAATTAGACAGCCAATTCAGCATCTGTTGATGGTTTCTGGTTTTACAGTCAAATATAGTCTTCAATTTCTTTTCCTTTTCTTGTGAAACTTTTCCTGTTCTGAATAGTTATGCTAAACTGGGGCTTTCATTTTATCTCAAACTATTTTTTAATGTTTTCAATTATGTTTATTTTCCAAGAGGTGAACACTTTAGGAAAAGTTAAGTAAAATGAACCCTGAAGAATGCTGTTCTGATTGTTCCTCATTCACTGGCCAAACAAGTCAGGATAGCTAAGATAAAGAAACTAAGTATTAAAGATTGGAGTGGGGATCATCTGATCTCTGTAAGAAGTAGAGCCACCGTCAACCTCAACTGCTGAGACACTCTTTTTACTCTTGCTGATCATGACATGCAAGGGGAGCATTCATCTGGATATGCTCCATTTCCTTGAATCCACAAGTGACTGGAAAATACATGTACAATTCTGCTGATGATTTTTATAATTGTGGAAATGCATAACAATATTTAGCCTTATTCAAAGATTTGTTAATTTTGAAGATGGGTAAAGTATGGTAAAAATACCATCTTTTAGCTTAAAATATTAGAGAAATTTACTAACCTCCTTGATCTTAAGCAAAAGGAAAGAATTCCTTTTTCTCCCCTTGCATTTTCCCTAAACATATCTAAAGCTGCTTAATGGTCATACTCACGGGGATTGCTCTTGTATGACTTTGTGTATGTGACACAATCCAATTTATAGTAGATAAGGTAGCTTTAAGCTTCATTATTTGAATAAATATTTCTCATCACCCGAACCATAGTCAGTGCTTGAATATAAAACTTAACTTACAAGTTTCTTGGTGGGGAAAGCAAGATGAAGAGGAAGGAAGTAGGCTTGGTGGAGCAGATGGAGTATGAATTTTCTCAGATGCACCCTGGGATGGCCAGTGGAAGAGAAAAGTCATCTAAAATATGGGAGGGTAATTTATCCTCTTCCCTACATTCTGAGAGTTTAAAGTGGTGGGTCAAACTGTAGTAGCACTCTTTTGTACATTGCTTGCACAGTACAAAAGATTCGGTTACTTGTTCTGGCTTTTAAAATGCCAGCATCAAAACTGAAGAGTAAGATACTGAATCCACGTGCAATCTTCATACTTAATATGGAAACTACCTGTTGAACAGAGAATCCAGCAGAATTGTACATCCCCAGTAGGACATCTACAAGACCTCCCCCTAAATGAAAGGGATATCCATCAGACTAATTAGGTGATACTCTCAGTTCACTCCAAACCTTAATTTCATGTCTGACTCTCTTATGATAAGGGAGGACTTCTGTATTATGGCATGCATATGCAGTAAGGAGAGCTAGAAGATGCTTATTGTTGAAATGACACATTCTTCTATCTTGTTAAATAGCATGAAAATGATCTATTTACTATAGGTGATTAGAGCTCCTGGTTCTGGATCGCTCAATCTTTATTGCTAGTAATTGATGGGAAAGCTTCAGTACTGCGGTGCTTAGATTGAATGAAACTGAAGCACTATTTTATTACACAGGAGACTCTTTTTCTCAACACAAGAAAGTCAGATATAGCAGTCATCATAATTACAAAGCACTTTGTGCTACTTTAAGCACCTCTTGTTCCAGAATTGCAAAAAAGAAAGAAAGAAAAACCTTATGAAAAAGCATTTTAACCTCATTTTGCAGATGAGGAAACGAGGCACAGAGAGGTTAAGTGACTGGGCCAAAGATACCTGGGTCAGCAGTAAATATAAGAACAAAAAGTGGGACCCCTGCATTGTAGCTTTAATTGTACTTTCTTCAGTTACTTGTTCTGGCTTTTAAAATGCCAGCATCAAAACTGAAGAGTAAGATACTGAATCCACGTATGGAAAGACTTGTGTAGCATTTCATAGAAAGAGTTTCTGGCTCCCTACACACATTCTTAATGCATGGGAATGCTAGCCCTGTAAATAAAATCTTGACAATTTGAAACGTTGAGGCTGTTTTGTTATCTACAGAAAGTGAGGCTAAAATTAGCTTTTCAGGAACTTTTATTTGTTCTCAGAGCTGAATCCAAGACTCAGTATTACACAACTTAGGAAAAGTACCAGTCTTCTAATTGTCTATGGTAGAAAATGACCTTCTCAGTAACACAATGTTACTTTTATATAAAAAAGTAGAGCTACCTTGTTGCTGTCATATCTCTGGGAAAAAAAAATTGTCAGTCTAAATGACAAGAGGTCAGAATGCTCTAAGCGTATCAGGATACTTCTAAAAATAATCATATTTTCACTTAATAGTCACATCTCTGTGGAAAACTCATTTGTTGATAGAAGTTTACTTATCGCCTCTATTTGTATCAAATCACATGTTATTTGCAGGCAATTTAAAGCAGCCATTTGAAGACCAGTATTTTGGAAATGGAAAGATTCAGAGATGCCTCTGGCCCTATAGTCGGTGGCATTCTTAGACAGAACTAAGTCAGGGAGCTTGTGATCTAGAGCATCGTCTTCTTAACTTTCAATAAGAATGAGATCAGTTTGTTGTTCTTGGAGGACCACAGAAGGCCAAGGAAGCATCTGCTTTTATGCATCTTATGTTGCATTCGCCTGGACCTTTCACACTGGTTGCCAGTTTAGTTGGGGTCACCGTGATCCGCTTCTCATCTGTCATCCGGACACTGTTTTTCTTCTCACTCACTTTGCAGATGTCTCTGTTCCTGAGGTTTAAACAATATAAAGACAGAAAAGCAAATCCCTGTAGTAAGAAACCAGACTTTTCAAATCAAACATTTTATTGTAAACAGCTCCGCATAGGTATTCCTCGTGCTTCGATCCCCACCCCCCTTATCTTTTTGTTTGTTTTTTTTAAATGATGTTTATTTCAGGACTCCTATTTCCATGGGGTGTGGTGTTACATTAAAATGACCCCCCTGCACAGCAGGGGTAGAATGTTTCTTTGTAACTTTGGTTCCATGCCCAAGACACATCTTTGCTTGATCTGCTGAAACTGTTTCCCTTGCTGAATTGTTTTCTTTCACACAATATATGTCTATAGTTCTTTCCTTCTGGTTTGACATATACAGGTTTCATTAAATGCAGCATATATTGTAGATTTTCAACAGGGTCATGTAGGAACTGTCAAGTAAGAAACCTTGAATAATGGCTTTAAAATACACAGGTGTAGTCCTGGCTACAGGATGGGTCTTAGCTTTTGATCTCCCTTTCATTGCTGTAAACATTTCTGCCATCTTTGAAGGTTTAGAAGTATTTGCTTTTCTGCGGTCTTATCCGTGTTTTCGGTTTCTCTGTAAAACAGAGGAAGAAATTCTTTAATCATCACTTCAGTCAATAGCTGAAACAGGAAAAAAAAGCACAAGTTCTTTTTTTTAATTAAAAAAAACCCATTTTCATTCTTTACCACCTCTTGAAACAGTATAATCTTGTGTGTGTTATGTAAAGAAAGTCTCTAAGCTTAATTTCTTTCCTTTAAAATGAGAGAATAGAAGTATCTATTTCAAGGGTTGCTGCAGTGTAATACATGTAAAGCAATGAACAGTTCTTGTCTCATATTAAGTTATTATCAATATTGTCTTTTTCTCTGGGACTTTCTAAGCCAACACCTTCAGAAGTTCAACTAAGATATTACTTTAAATTTAATTTTTAAAAATTTTATTGAAGTATAGTTGATTTACAATGTTGTATTAATTCTGTGTAGCAAAGTGACTCAGATGTTAAGTGTATGTATATCTATAATATTATACATATATGTTTTATGTTCTTTCCCATTATGTTTTGTTACAGGATATTAAATATTATTTCCTATGCTATATAGTAGGACCTTGTTGTTTATCCATCTTATATAATAGTTTGCCTCTGCTAATCCCAAACTCTCATTCTTCCCTCCCCTAATTACCAACCCCCTTGGCAACCATAAGCCTGTTTTCTCTCTGAGTCTGTTTTTGTTCTGTAGCTTTGTAAATTTGCATTGTATTCTAGAATCCACATATAAGTGATATTATATGGTATTTGTCTTTTTCTTTCTGACTTACTTTGCTTAGTATGAGAATCTCTACGTCCATCCGTGTTGCTGCAAATGGCATTATTTCATTCTTTTTGATGGTTGAGTAATATTCCATTGTGTATATACCACATCTTCTTTATCCATTCATCTGTTGATGGACATTTACACTGCTTCCATATCTTGGCTATTGTAAATAGTGTTGCTATCAACACTGGGGTTCATATATCTTTTTGACTTATAATTTTGTCTGGATATATGCCCAGGAGTGGGACTGTTGGATCACGTGGCAACTCTATTTATAGAGTTTTGAGGAATATTTTTACTGTTTTCCATAGTGGTTGTACCAATTTAAATCCCCACTAATAGTGTAGGCATGCATGCATACTCAGTTGCTAAGTTGTGTCCAACTCTTTGTGAACCCATGGACTGTAGCCCGCCAGGCTACTCTGTCCATGGGATTATCCTGGCAGGAATATTGGAGTGAGTTGCCATTTCCTCCTCCAGGAATAGTGTAAGAGGGTTCCTTTTTCTCCACATCCTTTCCAAAATTTGTTATTTGTAGACTTCTTAATGATGGACATTCTCAAGGGTATGAGGTGGCACCCCATTGTAGTTTTCATTTGCATTTCTCTAATAATTAGTGATGCTAAGCATCTTTTCAAGTGCCTATTTGCCATTCATTTTCTTTGCAGAAATGTCTATTTAGGTCTTCTGCCCATTTTCAATTTCTTTTTTGGGAGCTATTACTGTTTAGTTGATGAGCTCTGTATATTTTGGAAATTAAGCCCTTGCTTGGAAAGACTGAAGGCAGGAGGAGAAGGGGACGACAGAGGATGAGATGGTTGGATGGCATCACTGACTCAATGGACATGAATTTGAGCAAGCTCCAGGAGTTGGTGATGGACAGGGAAGCTTGGCATGCTGTAGTCCATGGGGTCGCAAAGAGTTGGACACGACTGAGTGACTGAACTGAACTGAAGCCCTTGTTGCCCACATGAAATACTACTTTAAAAGCAGGTCTGTCTACACCTTTCACTGACTTACTTGTATGTCAAATTTTCTCTCCAACAACATTGTTTAATGGCAGATGGTCTCTATCCCAAAGTCCTGATCTGGGGATTCCCTGGGAATTTGGCTACACAGGTTTCCTGTTTGGCCCCAGAGTATCTCTGAAAAGAAATTTCCCTGGACTGTGCCAGTCAATACGTCTAGCCCCATCCCTCTTTAATTCCATGTATCTGGGTTTTCGCTTGGGTAGAAGCTTAGGACATAATACACTCCTCCAATAAAAGCCAGAAAATGGCACAGAGGACATTTTATCATTTACTGCATAAGGACGTGAACTTTAGAGTCTGAATGGCATGGATGGAGAAAATGGAATTTCCATGAAAAAGCCATTTAACTTCTCCAAGGCTTAATTTCCCCATCTATAAAGTAAAGATACTAATTCTGTAGCAGAATTTAATGGTACTCCAGAAATGGTGACAAAGATCCAAAGTGGTGGAAAAGGAGGCGTGTAGTATCTTAAGGATGCTTCCAGTTCACATACAGAGGCAAATCAGAGATTCAAAGAAATTTTTGCCACGGTGCAAGTCACAAGTATTTGGAACTCATATTTGCAGAATCACTTGGTTCATTCCCAAAGGCTAGATCAGACTGAGATGAAAGAGTGACCAAGTCCCAGGAGAGTGAGTAGGAAGGAAGTACAGAGATTGGGATGAGAGTATACTGTGGGAGGGAGGCGTAGGCACCAAAAAGGCAGAGAGATTGGTGGTGCTGCACAAAGGAGGGCATGCTCAGTCGCTTCAGTCATGTCTGATTCTTTGCAACCCCATGAACTGCAGCCCCCAAGTTCCTCTCTCCATGGGATTTTCCAGGCAAGAATGCTGGAGTGGGCTTCCATGTCCTGCTCCAGGGGATCTTTCCTACCAGGGATTGAACCCAGATCTCCTAAACGCAGGCAGATTCTTTACTGCCTGAGCCGGCAGTTCAGCCCTAAAATATTCCCATGATCCTCAGTAAAGAAGAGAACTAATCTGAATGTGTATAAAGACGCATTGGGTGTGTGCACCTCTCTCTTCTCTATATATGTATACATACATATAGTGTATGTTTATATAAAATAAGTGTGCAACACAAAAGCATACTGCAAATAACCATACAAATATTTTCCTATTAGTGATTTATATTCCGTTCTTAAACCAAAGACTAACTTAAATTATATATAAAGATAGCTACCTTAAAATGAAATGACTTGTGCTTCTTTCTTTTTAGCAATTATCTAAGTCAACCTCAGAAATAAATATTAAATTCTGTTTCAAAGCACATATGAATCATTTCTCCCCATCACAACTAAAGTAAGCCCATCATTTGAGGAAAATCATGTTGGCTTTAAAAAGCAAATGGACTTATAGGCAATCTCCCCGAATGTTAAATTTCTGTAAAATTGAGTATCTGTAAAAGGAACTATGATTTTTACAGCAAAGACAGGTTTATTCAAACTGGCATTATGAATAACTGAAGTATTATCTAATAGGTCACTATAGATGAGCAGTTTTCAGTGACTTAAGGGTCAGTATTCTATAACTAAAACAGTAGAGAATACAAATTCATCTTTGATTCAGAAGCCCCTTCTGGATATCACAGAGCCTCAGGGATTCTTTCGAATGTGTGTCCCTGTAGAGCTGAGCTTTGAGAGTTTATGCCATGCCACCAGACTCTAAGTCAGCGAATACAGTTATGTCACTGCTGACCGAGGACTCTAGTATCCAAGTACCTGCCGCCTTGTCTGTTTCATAGAAACACGCAGCATAATGTGTCAAGATCAAACAAACAAACTCATAGAGAAAGAGACTGGATTTGTGGTTACTCGAGGTGAGGAGTAGAGGGAAGGGATACTGGATGAGTAGTCAAAAGCTGTTATACAGACTACCAGTCAGTCATAAGATAAATAAGTACTAGGGACATTATGAACAACATTATAAATATAATTAATGTGATTATATGTTATACATGAAAGTTGTTAAGAGAGCAAATCCTAAGAATTCTCATTGCAATAAAAACATTTTCTATTTCTTTAATTTTGTAGATGTTCACTAAATTTACTGTGGTAGTTATTTCACAATGTATGTAAGTCAAATCATTACGCCATGCACCTTAAACTTATACAGTGCTGTATGTCAATTATATCACAATAAAACTGAAAGGGAAAAATGAATGCATGAAGTACATGATATCTCTTGAAACCATGTGGGGTTCCCCTTCCCTGTGCTTAGTGACTTAGTCGTGTCCGACTCTTTGCGACCTCATGGACTGTAGCCTGCCAGGCTTCTCTGTCCATAGGAGTTCTCCAGGCAAGAATACTGCAGTGAGTTGCCATGCTTTCCTAACCCAGGGATTGAACCCAGGTCTCCCTCATTGCAGGCAAATTCTTTACCAACTAAGCCACCAGGGAAGCCCAAGAATACTGGAGTGGGTAGCCTATCCCTTCTCCAGGGGAACTTCCTGACCCAGAAATCAAACCAGGGTCTCCTGCATTGCAGGTAGATTTTTTACCACCTGAGCTACCAGGGAAGCCCTTTAGGTGAGAAGTCCCAGTCTAATGCATGGGACTGAGCTATTTAGTCAGCAACCACTGAAAGCAGTAAGGGTACCTTCTTGGAGCCTGCAACAGCTTCTAGATCATCCCTGACCAAAATGACTTAGGTAACTGCTAAAAGGAAAGAGGCATAAGTCATTTCATTTTAAGGTACCTATTTTTATATATAATTTAAGTTAGTCTTTGGTTTAAGAACAGAATAGAATATAAATCATTAATAGGACAATATTTGTATGGTTATTTGCAGCATGCTTTTGCTACCTGCTAATAAGTGAAGCCCTTTTCTTCCTTACTTCCTCCTTCCTCTGTCTCACCTGCTTTGGGCATATAAGTAGAATTAATCAGTTGCCAGTAATGTCTTATTCACTTGTATTATTTAAATCTACATTATTATCTGAAGAGAAGAGATGAAAAGGTAACTCCTCATTTTGGCTTAGTTCCTAAACTATTGTTCTTGGCAGTACTAGAGGTTTTATTTTCAAACTTGTATATTTGCAAACTCAGTACATGTGATAGCCAACTTTTTTTCATAATAATAGCTAAGAGTTGCTGATTACTGAACCATGTGCCAGTCAATGTGGCAAATTCTTTATAAGCATAATCTTATTTAGTTCTTTCAACACAATACCATGATGTAGTTAATAGAGTCACAATCATTTTATGGAACAGGAAACCTAATTTTGGTCTAAACCTACCATGACACGCTAGTATTTGGCAGGATTAAAACTTAACAGTATATTTAACTTCAAAGCCATACAGGTTAAACTACTGACTTTTTCCTGTATGCATTTTATATTATCCAGATTCATGGTACTGGGAATTTGTTATATAATTACTATTAATTATAATTACATGTTTTTCATTTGACCACTCCAAAGTGTCAATTATGTGCTGGAGGAAAAGCAAACCAAATTTTGTATATTTCTCAAAAGAATTGGGAAAAGGTATGGGGGATGAGCATACAGCAGTTTTAAATCCCAAGAGCTATGTCGTGTACAGGTCATAGAAGACACCTCTGATTGCTGATATACATACACATAAGTGATGCTCAGAATGTGAGAGAAAGGCCTCTTTCATGCGTGAGGCACAACAGGGTTAAAAGTAGACTCTGGCATGAAGCTGCCTGGGTACAAATCCTACACCTGTCTACTGTAGCTATATGGTCCTAGAAAAGACACATGTTGTAGTTTCTCCAATTGCAAAAAAGAAAGGAAGAAAAGCAATACCTACTTGCTAGAGAGGTTTGTAGCATCAATGTATCCATTGCTTAGAACAGCACCTAGTATGTAGCTTTTAGTCATTATTGATGTTAATGTTCAAACTTCCTCCTTTGCTAGTTAGTATTTACGAGTTTGCAAGTTTTGATTTTTCTTGCCTACACCACCACGTAGTACTTGTGCCTCACTGAACTTTATTTGCCTTGTTGACTGATTGTTATTTGGGGGTGGGAACTGCTTGTTTTCTGATGCTCTGGCCATTTTGATCCTTTTCTAGAGAACCTTGCCCATGTTTCTTTAGATATTCTCATTCAGTTTAAGAGGCTAAGTGCTCTTCTTTATGTGTTGCAAGGCTACTACTCTTCTTGTCAGATAAAGAATAATTTTCAGTCTTAAAAGAAAATCTTTTGGAGTAAGGAATAAAGCCAGGGAATTGGTTCTGTAAGGATATCAATAGCTGGGCATTTCTGCTTTACTTCTTCCTTGTGTCAGGTCATGCATATCCAGGTAAAAAAGTTGATACCCACAGAGACAGAAAGCATCTCTCTTCCATTTTTCAACTTGTTATAGAAAATGTTAAGTAACATGTGGGTGGGAAAAGATCCTTGCATAATATAACTTAATAAGATAACCAAAGTAGACACAGACCATCGTAAATGGACTTAGAACAGCAGGTAGCTCTCCTTTATTTTTAAGTAATGGTGTTAAGGTTTGTGCTTTCTGTACCTGGGTAGACATTAGAATCACCTGGTTAGCTTCTTAAAAATACAGATCAATCTTATTCTCCACTTTTTTCATCCTCTGTCTCATCTCCATGTCCAATAATCTGTTTCATTAAATTGGTAGTAAGGCTTTGAATGGATTTGATAATATAATAATAGTGAGTCTTCATTTTTTTCTAAATTGACATTGAAAACTATCTTATTTGAAAACAAGACCCAATTTTCCTAAATATCCTGTTTTCCTGAATTTTGATGAAAATGAACTAGGAGAAAGGGTTAAAAAAAATCAGTCATTGTAACTTGTTAGATTTATAGGAGCACAGTTTTCAACTGGAGGAGACACTGAAAACATACTATTGTTTTTTCACTTTGTAGATACAGAAGTGACTCTTTGAGTGTAATGAGAGGCTACAATGAGAATTCAGAGATCCACAGACATCATGACTTTCCAAAGCAAGACACTTAGCTAGAAAAAGATTCTTGACTTTCATAATGCTTCATTTCTTTAATAATCACCCAAATGGACTGGATTGATTTCTCATTTTATGGCATTTAAGATTGGCATTTAAATAACAAATATATATATATATATTTTTTTAACATGAGCATACTAACATGCTAGCATTCTTCTTATCAAATAAGTCTTAGAAGCACATTTTGAGAATTAAATGGAATCTTACCTGTAAGAGGCACCTTGACATCAAGGCCATAGAATAAAGGCAAGAGAGAAGAACAAGAATAGAAACAGAAACTGCAGAAGAAAAAGAAGAGGATTATGTAAATCTGAATTTCTGTAGTGCCATTCAGGTTGTATAAAACCTCAGCTTTTCCATATTGCTCAAATCTGATCATTTCTCACATACACACAAAGTACCTTTTATTTAAAAAAACCATACCTTTTATTTGTTCACTGGTAAAGCAATACAATGAATAATTGGTGTTCAGCTAACATTGACTGATACATTTTTGAATTCTGAGAGGGTCTTACAGGTAATTGGTCTAAGCTCCGAATTTTATAAGTGAGAAAAATAAACACAGAGCAGTTAATCAACAGACTAATTGCATATAATTTGATGGTACAGCGAAGCCTAGAGCTTAGACCTCCCAAGTCCTACTCTACTATGTGTTATCTCTATTTTTAATGTGTGAGAATGTAATTAAAAATTTTAAAAATGATCAAAGTGTATACTTTATCACTCAATGCTATCATTATTTGGTTACTATGGCAGAGCAGGAAGAATATTAATTTGCAGGGTAAACATATGATTGCTTATCCACGGTGGGCACTCCTGAGAGGGAAATGGAACAGTATTAGTAATTACGTTGGGGTACCAGGCATAACCTGGGTCTGTCTGGGTGAGTGAGGGTATGTGGTCCTCCTACTGGTATGAACTATGCTTCTACATCAGAGATAGCTTCAGACAGTGAACGTATGCTGTTGCTCCAGCTTGTCATGCTTCTGAGATAGATGTCTCCTTATGTGACTCATAGAAGTTAAATGGAGTCCAAGCTGTCTCTCTTCACTAAGAACCTTTACCAGAGAAGCAAAAATTTGGATGGAAAACATGTTTTGTGTAGCAGTGGTAGAAAACCAACTGTATACTAATTATAAAATCGTATAGGTCAGATCAGTTTTCTAAAATACTGGTTTCCTTGGGGATTTACTCTTACAGAGTCATGAAGTCTTTTGACTTGTTATCACCCTTCGGAAGCATTCTGTAGGACATGATAGCTTTGAACAGGTCCTGTATGGCAGTCTCATAGTGGGCATATTATCTGCCTATTTCCTTCAATGGTACTACTTACAAGGCTCTAGCTTCATGGTGGCAAAATTGCATGAACAAGTTATAAACACTGTGTGAAGAACTATGTATTAGTGACCAGTCTAATAGGATGAGGAGCAGAAACTCTCTTTTCTTTTTTCCCATTCCTTGAAGATGAGTAGTGATAGGATGTCACCTGTAGTGACAGTGGATGAAGGAGGGGAATGGAAGGCTTCCGCTATTCCCATGAGATGGTCAGGTATCAGGGCTACCTCTCTGGGCATAAGGGATGCTTATCACTTGATTTACGATGAGAGTCTAAATTCCATGCCACGTGGTGGGCAGGCTGTGGGCCTTAGGGTCAGACACTTGACCTCTGCTTTTGATTTGCCATAGACAGGTTATATGATTTTGTGAAAGTTGTTTAATGTCTCTGATCCATTGTTTCATTATCTGTATAAAAGGGGAACATAATATCTGCTGTGTCTGTCTCAATAATCAGGAGAATCAGATGAGATGATGAATTTGGCAGTGCCTTGGATAAAATGAAGAGCAGAATGTAGGAAGCACTTTAGCTATGTTTGTTGCTACCCCCTGATTTACACTGTGTGGTGGGAATTGAGGACAAAGAAGGAATATTGGATGTGTCCTGATGGGGTGGTCATGTACCCCACAGGAAAGAATGAAGACTATCTCTGACATAAGTGATTGTTAGCCTTTTTACTATGCTTGTGGATAAGCAGAATTGAGGTCAAGTGAATAGAAGTTGGTTTATAAACCTCATCTCTCATTCAAACTTCTAATCAGAAATCAACTAGATTGCCTTTGAAATGGCTTAGTTTAATACTACATACGGAATTTGCTGATTTAATAGCTAAATAATCCTCATTTTCTGTTAAGTATGTTAAGCTATTATAAATATTTAGAAGTTCAGACCTGTAGAATGAAAAGTTCACCTACTTCAGCTAGGGTGGTGACAGAACTAGATATAAAAATAATTCCTTTTTCTGTTTTCCCTAAGTTGTATGGGACTGAACTGAGTGATGTTACTGGAGCAGAGCTGTCTTCTCTGTAATTTCCTCCCAGAGCCACTCCAGGACTGTTTAAGAATCAGCAGAGAGAGTGACTAGGACAAGGGTAGCCATTCAAAAACATGTGAAATGGAAGGCATCAGTGGTGTCCTTTGACAACCATGGAAACTGTGGATAATCCCTGCCTTCTTTGGGTCTTTCTGCCAAATAGTAGGAAATGAGACTCGGCTTTTAGCTTATTACATTTTACCTTTCTCTCATTTAATCCCACAGAACTAAATAGCACACTTCAGAAATGAGGAAAATTCAAACTTACAAGCTTACATAAGATATGCACTTCACATTTAGAAATTTTAAAAATTATACTTTAATTTGACTTATACTTTCTTAGTGTTTCCTAATTTTCATGTAAGTGACTTCATTTTTTCCCTCATGGAACAGATGAGAGGAAGTGAGGGAGAGTGTTACCACCCCTATATTTTACATACAGCTTAGACATGGTGGGTAAAGTCACTTACTCAAGCTTAAATAAGTACATGAAGACTCAGCCTACATAAGAATCTAGGGGTCTGATTGTTTAGCCACTGGACTTTACCAACTTCTCTGAGAAGGACAACTATAAAAGCAATTTGGGATGAACCAAATTCTAATCGTTATCTTGGAAATGGCGGGTGGTTTACTATTTGCTCCTTGGGTGCCCATGGAAGATACTACAAAACCACCATGATGTTTTGCAACAAGGGGTTCAGGCAGCTACTTCCAGTCAATGAGATCAGAACTCCAGAGAACGCCTCTTGCCATCTCTGCTGTGTCCCTCCTTAGGCCCAGGGGGCTCCTGGCATCCTAGGCAGGACAATTTTGTGTTAATTATGCAAGACTGCCGAACTCACTGCAGCCAAGCAGCACCCCTGTGTTAGTCCTCTCCCTTCTTCCAGAGCACACACCTTTCCAAATGCCATCTTTACTCCCCAAGAGTGTTGGCTGACTAGGAAGAAGCAGTTCTTCTTTCAGACCACTGGGGAAATGAAATGAGGGCAAATTTTTCATGTGTCAATCTAAATTTATGAACACATTATTTCAAAAAGGAAGAGGAAAGCAGAGTAATAAAACTAGAAGAAACTTTTGGAAAAGATGTGAAGATGGGAAAGGGAAAACCGAGGAAAGAAAACACTTACAGAAAAGAACAGGAATCAAAACAAAAGGCAAACATGTATAACTGAAAGCAGATGTTTTGCCAGAACCCTGGTGCCTGACTACAGGCAGAGCTTAACTATACCTGCCTACACACAACACACAATAGCTTAGAAAGAAACACAGTGAGTGAAACCAATAATACTGTCTGATCTAAAAAATAAAGATTGAAATACACATTGAAGTTCACACATACCTTTTCTTCTAGGTCCTTTATCTGTCTTTTCTGGATGTCTGTTTTATCTTCTAAGTCACGAATTCTCTGAAGAAAGGGGGAAAAAAACCGAATGCTTTACAAGGTGTTAAGTTAAACAAGACCATTCACCAACCTAAAATGCAGAACTTCCCACAAAAACATTAGCATCTGGAAATGTCATGTATACATTTTTCTACATCCGGTGGGTTATTGCATATTTCAAAAATTGCCTGTACTATATTCAAAATGATTGTCATTGACTGTATTTTAAAAATATTTGCCATCCTTTTTCTTCTGGGTCGGTCTATCTCTGCAGACCTCTTCCCTGTGACAGAGGTATGGTTCCCACCCCACTGCACTTGAGCTTGGTCAGTAGACCTGCTCTGGCCAGTGGAACATGAGCTGAGTGTGAGATGTGGGAAAGTCACCTCTTTGTGGAGACAGTTGTGTGTCCCAGAGCTAGAGAGAAAGAAACACACTTTGTTGTAAACCATTTGGATTAAGGTTTTTGATTGTTTATTGCCTCATTAAAAAATGGCTAAAAGTGGCTCACACAAATGCCATTAGTTGCAGTTCTACTTTTTTTTCAACTTTATTTCGAATTTGTTTCAGGGTACGATCTTCTCATAAAACCAAACTGATCAATTTTCATAAAACAAAGTTAGAGACTACACTTCAAAAAAGAATCCAAAGAAGGAACTGATAACTTAGGGGAAAAACAAACATTACAAGAACAGCACAAGCTCAGAAATGTCTTTGAAATTACCTGTAAACCATAACAAAACTTCAGTAATTTGAATAGCACAGATTTGAAATCAACATTACATAGACACTAAGTTGCAACTGACAGAGGAGAGTGAAAATGCTGGCTTAAAGCTCAACATTCAGAAAACAAAGATCATGGCATCCGGTCCCATCACTTCATGGCAAATAGATGGGGGAACAGTGGAAACAGTGGCTGACTTTATTTTTCTGGGCTCCAAAATCACTGCAGATGGTGACTGCAGCCATGAAATTAAAAGAAGCTTACTCCTTGGAAGGAAAGTTATGACCAACCTAGATAGCATATTCAAAAGCAGAGACATTACTTTGCCAACAAAGGTCCGTCTAGGCAAGTCTATGGTTTTTCCAATAGTCATGTATGGATGTGAGAGTGGGACTATAAAAAAGCTGAACACCGAAGAATTGATGCTTTTGAACTGTGGTGTTGGAGAAGACTCTTGAGAGTCCCTTGGACTGCAAGGAGATCCAACCAGTCCTCCTAAAGATAAGTCCTGAATGTTCATTGGAAGGACTGATGTTGAAGCTGAAACTCCAATACTTTGGCCACCTGATGCAAAGCGCTAACTCATTGGAAAAGACCCTGATGCTGGGAAAGATTGAGGGCAGAAGGAGAAGGGGACGACAGAGGATAAGATGGCTGGATGGCATCACCGACTCAATAGACATGAGTTTGAGTAAACTCCGGGAGCTGGTGATAGACAGGGAGTCCTGGCATGCTGAAGTCCCTGGGGTTGCAAAGAGTAGGACACGACTGAGCAACTGAACTGAACTGAACTGAATTTGTAAGTTTTCAAATTTCCTTCTGGCAAATTAAAGGCCTTGTATGTTCATAGCATAGGGTTACACAGTGTAGGCTTGTAATTTAGTGCCTCTTTTGGGAATAATTAGAAAATGGAGAACTGGAGTCCAAGAAGAAAACAATGGAAGCTAAATGATGTGATAACATAGAAAGGCTAGTTTTTACAGTGCAATGTAGGGAGACAAAAACGTAAGCTGGCACAAAGAACAGTTGAACTTGGAAACTATATCCCCTCTCTCTGAACAGTGGTTCTCAACTAGGGATGATTTTGCTCCCCAGATGACATTTGGCAATATCTGGACATTTTTAAGTTAGTTAAAGTGATTTTAGTATATTCACAAAGTTGTGCAACCATCACCAATAATTATCCAGAAATCACATGTGATCACCAGTCACAACTAGCATCTAAGGGGCAGAGGCCAGGAATGCTCTAAATATCCTGCAGGACACAGATCACTCCCCACCAGCTTCCACCAAGAAGAATCATCAGACCCAAAATGTCAGTCAGGCAGAGATTGAGAAATCCTGCTTTAAACGAAAGGGGGTGAGGTTTCTGCAGGAGAGGAGGGTGTTGTTTTTTTAGAAGGACTGTGAAATTATGTGACGATGAATGCTGATGTGTGTGATAATGAATGATAAATAAATGTGTGTGATGTGTGTACTTGTACTTCCATAGTGCTGCTTATGCTCCAAAGCTACCAGTGAAAGAATAAATTTATTAGCTATTTCTACCTTGAGTGTGCAAGTATTTCCTTGATATAGTCTATTGGATGTGGAGGCAAGCCTTACATCAAGTCAGTCATGGGCATGAGAGATTAGTGTAGTGTCTAGTCAGCCTCCAAGTCTTTGCTTGCTGGGCACCTGCTTACACAGGTAAGGTGTCACTTAGTTTCTGATTTCCAAGAACCATCACATCCAGATGGGGAGATAAAAATGGAAAACACAGGAAAAAAGCAGATTATGTAGAAAGAGAAAACGGCAAAACCAAGGATAATTCCATCACCAATCTCTAATACCTCGTACAGTGCTTAGTTGTACAAAGGAGCTGCCTATACATATTAACTGAGTTAGGTTTGCTCCATTTTGTGCTGTGGGCTTTATTTCTTTTTCCTTCCCAGCTTTTCCCAGACTGCCATCTGATCTAACAGGAAACCCTGCAGAGTCCAAAACAGATCTCTTTTCTACCAAGTAGGAAACTTTCTACTGCTCTCAAGTGTACCAAGTCCCCCCATCAGAACTGCGAGAGGTTACTGCCTGCTTTTCCTGCTTCTGATCTGCATCCTACACTCATCAACAGCAGCCAGTGTGAACTCTTAGAATGTGAAATGGTAGGCTTCCTTGGCAGTCCAGTGGTTAAGATTCTGCGCTTCCAATGCAAGGGGTGTGGGTTTGATCCCTGGTCACGGAACTAAGATCCCACATGCCACATGCCACAGCCAAGAAAATATCACACACACACAAAACAAAGAATGGGAAATGATCACAGCAGTCCTTGAGCTTAAAGGGGCAAGGAAGATGAAGATGGAGAGTCAGCCGAGTTGCTCTTAGAATAAAACCCAAACTTCTTCAGGCCCAGCACGATCTAGCCCTGTCTTGCCTCTGCAGATTCACCTCACAGCTGCCTTTCCTCCGCTCCATGTCCCCCTGCCATACTGGCCTTCTCTCTGCTCCTTCAGTATCCCAAACATTCCCAGTAGAGACTTAGTCCCTGCCGATCCTAATTCTGGCCACCTTGCCAAGATCTCTGTGTGGCTGGTTCTTTGGGATTTCAACATCTTCAGACCAGCCAGTTTGGAGTGGTTAATCCTACTCCCGAGCTCGCTCTCTCACACACAACACACACACAGACACATGCATGTGTCTTCAGAGCACTCTCTGAAACTGCCTTGGCTGCTGCTTGTTTGCCCTGTCACTCCGTCTCTCTTCACCTGTAGGACATATGAGAGAAGTGGCCTTTACGTCTTCATCCGACATCACATTCCCAGCACCCAGCACAGGCAGGCCCTCAGTAACTGGTCTTGAATGAGTGCATAAAAAAGTATGGTATATATATTTTTTCCAGTAATAAGTGATCCATTGTTTTCATGTGGGAGAGCATCCTGCAGGAGATAGAGCTTACACTGGGAATAGAAAAATGAGAACTTTTGGATAAATGCAGCAGACTTTGAAGGCCATTTTGGGGTCAGTAGTCAGGCAAACGAAGGCTTAGAAGTGGAAAATCATGGCCTCAAGGGTAAAGGAAGAGTTCTATACACATAGAGGAATGTAAGCTCTGGAGATTGTCTTAAATCCAGCTTTTAGGGGAGAGGTAGCCAGCTACTGAAGGATCTGGAGATTTTTGCATGACTAGACTCAACTGGGATCATGGAAGCTTTTGAGGAAGAAGGTACCATCAGAAAAGGCAAGAAGGACAAGGAAAACCCCAGTGTTTTTAGCCTGAGTGCTTTGAGATATGGTAGTTCCACTAAACAAGACTGGCAGATGGGGAGAGAAGAGAGAAGCAAAGATAAAAACGCATGTTCAGGTATGTTTCGCAGGAGTTCACTTTGAAACATTCAAACAGAAATGTCTAATAAGTGGTTAGTGATAGGTTCTATAATTTAGACTGCTTTGTAAATTTTCGTATGACAAATCCTGTCCAATGTCTTCTGGATAACTCTCAAATCAAAGCTACTGATTGAAAGGAAAAAAAAAGTAAGAAATAACTGCAAAGGCATATTCTAATGAACACCTGTTGGGGAGAAGAAAATGTCAATGAAATTATGAGACTTAAAAATTTGTTGCTGTTGTTCACTTGCTCAGATGTGTCTGACTCTTTGCGACCCCATGGACTGTAGCATGCCAGGCCTCCCTGCACTTCACCATCTCCTGGAGTTTGCTCAAACTCAGGTTCATTGAGTTGGTGATGCCTTCCAAACATCTTGTCCGCTGTTGTCCCCTTCTCCTCCTGCCTTCTATCTTTCCCAGCATCAGGGTCTTTTCAGATGAGTCAGTTCTTTGCATCAGGTAGCCAAAGTAATGGAGCTTCAGCTTTAGCATCAGTCTTTCCAATGAATATTCAGGACTTGTTTCCTTTAGGATTGACTGGTTAGATCTCTTTGCAGTCCAGGGGTCTCTCAAGAGTCTTCTCCAATTACACAGTTCAAAAGCATCAATTCTTCAGTGCTCAGCCTTCTTTATGGTCCATACATGACTACTGGAAAAACCACTGCTTTGAATATACAGATCTTTGTCAGCAAAGAAATGTCTCTGCTTTTCAATACCCTAAGTTTGTAACAGCTTTTCTTCAAAGTAGCAAGCATCTTTTAATTCAATGGCTGAAGTCACCATCTGACTTTGATCACCATCTTTGAACACCATCTGATACTGTAGCCCAAGAAAATAAAGTCTGTCACTGTTTCCATTGTTTTCCCATCTATATGCCATGAAGTGATGGGACCAGATGCCATGATCTTTGTTTTTTGAATGTTGAATTTTAAGCCAGCTTTTTCACTCTCCTTTCACCTTCATCAAGAGGCTCTTTTGTTCCTCTTCACTTTCTGCCATAACGGTGGCATCATCAGTATATCTGAGGTTATTGACGTTTCTCTCGGCAATCTTGATTCTAGCTTATGATTCATCCAGGCTGGCATTTCACATGATGTATTCTGCGTATAAGTTAAATAAGCAGGGTGACAATATACAACCTTGACTCACTCCCTTCCCGATTTTGAACCAGTCTGTTTTTCCATATTCAGTTCTAACTGTTGCTTCTTTATCTGCATAAACCTTCTCAGGAGGCAGGTAAGGTAGTTTGGTATTTCCATTTCTTTAAGGATTTTCCACAGTGTGAGGTGATCTACACAGTCAAAGGCTTTAGTGTAGTCAATGAAGCAGAAGTAGATGTTTATCTGGAATTATCTTGGCTTTTCTATGATCCAATGAAAGGGAAAGTTGCTCAGTCATGTCCAACTCTTTGAGACCACATGGGCTGCTCCTCCGTCCATGGTATTTTCCAGGCAAGAATATTGGAGTGGGTTGCCATTTCCTTCTCCAGGGGACCTTTCCAACCCAGGGGTGGAACCTGGGTCTCTGGCACTGCAGGCAGGGTCTCTACCATCTGAGCCACCAGGGAGGCTCAATGGTCCAATGGATGCTGGCAGTTTGATTTCCGTTTCTTCCGCCTTTTCCAAATCCAGCTTGTACACATGGCAGCTCTTGGTGCATGTGCTACTGAAGCCTGGCTTGGAGGGTTTTGAGCATTACTTTGCTAGCATGTGAAATGAGTACAACTGTGCAGTAGCTTGAACATTCTTTGGCAATACCCTTCTTTGGGACTGGAATGAAAACTGAGCTTTTCCATTCCCGTGGCCACTGCTGAGTTTTCCAAATTTGTTGGCATACTGAGTGCGGCACTTTCACAGCATCATCTTTTAGGATGTGAAATAGCTCAGCTGGAATTCCATCACCTCTACTAGCTTTGTTCGTGATGATGCTTTCTAAGGTCCATTTGACTTCACACTCCAAGATGTCTGGCTCTAGGTGAGTGATCACACCATTGTGGTTATCTGGGTCATCAAGATCTTTTTTGTATAGATCTTCTGTGTATTCTTACCACTTCTTCTTGGTATCTTCTGCTTCGTTAGGTCCAGACCATTTCTGTCCTTTATTGTGTCCATCTTTGCATGAAATGTCCCCTTGGTATCTCTAATTTTCCTGAAGAGATCTCTAGTCTTTCCCATTCTATTGTTTTCCTCTATTTCTTTGCACTGTTCACTTAGGAAGGCGTTCTTATCTCTCCTTGCTATCTTTAGAACTCTGCATTCAGATGGATATATCTTTCTTTTTCTCCTTGGTGAAAGGCAACAGAAACTTAAAAATATAACACACCTAACAGCTCAGAAGCTCAACATTCAGAAAACGAAGATCATGGCATCTGGTCCCATCACTTCATGGGAAATAGATGGGGAAACAGTGGAAACAGTGTCAGACTTTATTTTTGGGGGCTCAAAATTTAAAAGCCATGAAATTAAAAGACGCTTACTCCTTGGAAGAAAAGTTATGACCAACCTAGACAGCATATTCAAAAGCAGAGACATTACTTTGCTGACTAAGGTCTGTCTAGTCAAGGCTATGGTTTTTCAAGTAGTCATGTATGGATGTGAGAGTTGGACTGTGAAGAAGGCTGAGTGCCAAAAAACTGATGCTTTTAAACTGTGATGTTGGAGAAGACTCTTGAGAGTCCCTTGGACTGCAACGAGATCCAACCAGTCCATTCTGAAGGAGATCAACCCTGGGATTTCTTTGGAAGAATGATGCTAAAGCTGAAACTCCAGTACTTTGGCCACCTCATGTGAAGAGTTGACTCATTGGAAAAGACTTTGATGCTGGGAGGGATTGGGGGCAGGAGGAGAAGGGGATGACAGAGGATGAGATGGCTGGATGGCATCACTGACTTGATGGATGAGTCTGAGTGAACTCTGGGAGTTGGTGATGGACAGGGAGGCCTGGCGTGCTGCGATTCATGGGGTTGCAAAGAGTAGGACACGACTGAGTGACTGAACTGAACTGAACAGCTCAGAACAGATTAACTTAAATGGAACCTTCTCTTTTGGGAGTAAAGTACCTTGGCTGATTGAAGAGACGCTTAAAAGCATTGACAAAGTTTTAATCATAAATAAATTTAGATAACTATTTGTCCGTCTTAAAAATAAACACTTCTACAGTTCTATGACACACCTCTCACTTCACTGAAATTAATTAAATGCTACTGCATTCAAAGAAATATTTATCTAGAGGACAAGTTCATTCCCTTAGTAAAGCAATGATTTATTGAGTCTATTATTAAATGCTTTAAAAACTCTCTTCAGAGTTGAAATCCAAAACTTTATGATGGAATCTCAAGAAATGCACGTGTTTATTATCTTTGGAACAAAATGGCTTCAGAGTTTCCTGTTAACTTGGGTAATTTATTAGCCTATAAAGATCCACAAAATTCTTGGCTACAACTGAAGTGTGATAAATGTCATGTTCCCCATAAACTGTTCTTACTGGTGTCATAAAACAACCTCTATTCCTTTTCTCCTCACCTTGATCTCTAATGACCCACATGATTCTCACCTCTTGTATAGCCCATCTGGATTTCATACCAGTTGCTTTTTACAGCTTATGAGTACCAAGTACACTAGCCTGGAACTTTCAATTCTGGAATTATTACAGAATCTGCTTTTTGACCAGGACTCTAGTCTTTGCCTGCCAAGGTATGATATGAACAAATAGTTGAAATTAAGAATGCTGGCTATAAGTTAATCCTGGGTGTTTATTTTGAGCCTTGCTGGTCTAGAAAAGTCATATAAATGATATGACTCACGCTGTGGAAGACAGTATAACGCAACGTTTATGTGCACTGGCCTTGCAGTTGGGCTGATCTGGGTTGTAATTCCTGCTCTGTGGCTTACTATCTGTCATCTTGGGCAAATGACTTCAGCACTTTTTTCTTCAGTATCATGATCTCCTTAGTAAGTAAGTAAGTAAGTAAAGTCACTCAGTTGTGTCCGACTCTTTGTGACCCCATGGACTGCAACGCACCAGGCTCCTCAGTCCATGAGATTCTCCAAGCAAGAATACTGGAGTGGGTTGCCATTTCCTTCTCCAGGGGATCTTCCTGATCCAGGGACCGAACCCGGGTCTCCCGCATTGGAGGCAGAGGCTTTAACCTCTGAGCCAAATAAGAATGCTTACAGCTGTGGGCTGCTGTGAGGATTAAATAAGATGATGGAAGGAGAGCCCTTAATTTAGTTTCTGACCTACAGCAAATGCCAGTAAATCAGAAGTGGCTTCCAGGCTTTATTGTGCTGCTGCTGGTTATTCTGGGAATAAAGAGAAAGGCCTTTGTTCCCTTTCACCCTCTTCTGATGATTCCATCAGGTTTGGTTATGGACTGGGGTGAAAAACAGCATGATCTCTGTCCTGGAAAAAGTCCCAAAGAGTCCCTTCGCAGGAAAAGGGACATGATCATGTTTCATGAAATTCAAAGGGTATTATTTCATGACAAAGTTGTTGCAAAAACAGTAGCATGACACAGTGCTTCTGAACTGCCAATTTTCTTCAGATTAATTCATTAAGAAACCATCACCTTGTTTCTGAGTGTAGGTGTAAAACAGCAGCTATTTATTTTACTCTCTGAAAACAGCTTCTAGCTCTCAGGATTCTCCATACCCACATCAGCACTCAGTGCTAAGTGCGAGGTCCCATGTGCTTCGCACCACCCAGCACAGATGCAGCACCTCCACCCTCACCTGATGGGCCTGCTGCAAGAGCTCCATTCTCTCCTGGAGAATCTGGCAGTCGTACTCTCTGCTCTTCCTCAGCATCTGCCGCCGTAACTTTTCCACTGCTGTCCTCAGCTCCTCCTGCTGCTTTTCACTTAATAATTCACCAAATTTAATAACAGTTTCTTGCTGCAGAGCATTGTACAAAGTTGCTTCTAGTTCCTGGATTCTCTGGCAAATAGAAAACTTTGGAGTTTAGTATCTTACACGTGGTGTATAAACATATACATGTGTGTATATGGGGAGGGATGTATTATTTTACTCTCACAGGATCATAGCAACAAAATAAATAAATGTCAAAGCTTATCCAGCTTAAATATCCTTTTGATGATTCCCTTTACAAGATGCCATAAGGGTCATCTAGCCAATATGTAAACTTCCCTGATGGAGAGGAATTTGTTTTTTTTCTTGGATCCTGTTTATTTCACATATTTTTCCTTTTCAGGAAGTCCTTACCTTGTTATAACTGTATATCCTTCTATTCTCAAAGGTAGCTGAGAATAAATTAGTTCTCTCTTTCATTTGACAGATATTTAAAGATATTATAGTGGCAGCATATTATTTAGAAATAAGCATTGCAAAGTGGTCCATGTTATAATACTTGAAATTGGAGGTATTTCACACACACACACAGTGCCACCTCTCTCCACATGACACACCTTTGAAGATGGCTTTATAGTCTCCATTTTTTTCTTAAAAATTGGGAAATAGAGCCTAAGACCCTTTGGAATTGGTCTGTTTTTAAATACTCTGAGATTTGTAGTTGCTCTAGCTGTAAAATGCCTCCTCGAGGCTCTTCTTTTTTAGATGAAGAGTCTACAGCTTTGTATGGCCCAGTTTTCTTTTCTTTTACATGCTTCAGATACAGTTACCACAATCTATAATCTTATCCCCACGACTCTGACAGAGGTGAAAGGACATTGCCTGCAAAGAGATGTCCTCCAAGCTCCTGTCCTGGACTAAGTGGGTTGCCTTACCTTTTAAAAGTTAAAGTCTTCAGTCCTGGGACACACACACATGGTCTAACGTTATCATGTGTAGGTAGAGGAGGCAAGGTTGAAAGGGTAGGAAGGGAGGGAAAAGTCACCTCCTTCTTCATTCTCTAAGCAGAGGGCAACTCCCTTTCCCCATCAGGCAGTGCTCAGAATCCCTTACTCAACTTGGAGGGGAAGTAATAATTCACCTTTGTTATCAGCAGGGGCTAAGTGCTTCACTCTTCCCAACAGCAATTCAGGTTGCTTCCAGGAAAGCATTATAAAAACTTTTAAGTTTCCTCTTTTTGTCTTGAGTCATTACACTGTGTAACAGTGGGGGAGCAGGGTGGTGCCCATCCAGAAAGAAAAAATCCAAGCTGCAGTCCAACATTAAGAATGATGCTTTATGAATTTGGTACAGGGGAGTGGATCAAATGTGCTCCCAAGTCAGTATAATCTGGAGGAGAGAGAAAGATACAGCCCATTTCCCCCATATAGCCTTACTCACTGAGGCTGGATTATGGTAGTTATGGCCACAATGTCTGGAGTCAAACCTAAGCACTACCTACTCACTTACCAAGCTGGGCCAATTCTTCCTTTCTCTAAGCCTTCATTTTCTCATATGTTATATAGAAATAATAATATTCCCTATACCTCATAGGGTTGTTGTAAGAAATAAAAGAGTTGAAAATATGTTTCATGTTACATACATTATTATTCTACCCTTAGATTAGGATCCCCAAGAGTCAGATTTGATTTAATAAAATTTCTTTGTAATCAACACTGTCATCCAGTCTTTTATTTAAATATTATTTAACAACATAATTAAACTGTTTGAAAAATGAATTATAATGAAATGTTTATTAACTATTATAATAGTATTATAACAGCAAAGAGCTAGAGATGTACATTTGGTCTAAAATGAGAACTGGAAACCACTGGATAAGCGAGCTGCATGTTGTGGTCTATTCACATACATGACATGACAAATTACACAGGATGCTTTACTACAGAGCATATAACCATCCACACTCAGAGTGTCTAGAGTGTCTCTTGTACCTACCATATATGCTTGGTCGAGGGCTTGTTTCCTATAGTCTAGCTCTTCCTCCAGATAGCCTTTGATTTTGCAGAATTGTTCCTAGAAGAAATGGCCACATTAGTAGACAGAGTCAGCTTAGTTAACAAGAAAGTGATATCTAAATTGTACTGATTAGCGTTTTCTCTAATTCCAGTGTAAGACAAATCACTAGTCTTTGTAGGGTCAGAGATCTTGTCTTTCGGGGAAATAGTTCAACTTTTACAATTTCACATAGGGGATGTAAAAATTAGTGGAAAGAAGCATAAAATGACAAACAATCTACACGGAATGCCTTAAAGAATTTTCATATCAATTTAAGAGTATGCCACTAAGGATAGATTTTTTTGTTTGTTATGGCTTCACTGCATGACATACAGGATCTTGTATCCCTGACCAGGGATTGAACAGGAGACTCCTGCAGTGGAAGTAGAGTCTTAACCAATGGACTGCCAGGGAAACAAGATAAATGCTATAGACACTAACTAATAAGCATATCTGTGTAAATATACTATGATAGTGTATATATATATATTTATTTTTTAATTTTTATTTTTACTTTATTTTACTTTACATTACTGTATTGGTTTTGCCATACATTGACANATAAAAGCTATATATGACAAGCCCACAGCAAACATTCTCCTCAATGGTGAAAAATTGAAAGCATTTCCCCTAAAGTCGGGAACAAGACAAGAGTGCCCACTTTCACCGCTACTATTCAACATCGTTCTGGAAGTTTTGGCCACAGCAATCAGAGCAGAAAAAGGACTTCTGATAGTATATTTTTATAAGAATGTTATGAAATGTAACAGAGCAGAGTTGTATAATAAGAAACTTAATTTATTCAAACTCAACTGTGTATCATTAGCAAACGTAAAACTAGATAGTAATTCAGAGAGTAGCAGCGATTCCACCCACACTGCTACTTAATGAGTCAGTGTCTGCTCTTGCTATAAAGCCAGGGTGATCCAGGAGATGATGTTACCTCGCTTGTCCTCAGTTTCCGTGTGGTTCTTATATTGCAAGCATCCTGTCATTTGCATTAAAAAATACATCTTTGTACAGAACATAGCCCTAAGCACAAGTTAATTCTTTCTTTGTATGCTTAACACGGAACAAGGGTCTCTTCCAATGCTGAAGGTAAACTTGACTGCACCAACTTTTTTTTCCCTGTTTTTAATTTTTATTCTTGGCTGTGCTGGGTCTTTGTTGCTGGGTCACCTGGACTTTCTCTGGTTGTGGTGAGCGGGGGCTACTCTTCGCTGTGGTACACGGGCTTCTCAGTGAGGTGGCTTCTCTTGCTGCAGAGCATAGGCTCTAGGGCACACGGGCTCCAGCAGCTGCGGCTCTTGGATTCCAGAGCACAGACTCAGTAGCTGTGGCCCATGGGCTTACTTGCTCAGCAGTATGCGTAGTGTTCCTGGACCAGGGATCAAACCCGAGTCCTCTGCATTGGCAGGGATTCTCTTATCCACTGCACCGCCACGGAAGTTCTGCATTGATTTCAAGAGAAGATACGTCTGCATGCAATTTTGCTGTTGACTTCCAGCTGATTACATCTGAGCTCCAGTGACTAGAACAGTGCCTGTAACCATCTGATTGCCTAATTAATATTTTTGTATTTAAAGTGTTCAAGGGTATTTTGAATATAGACAGTTCTTATTAAATCTTTTGATTTTAGAGCCTAACCTGTTGGTAAAATGTAAGTTCTATGTAAAATATCAGCAAATTTTACAAATTTGCAAGCTGTCACGTGCTATAGAAATTCAAGTTGTTTTTACTATAAGATTCTCCAGCCTAACAGGAATTGCTGCCTGTTTTTTAGTAATAGTGACAACAGTAATAAGGACCAATTCCCAGGCTGGGGGATTTAAACAAAAGTTAACTGTGGCAAAATTCATATAATATAAACTTTATAATCATAACCATTCTAAGTGTGCAGTTCAGTAATGTTAAGTATATTCACAAGGTTATGAGACCAATCTCCAGGGTTTGTTTTATCTGCAAAATTGAAACTCTGTACCTATTAAACAAGTGCCCATTTCTTCCTCTTAGCTCCTGACAGCCATTATTGTGTCTTCTGTTTCTATGAGCTAGACTACTCCAGGTAGCTTATGTAAGTAGAATCACACAGTATTTGTCTTTGTGTGATTGACTTATTTCACTTAGCATATGTCCTCAAAGTTCAGTCATGCTGTAGCATGTAGGATATGTCCTTCCTTTTTAAAGGCTGAATAATATTCCATGGATGTATATATCACATTTTGCTTATCCACTCATCCACTGATACAGACACTTGGGTTGCTTCCATGTTTAAGCTATAGTGAATAATGCTGCTTTTGAACACAAAAATCTCTTCAAGAGCCCACTTTCAATTATTATGGGTATATCCCCAGAAGTGGTGGTGTTGTATCACATGGTAATACCATTTAGCAATCACTAAGCATACTGCTTTTCATAGCAGCTGTACCATTTTATACTCCCAGCAATACTGCACAGGGTTCCAATTTCTCCACATCTTCATCATTGTACGTTACTATTTTGTTTTGTTTTTAGTAGCAGTCATCTTAACGGGAGCAAGATGGCTTGGAGATTTTTAATACCAAAGTCATACCCATCATTTCTGTAATGTTTACTATAATTATCTATAGCAGAAAAATTATTTAGCCTAAGGAAAAAAACATCTAACTGGATTTACTTCAGCATTAGTTTTGGAAATACTACAAAATTACAATGTGACATTTTTAGAGAACATAACTTGAAATTGAGGGGTATTTCAATTTTGTTTGTTTTTATGATACCTCATATTTACTCACCATGTCACTTTCCAATTCCATCATTTTCTGGTGCAGGGCAGCCTCTGCTCCTTCAATTTGCTGGATCCACTATGGAGCAAAGCAGATGCAGGGTTTGACATGACTGCTTGACGTGGTCTAGATGGCACTATCTCCCGAGCTGCGGTTTTTTCTGCTATCTCAGAAAGCAGACTAAGAGTCTTCTAAGTGCATTTTATCTCTTAGCTCAGAAACAAGTTTATAATTTTCCACTCATCCATTAATTCACTATTCATTCAACAAATGCCTTCACTGTTATCCACCATGTGTCAGGCAATGTGCTAGGTACCAGGGATGTGAGGATGAATAAGAAACACATAATTTGCCCTCATTGGAGATTGCCATGAGAGGCTTTCTTAGAAATGACATTGCACTGAAGTATAAACAATGAGTCAGTGATGACCAGGCAAAAGTGAGGGGCAAGTTCCAAGCTGAAGGTATGTCTAATTCTCCATGACTGGAGGGAGCACAAAGAAAGGTGAAATGGAGAAATGGTAATTTTTCAGTATATGAAACTGATCACAGCTACATGTTGAAGAATCATTTTGTTGAGTAGAGACACATTTTAAATCACACAGAGAATTTACTTTCTTAATACTTAGACTACATTGTTCTAAGTATTAGAACATAAACATTAGATGGCATTAATATTAGCACTGATCAACACCCTGAATAAATTCAGACTTCGAATAATATAGTGTGACCCTACCGCATATATGGTTTCAGAGAATAAATTATTATAATGAGTTTTTACGAAATTAACCAACAGTTTATCCCCCAGGGAGGCAACCGGGCAAAATAATTAAGTGTGTGGGTCCTAGAGGTCAACTTTGTTGTTGCTCAGTCGCTAAGTCATCACAGACTCTTGGCAATCCCATGAACTGCTGGGCCTCCCTGTCAGCCTTCCTGTCCTTCACCATCTCCCAGGAGTTTGCACAAACTCATGTCCATTGAGTTGGTGATGCCAGCTAACCATCTCATTCTCTGTCATCTCCTTCTCCTGCCTTCAATCTTTCCCAGTTACCTTGGGTCTAATCCCAATCTTAGCTTTTCACAGCTGTGTGGGTTTGTAACATTACCTGGTTACTCTAAGTCTCAACTTTCTTATCTGTGAAATGGGGTTAATAATAATGTGAAGCGTAAAGAGGTAATTAACCTAAGGTCCTATTCACAGTGTATTGCATCTACTAGGTACTCAATGGGATTCTAGTTTTTTTGGTTAACATTCATTTTTGTACTTCTGCACTGTTAGAAATTTGCCTTACTACTAGCTATTTTTTCTTGGTTTGTTTGTGATAAATTATGCGGTGTACTGAACAATTTTCTATATATTAAAGCCTTGATATTCACAAGGGGCTGCCACTAACAGCTGTTTGGCTGTAAGGAGCATGGGGAAATACAGAAAGACATGGAGACTGGAGAGATGCTCATCTCTCAGCTCTTGAACATACACAGAACTTCCCTCATGAAACAAATTTCAGTCCAAAGTCATGGGTTTCTTGTACACAGCATCATATTGCAATTGTGTACCACCCAGTTTTATTAAAATGTCCTCTCTGGCTTGCTGCCCATTTACCATTGAGAAACAAATTCTCTTGTACATCATGTTTTTAAGAGAACTGTCAAATGAAGTAGTCTCTGCCTTTCATAGACACTTCCCCAAGTTTTCTTTGCAGTCCTAAACTAAAGAGACTTTTCTTGCAATAAAGAAAAGCATTTTACGACCCCAACTGGATGAGATGCTCTGGCTATCACTGCCAAATAAATGTAGCAGAACTGGTGGTAAGACTGTGTTTTCTTTATTATTGTATCACTACAACAGTGTCTTCATGAATTTACTCATTCAGTAAATGCTGATTATCTCTTACTAAATATACTAGGCTGGGAAACTAGGAAAATAAAGAGTGAAAAACTGAATCCAGAGTTGCTCTCATGGAACTCATAATCTAGTGAACAACAGTATAAATAAAAATTTTAAAAAAGGTGTTTGTGTTACAGTTGTTAAAATCCAGGGTAACAGAAGCACAGGTCACTGTAGGAACACAGAGAAAGAAGACCTAACTAGACTTGGGTGAGTAGGAAGGCTTCCTCATGTATGGGAGGGTCTGATGATTAATATTTAGCCAGACAAAGTTAAAAAAGAGAAGGGAAAGCTTGAAAAAACCAACGTGTAAAGGACCAAGGGGTAGAAATATGTATCGGTAGACAGAAAGAGTTAAAGAACAAATTCCAGATATTTCCCATGAAATACTTCAGGATGAAGTACTTCAGGATGTATCCCTAACACTTCGGGTCTTAAAAAAGAATACAGCCACCAGGCCATTTCCACACTGCAAACTTAACATTAATTCCTTTTATCATCTGGTACCTGGTCCATATTAAAACTTCTCTAGTTGTCAGCAAAATGTTGCTTTTTTCACACTTGGTTTGCTTGAATCAAGTTGTTAAAAAGGATTGTTTCAATATTTCTTAAGTACCTTTTTATGTTATAGAAATCTTTCTACCTCTGCCATTTTTTTCTTGATGTCATTATTTTGTTTGAGTAACTAAACTAGATTGGTGCAAGGTGAATGCTTGTTCATGGTTTCATTTAACTTACAACATGATTTTTATGCATTTATGAAATTTAAAAAAACATCTCAAGGAACTTATATGACAGTTCTCACTTTATCCAGCTGTGTGCACCAGTTAACTACGTGCTGATTTTCAAGGCACCCAGAATACAGCCAGTTACCAGGCTTCTTGGCTCTTTCCCTTTTTCTCTCCCTTGCATTTACCAGATTTAAACACAAGGGGGCGAGAGAACGCTCAGCGCTGCCCGTCTGACAGTTACCAAGCTAACGTTTTCTGAATGAGGCTGCAGGGAGCCACCACCAAGTTACAAAATCAGTTGGAACAACTGGTTATGTACACATCCAAGGAAAAACCCTTAGAAAGAGCCATGCTGCTCCAATTTTCCACCTCTTAATGAAAACTTCTTCCTTACTGGTTTCCCAGCTTGGTAAAACAATGGCTTCAATAATGTAATCCAGGTTTTGCATTTTTACATTAAGTATATTTTTAAGAGGCTTCAAAGTACCCACCCCAAATCAGTGTGTAGACTCTTATTATTTTGTATATTCTCATTCTAGCTGGATTAAGAATAAAATATTTATTAGGTATTCAATAATGCAAAATCAGGTGCAAAGAAATGTCCTTCAACCCCAGGTGTTAAGTCAGACACAGATGATTTGAATGTTAGTACAATTTATTACCTTTTCTGCCAGGGACAGCACAGTGCTGGCCTGAATTATAGCCACTTGCTCTTCATTTCTTAAATTCTGTGTGGAGTGAGGGGGAGAGAAAGAAAACAAGCTGAAGACGACATTTACACTGTTAGAAAATACTGCCTAACTTGCCTGCCACATATACATGCATGGAACATTCACAGTCTATTCTATTTAGTAATAATTCCTAACAAAGAGTTCATTCAAAACCTGTAAAAAGTACATTAAATGTGATGCTTTTATATCTCTCTAGTCCTGATTTGATTTTATGTTTCACTGCAAACATACTTCATTAACAGTCATAAGAAAAGCAGAAACCAAAATGAAATAAAATCTCTTCATAACAGTTTGATATGATTTAATTGATTTTGTTCTCTGCTTTGATAATTTTTTTTCCTTTGCTTTGATAATTTTTCAAGGGAAAAAAATAGCATGACTGTTTCAACCTACACGTGTCATTCATTGAGTATTTCAATGAATGGTCCTCCCACTGAATTAATATGCCTTGACCCTGTCAGGAAGGTGTTTTAGAAAGAAAAAGGATTATAGTTTCCTGGTACATTTTTATGGGGCTGTCACCAACCCTACTATTTAGCAGTATTTGCAACTGCATGACTGATTAATTTTATACCGGATGCCTCCCAGCAACAGTTAAAAGGTAATTAGCTTTAATCACCGCTGATGTCCTCTGCATGCCAACCTGAAACCTGCCCAAGAAAAGCACCTTCTGCGTTCCCACTTCTGCCACTACCTTGCAGAGACCCTTATAATCCTTAAACCGAGTGGCCTGACAAGTTGTTGATTCTCTTCCTGAATTCATAAGCTTAAGCGAACCTGGAGGCTGATTTGTCAGTATTTTTTCTTTAAGTTTTTTTCAATTTAGGTATGTATGTAAGAACGTATGTATTTCAAGTATAGTTGATTTAAATGTTGTGTTAGTTTCAGTGCACAGCACAGTGACTTAGTTATATATATTCTTTTTCAGATTCTTTTCCCTTTTAGGTTATTACAAATTGCTGAATAGAGTTCTCTTCACTTGCTCTTATTTTACGCATGATGCATTGGCAAGTATTTCTTGCTTCTCTTTACACAAAGTCATATTTCTACTGCACTTTATTCATTACTTACCCCATTATCACCCAAGATATCAAGCTGCTTTATGAGATCAGGGATATTCACATCCTGCAAAATCAAGGAGTTGCATTCAAGTCAAAGGCGCAAGAGTGGCTTAACCATTCTATCAGTGCCCTAACCTTAAACGAGAGAGGACCTTTTAAGACCTGTACCTCCTTGAGCTGTGTTCAATCAGTCACAACTGGTTTTACATTTCCACTCTGCTTCTTATGAGCTGTGTGAACCTGGCAAAACTCCTTAACAATGCATTTTCAATTCCACCCATTGCAAAACGGAGATAATAAATACCTCCTTCTCCTTCACAGGCTGATTTGAGGCTAAAGACACTGTATATAAAAGGGTCTAGGATGTATAAGAACTCAAAATTTTCTCAGTAAATTTTTTTCTGATTATTGAAAATTTGTTTCAGCTGTGGTAGATTTCAAATATGAAGAAAAGTAACAGTAATAAATTTAAATAACCAGCCAATTTCACTCTAATGGGATCTGACCCGGTTGAGATTTTGACAGCTGCATAGAAAACTATAGTGAAGTTTCATTTTTTGGGTATTTAGTATGAATTCCATTTATGGGAAACAGCTTATTTTTATTATATCGCCCCACCCCAGTCAGTTTGAAGCAACTGCACCATTTAAAGTGCTGTTGGGTATAAATTACATACATTGGATTAGGTTGTCTGTGATTTATTTAAAAACAAAAAACATCTAGGGAAAAGACAAGGTGAAGAGCTTCTCATTTAGAGTTGAATCAAAAAATTAAATTTAAATAACCAGCCAATTTCACTCTAATGGGATCTGACCCGGTTGAGATTTTGACAGCTGCATAGAAAACTATAGTGAAGTTTCATTTTTTGGGTATTTAGTATGAATTCCATTTATGGGAAACAGCTTATTTTTATTATATCGCCCCACCCCAGTCAGTTTGAAGCAACTGCACCATTTAAAGTGCTGTTGGGTATAAATTACATACATTGGATTAGGTTGTCTGTGATTTATTTAAAAACAAAAAACATCTAGGGAAAAGACAAGGTGAAGAGCTTCTCATTTAGAGTTGAATCAAAAAATTGCTTTGGTTTACAAATTTTCATGTAGGCCAGGAGTTTAAACAACATGAGAATGGTTTACAATGAAAGTCAAGGAAGCACACTTTCTACCTGATTTCCCCATTAGTACCACTTTCTCCTCTTCCTTATGTTCAGATAACAGTGTGTGTGTGTGTGTGTGCTAAGTCGCTTCAGTCGTGTCCGACTCTTTGCAACGCTATAGACCGAAGGCTTCCAGGCTCCTCTGTCCATGGGATTCTCCAGGCAAGAGTACTGGAGTGGGTTGCCATGCCCTCCTCCAGGGGATCTTCCCAGCCCAGGGATCAAATCCAAATCTCTTTAAGTCTCCTGCATTGGCAGGCGGGTTCTTTATGACTAGCACCACCTGGGAAGCCCAGAGATAACAGTATAGCAGATCCCTATCGGCAGAAATACAAAAGTCTAGCTCAGTCTCAGAGGTAAAGAGAAGGCAACTAAAGCAGGTATATTTGGCAGTCAGAGGGGGACAGGAGGGGCCATGCAGAAGGCACGAGCAGGAGGATTCCTGGCCTTACATCTGGAACAGACAGTTGCTATGTGATTCTGTCACATGCAAGGACAATATATTTTCCAGAAGACGGAGCCACTTCCACTAGACCTTAACATTTAAAATGTATTCCAATATCACTAAAAATAAAATTATATACTATGTCTAAGTGAACAACATGTTATAATCCCTAAAGCCTTGAAAAGGGAGTGTGTCAGTTGCTCAGTCGGGTCTGACTCTTTGCGGCCCCCTGTGGATTGTAGCCCGCCAGGCTGCTCTGTCAGTGGGATTTCCCAGGCAAGAATACTGGAGTGGGTATTCACTCCCTTCCCTGGGGGATCTTCCCACCCAGGAATCAAACCTGGGTTTCCTGCATTGCAGGCACATTCTTTACTGTCTGAGCCACCAGGGAAACCCAAAAGGGAAATCCTACCTAAAACACTCACAACAAAAGAGATGGTGGTGAGATGATTTCTAGATTTCTTCTAATACTGAAATTCCAAGATAACGAATTCCACAGCCATCGGAACAGCACAACAAATACCTTTTTATCTGGCATCCTTGAAATGTTTCTTTAAGCACTGAATTTATTTAGCATTTCCTCTAGGTAATCAAGGGTAATTATCTCTACACCTATTTTGATTCTATATCACTCTTTTTAAAATAATTATTGCTTCCTATTTTTTTGCTGTTACCATTCATATATCTGTCACACATTTATTTGTGTACATTCTGTTAATTCTCCCATAGACATGACTATTTTCAGTTCCTACATGGTTTGTATCAAAATGACACCCAGTGACTGAAAGGCCAAACGGTAACCAGCAACCTCCCCTTTTCCAATTCCCAGATCTTCTACTGTCTAAACCACACACAAGGGAACATCTGCCTACCTTGACACCTTCTTTCATACAGTAGATCTGGAGAGCACTCACACCATCTGAGAATGGGTGAATTTGCAGATTAAATGGAGGGGATCGTCTCTCTCTTTCCTTGAAATCATGAAGAATATATAGGAATTGGAAAAAAAAAAAAACAACAACTGATTAATCACTAAACCAGTTGTCTGTGTTCTCTATGCTATTTCAGCAGTTTATCAATATGCCATTTGGCCAAAAAAAAAAAAAAGGAAATTGAACTCAAGATGTTCATGCTTGAATGTAATGGAAAAGAACTGATTAGTCAATGGAGAGTTATAGAAGAATTTATCACCATGTCATCCAGGTTTGCAAATTTTTTGATCAGGGAAGTGTGGGAAGTGGAGTTCCATTTTAAACTGTATGAATATTTAGAGCTTTCAGGTGTCACAAAGAATCTTCTTCTGACCATGAAGCTTTATGGCAGCTCAGGGCCTTTTGCATATTCAATTCACTCAAGCTTGATGAGTAAGATAAGTGGGCTACCAAAATGACTTACTTCTTTACTGAAGCATACCAACTGCAAACTCTATTCAAACCTGATGTTTGATATTATTCAAACTTAATGTGAAATATCTTCAAGAAGAAATTGCTGGCAAAATAACAAAGAAATCAAATGGGAAATTTTCTTATCCTTTACATATCAGCATACTTCAACCAGATCCTAAGCCAGATTCTGCATGATACAATCAGAATATGATTTAATTATGTTTTACTTTAAAAATATAGACTCTGAAACTTAGGTTAACCAGAGAATTTCCTAAAACAAATTACCTTGCTTTTTAGCCTTGCATAATGCACTGCAGAATAAAAAGTTTACTTACAAATTTGAGTCTAACAATAAAATACTTTTGTATATAGTACATTTTGAAATATAATTTGAAATATATAAAAGAAATTTTTCTGAGTCAGAATTCAATGGTGGATAGAAATGATTATGTAAAAGAAATGAAATATTTATGAAGTTTGAAATCTATTTAAGACTATTTAAAAATTATTCATTAGTCTTATTCATAAAGGGAACCATGTTGTAAAGTACAGTATCTGGGCAGACAATTCTGAGTTGCATCAGTGTTTCACCACTGACTAGTCACAGGAGTTGGACAATTATTTAACCTCAGTTGCCTCATCAGTCAAATCTTGGTTGCGGCTGTGGGGTCCAGGGTGTGTATGTATCCGAAATGCTTAATTTGGCACCTCACACATAGAGTGGGATCAGTTACGTTAATTGTTATGATTATTTTTATCATCATCATCATTTCCTTACTTCTAGTTCTAGGTTTCGAAACTCCAGCAGCTCATTCTGGTCTCTGGCATCCTGTAGTTCCTGTTGGAGACGGTGATTTTCTGCCTCTTGTTTTTCTATCTAATAAAGTAAATCCTCAAGTTAGGTGGACATTGCAAAAAAGCATCTACAACTTTGCAAAGCAAGCATGGACAGTATTCATTTACTCAGTGAATAAATCATCTAGATCATGAAGAAAAAATCCCAAGTACATGTGAATAAAATAAATCTTTGGCTTTCCTTCTAGTTATCCTTTGGTTGAATTGTTTGGGTCATAGAGGAAACTGCTGGAGGATACTCCATTCATTGAGATCAAGTCTAGGGACCCTGTGAAAAATGAATCTGTCCCATGTGGTCAGGGACAGCATCCAAGAGCTAGATGATATGATGCAAACAATGGAGACTGACACCTCTTATTTCTGGAGTTACAAGTTGCTGAAGAAATATTTTTTATAAAACAGCTCTGATCCTACACAAAACTTTGTTGAATTCTAGTTACCTTCAGAATAAAGCCAAAGTCTCAATATGGAAATAAAAAAACTTTACTAATCTGCTCATCATATCTAGGTGTTATCACTGTTTGTCTGCATACATACACACACTCACTCACACGCGATTACATGCACTTGGATCTAGAAACCCAGATCCACCCTCTGGTCTGATTACTCCAGGAGCTCTGTTGGCCCATCTCAGCCTGAAAAGGGCTCTCCCATTTCCTTTTCTATGTGAAGAAATCCTACACTTCCATGACATCTCCTACCATAAGAGGCCTCCCCTGGCTCCTCAATCTCAAATGACACCTCTCCGTTCTGTTTTCCCACAGGGTTTTCCTGTAGGATGTCTATATAACCTGATGAAGAATGCCATTAAGTTTGTTGTGTACAAATCTGCCTTCCCCTGAATATATACTGTATATGTACACAGAACCCATGTCCACAAGGCATCAGAACATTTCCATGGTCTGCAATCGATTTGGCGCTGCCTTCAATATTAGCTGTGTGAGTGGGCCTTCTGTACCGTAACTGTTTAAAATCTTGAATTTAGAAATAAAAAATCAAGGGCTTTTTAATCTAGAGTAAATCTTACTTTCTCAAGCGTAAACACTTGAAGTAGAGTGTTTAGTTTTATTGTCACTTTGGTTTTCTTTTACTCTTGGAAGGCTGAGCTCAAAAATTCCCTTTATAGACCAAAGGAAATCAGACAGACATAATGCGAGTTATTTTTTTAAATGATAAACAGTGTGATAACACTTATTACTGGGTATCTCGGAGATGCTAAAATTCTCTTTTCACTTAGCCTCCTGATATAGAAAAATAAATACAGGGGGAAGTGAGATACTATATGACATTAATTTATGTAGTCAACCAAGGTTTTACACTAGATTTTTGTGGTTTAGTAAACATTTGAAAAGTTTTTATAAGTTGACTATTTCCTAGAATCTTGGATTGAGATCAGAGATGGGATATTTGGGGAAATTCCTGGATCTGGTGAGTAGCACTAGCCATCATATTAATGGTCCACAGGTGGCTGCAATTCAAAAACAAGGGCCAGTGTCCATAAAGTTTCTTTACAGGGATCATTAACTTTTCTGAGAGTATCAGTCCTCAATCCTGGAATACCTACCCTGCTTCTATATGTCAGCTCTGTCTCTCATCACGCAGAAAATGAGACACGACCAGCGGGAAGGGAGGACAACCATCTTCTTTCCCTTTCCATGCTTACCAGGGTGTTGTAGTTCATTTTTATTACTTGTCAAGGCCAGTGAATATTGGTAGAAACAATTCTAAAATAATTTTTATATAACTCTGTGTCACCTTTCGGAATTACTTCCCTTACTCACATGGTCTTTCTCTTTTTGTCAAGAATATATAAGGTTATTTTGCAGTCACTTCACGTAATCAAAGGCAAATGTTAATACCAAAGGAAAAGCCATGTTTGAATGTAAAATGATCTCTGTTGTATTTCACTACCCCAAATCAAAAGCCTACGTTCAGCTAACCCAAATTAATTCTATCTATTGGGCCAAAACCATGCCTCTGTATCTTGATTCGTTGAACAACCTCCGGGACATGCTCCTTTATGCTTTGGATGTATCTTTTGAAACGTTCTTTCATAAAATAAATACATAAATAAGCAGCCAAGATTAGCAAAAAGTTAACAGTGAGAACCCAGTCAATGCTAGGTTGCAGCACGTCTTGGAGTCACTTCCTTGCACAAAATCATCAGTCCTATTCATAAGTGTTCTTGTAGATGGATAACCACATAGGATGTGTGCGCGTATGCGTATATATATATGTACAGTAAATATACAGTATATATATATGCAGCAAATCGATAGGTTTCAGGGATCACATCTTTCAAGTTGGCACAATGCCCAGCACAGAGCCATGCACACCACGGGCCACTCAACTGATGGTGATGGCAGTGACAGAGATGCGGTTGGGCACGCAGCAGAGGGGAGCACAGCCGGAGAAGCCTCCCGTCCCCTAGCCCCTGTGCCACTCCTGAGAGGACCCCCTGCTGCTCCTGGATCTCTCATCAGTCTCTCCTCTGCCCCATTAGGGTGTTGCGCCCCACATACCTTTTCTAAAAGCTCCTGGTTTCTCTTAATGAAAAGTTGTTTATCTTCTACCCAGTGTGAATCCTGTTTGACAAAGAATATCGCGCAGTCAGCATTTCAGAGTGGCACGAAAGAGCATGTGTCGTCAAACCACTTTGCCAGAGCTGTCTTCTCTCCACCCGGTTTGTTTGCCTGCCAGCGACTGGTAAATGTCACTCACCCCAGCCAGCTCCTCATTCTAAGATGTTGGGGCCAAAGTTGCCAGGAAAATTTAACCCCCTTTTCACTGTCACTCGCTAACCCTATCTTTTTCAGTCTGAATAATCCAGACCAGCCTTCTGGGGACTCAGAAGTGACCACACAGGCAAAAAGTGAAAGGGGTCAGAATGCACACAGGCTAGATACATATGGATGGAAAACATTAAAATGCAGAACCATCAATGTAGCATAGAGGCAAAGAATGCAGCTTGAGGGGTGGGTCTTGGTCTTAGCAGTTCATGATCACTTCTAGGCTAAGTGTGCAGTGCTCCTCTTCCTTGGGCATTCTCTCTCTTGCCCAGCCTCATTCGCTCTTGCAGCTGGGTTCACGCTCTGGCCAGCAAAACACCAGGGACAGAAACAGAGAGCTCAGCATTCGGACACAGTTTGAGAAGATCACTGTGGAGAGCCAAGCCGTGTCCTGAATGGGCACAGGGTGAGCTAGTGGAAGGTCAGATTGAATCGTGTGTGTCTGCAGAAGTGCGAGCAACCAAATGCCTACCTGCCCTTTCTGAGCCAGAGTCGCTTCCAGATCTTCTATTTTGGCTTTATACCTTAGCACCTCGGCCTGGAGTTGTTCTTGAGCCTAGCGAAATCAAAATTCCAGAACTCAATAAGTAAAATGGTAGTTCTACATTTTTTCTTCCCGTCATGTTCCCTGATCAGAACTCAACAATGAGAGAGAAGAAAAAATAATTTTCTACCATTGAAGAAACTTTTAAATCTATTTTTACATTCTAAATTCTCCGCATATAACTTTCAGTGGCTCCTTTAACCATCAGGTTAAAACCCAAACTTTAGTTTGGGATTCGAGAACTGGTCTTATATTTCCATTCTTTCCCCACCATTCATCAGTGCAGGGTCCACTCCTTACCGCCTAGTGATCTCCTTGTTTCCTAAATATGCCTTGAACCTCTCCATTTCTTTCTTTCTTTGAGCAAGTGCCCTTCTGGAAAGTCTTCTCTTGTTTGCCTCTCCAAAACCTTTCAAAGCCATTCTTTCAAAGCCAATTTTGTGCCTTATATGTAAGTCTCAATGTAAATCCGTGTAAGTATTTACTTATGTGCGTTTCTGTCATGTGCTTTGTGTGTGGTGTGTGTGTGTGTGTGTGTGTGTGTGATGTGTGTGTGCAAACACATGCACGTCAGCATTTTGGGACACTGATTTGTATGGAATGACCTTATTTCATTTAGTATAGTTATTTTTCAGATGCTCTTCTATTCTCTCTCTATGTGATCCTATTATCTGTTTTTATTTTCTGGCCATACACATTTTTTTTTTCCTTCTTTGGTATACAGTTGAACAAAATCCAGCGATGGTAAGGATTATTTTCTTATTATTCACTGTGAGGAAAATATTTCTTTGAACTGTTAAATATTATATTTACCTTTATCAGGTTAAAAATTTCAAACTTAGCTTGCTAAGAATTATTTTAACTTTGAATGAATTATTTTAACTAATAATTATGTTAACTTTAACCTATTTATTTCTTGTATTGAAACAACTGTCTTCTGTTTTCTCTGATAGCTTTTTCACCTATATTAACTATTTTTGTATTTCTAATTTCTTTAAATTTATTACTCTTTTTCCCACATGTTGACTATTTTGCTCAGAATAGTAAGTTTTCTTAATGGCCATAAACATTTCTAAACCTGTATTTTGATGGGAGAGTGAGACTAAAGAGAGGACTGGTTTCTCCATTATCACCTCTCCAAAAAACAAGGCATATGCTGTTATTTTCATTGACCAGTACTATGCTCATAAGAATGGGTAGTAAATACTGATAAAAGAATCCACAACTCTTATAGTACTAGGGTATAGACATGAAAGCACACACACATCCTTTCCTAATGATTGCTTATCTGTTCATTTCAATTCACCATGGGCTTTTTAAAAAAAAGTTTGCTCTTTTAGGTATGTGTGTGTGCATTTATGTATGTATGAATGCTGCCATTTAAACATATATAGTTATAATATCTATCCTTTCCCACTAACCAACTTAACATACTTCCTACAACACTCCTCAGTACACTGTAGACCTGCTAATAAGGAAATAAGATAAAATCACTGGATGGTCACATTCATTTTTGACCCATGTAAACTAACATATGAGGAGTTATGGCATGGTGGTGATGATTGAACTCAGGAGCACTAGGTTCGTATCCTAGCCTTCCTATAAGCTACATATCCTGGCTTTAACATAACTAAGCTACATTTAACTTCTACTAAGCTACTATTTCCTCCCCTCTAGAAAGGAGTTAATAATAGCATCTAACTTATAGAGTTGTTTAAGGATTATATAAGATAATGTGTATAAAATACTCAGAACAATGCTTGAAATACAGCAAGGACTCAGTAAATGTCAAGTATTAGTACTGTGTGTGGGTTTTTTTTTTAATAGACTTATGTGAGGCAGTTGCAAGGTAATGGAAAAAAATTACTGACCTAGTAAAATATGACTTGGAATCAACAGTTTTCCATTTATTAGCTGTGTGATCTTGAGCAATTCAATTAACCCCTCTGAGCCTCAAATTCCTCTATTATAGAATACCTACCATAGAGGGCTGGCACAAGGGTTAAGTGAGATATTATCAGTGATAATTCTCAGGAAGCTGTCAATGTAACGCTGGGCACTTATGAACTAAGAAAAGGAACTGGCTAACCACTGCTTTTGAAAGATGATTTTTTTTTTCAAGCAAGAAACTAAACAAAAATGGATTATCAAAATTCAACATTGTCTAACTTTGAAAGTGTAAGCTTTCAAATAGCATAAATGAGAACTAGGCACTCAACTGTCTTTAAAGGAACAAAAGCATTGATCTAAGCTGGTTTTAATGTCTCTAGATCCAACGTTTGTTGACATAAAAGATAAAGCAGTTCAAAAGCTGCGTTGGAGAGAAGGGTACAAGGAAAGCTATCCTACTGATACTTTTATGCTCTGGCTGTTGCAAGCCCATTCAGGGCACTCGTGCAGATGTACACTAACCTTGGCCTCTCTTTCAGCATCAATGATGCCACCCGTCTGCTCCTGCAGGAGGGCATATGCTCTTTGGAGAGCCTGGTATTCTTTTGTTAATTGTCGGAATCTCAGCTCAGATTCTTCAGCTGCCAAACTCTTGAGGTTAAAAAAAAAAAAAGCCAAAAAATAATTATGTTATGTTCATGTCATGTGTCCATGCAAATTGTTTAAAGAGAAATAAAAGTTTGCATAATTTTGGATTCTATGTAATTTTATTCTTAATTTTAAAGGATGTTACAGGCACAAACACTATAACACTTTTAGATGCAAATTGCAGAAATATTTAAGTATTTATGAATACAAGAAGCATTTGCTTATTTATATATTTCTGATTATTGCCCATTTGGGATTGGATTACAGAAAATTTTGGACTCAAATGATAAAAACTTATACCCAGATTTTGGATGCAAATTTGAGGATATAATAATCAGAATTTTAGTCTCAGTTCCTTGCAATATATTCATATCTAACAACTTCTTCCCCAGGTAAATTACAGAAACATAGTTTTACAGCTTTAGGTCTCAAACTTGAGAATAAACACAATCATCAGAGGAGTCTGGGGATTCCATCCTCAAGATCCTGAGTCAGGAGTCGTGTGGTCCAGGAACTTCCACAGTAACTGAACCCCCTAGATAGTTCTGCTGAAGGTAGCCTACAGAGCACACTTTGCTAAACACTGTCTTAGACTTAAATTTAAAAGTTTGTTCTTCTTATGGTTGTTGGAGGGAAGGGAGAGGGAAAGGAATAGTTAGGGAGTTTGGGATGCTCATGTACACACTACCCTATTTTAAATGGATAACCAACAAGGACCTACTATATAGGATATAGAACTCTGCCTGGATGGAAGAAGAGTTTGGGGGAGAACAGGTATATATATATATATGTATGGCTGAGTCCCTTTGCTGTCCACTTAAAACTATTACAGCATTATTAATGAGCTATGTCCCAATACAAAATAAAAAGTTTAAATAAAAAATAAATAAAAACAAATCAGAAAAAAAAGCTTGTTCTTCTAAGCTTGTCATTTGGTTCACACTTTCTCTGGATGAACAATTTGGGAGAGTAATTATATATATCTTGAAAAAAATCTTCAAGCTACAGAGCTGAACTCCAGAGAAGTTTCTACAAGGTCTACAAACCTTTTCTAAGAGGTAACAAAGCCAGGCAAGACCTCAAAACTGGACACTGTTATGACAGTATGTGCTTTTCATAAAGGAGATAAAAAGTGAAATGCTTTTTCTCTCCCTTCAAGGAAAGATGTGACAATATCAGAAAAGATGAGAAAAGTAAAAAAGCCTACCTCATCCAAGTCATCATCAGGAGTAGCTGGTGTTCGGTCTGTTCTAAACGACGCCATCGATGATGTTTCTGAATCCATGGAGTCCTCATCATAGCCAATAAATGGGTCCAAAACAGGCCTCTAATGGAGGGACAGCACACATTTACCAAAAAACTAAGTGGGGAAAGTCGACACACTGTCAACCACAGATACGCAAATGAACAGAGAACACACAGCTCCTTTAATGTTGCTTTGATAAAATAAACATACTAAGCATGAGCACAATAATTCCCATAAATGTTTCTTCTATGTTATTTCACTTTGATACTTTGGAGGAAGATTAATATTTGGCTCTCTTCATAAAAACCTTGGATCCTCTCTTATGTTATATTTTATATCATGATGATCTTATGTGATTTCTTCTGTTGGGTATTTAAGCTATAATCAAGAAATTCTGAAAGTTCAGGTATCTATGAGAAGGGGATTATCAAATCCTATCATCTAATTCCACATTCAAATTAAATGAGGCAACTGTTTTTTGTGTTTTTAAATATTATAAACATTTTCCCATATCTTCATTATTCAATGGCATCATTTTAAGTGGCTTTATAATTTTTAATTAATTACTATTTTGTATTTTTTAAGTATAAATAATGTAATTAATATCTACTACATATATTTTGCAAAGTCTATAATTAATTTTCTTAGAAGACTTTATGATTAAAAAAATAAACATGTATTTGGGCTTTGGATACATCTTGTCATTCCATCTTTCTAGAAAGTAGGAACATTTGTACATTTCACTGGTAGTAGATTCAAGCCCCCATTTTTTTGTAGCTCAATGTGCATTATCAAATGAGGCAACTGTTTAAAAAAATCAAACAAATTGACAAATTAAATAGCAAAACTTTGTGGATTTTAAGAGGCTATACAGATATTAGAATTGGCATTGTCAATAATATTGCCCAAGTGAATAATGAAAATATAATTTAATCAATTACAGGATGGGTATCAGATGCTAATGTTATTCACGGGAGACATCAAATCATGTCTTGCATGTTCTTGAAGCGTGACTCTCCAGCTTGTCAGGTAACAGATAACCCTTTCTACGTCAAATCTAGTGGGTTCTTCACTCAGAAAATCTGTATTAAAGCAAACATTTTCAGCTTAAAATCCACAACACAATTATTTTTTTCAACAACACAATCATTTTTGGACGTCTAAGAACTGTCGAGAGGAAAGGTTTTCTTCTGGCAAATAAACCCCATGCTCGGCTGCAGTTCAGGAATATCTGATTTATCATGTCTTTGCAGGAAGATGCCTTGGCAAGCCTCACTCCTCTGGCTTGCTTGTGTGTGGCAAAAGTCTGATAACCTCGTTTCCTCATTACCTTAATTGGCTTGGAACTTCTTCTATGCTTTCTTCTACGAATGAGCTTTTCCCGGTCCTGGAAAAGAGATGAAAGGCTTTTCAGATCTTGAGTTGGTACATATTTCCTTATAGGTTTTTTGTTTGTTTGATTATTTGTTTTGAAAGACGGAGTTGTTTTTTCCCTGAGGTATGACATATTTCTATTTAAAATAAGATTATGTTTTGTAAAATTTGGCAATTTTGGATTTGATCCTTAAGTATTTTCAAAGGAAGAATATTTTACAACTTTTCATGATAATCTGTGTGGATCTGAGAGCCTCAGAGTCAGGAAGTACTCTGTGCTCCTAACTGGCATCCTTTGTTTTATACTTGAAGTACAAAATAGCTGTTCATTGTTCTCCTAAAGTAGGATTCTTCAGTTTCCTCAGATCCCTCCAGGCCAGAATACTAGAGTGGGTAACCTTGCCTTCCTCTAAAGGATCTTCCCACCCAGGGATCAAACCTAGGTCTCCCACATTGCAGGTGGATTCTTTACTAGCTGAGCCACAAGGGAAACCCAGGAATAGTGGAGTGGTTAGCCTAACCCTTCTCCAGCAGATCTTCCTGAACCAGGAATCGAATGGGGTCTCCTGCATTACAGGTGGATTCTTTACCAACTGAGCTATCAGGGAGCCCAGATATAACGACTGATTTCTTAATTCATTCTTTTTGCGAAAGGAGATACTCTGGGAATTTGGTGTCCACCTTCTAAGTATTCCATATGGTTATTGTACAAATTCAAAAGTGGAAGAAATAAGTAACACTTATGTCTGTCTGAACGTCTGGTAGAAATGCCTCAACATCTCAAAATTCTGTAAGAAACTTAGCTTAAACCGAGGATACTCAAAGTCAAGCGAATTCTTAGACTAGTGAATCTGTGAGATTTATGAGTTATTAAGGATGTGGAACTGAAGTGAGGGGCATAGAGATTTGAAGGGCATGTTTAACAAATAACCTAGATTAAGCCAGTGGTGTTAATTTTTTCCCCACCTTTATAAACAAAAATAATTTGATCATCCAATCTCAATATATTCAAAACTTTTAAAATTTATACTTAGATGACTCTCCTTAATGTGGCATATGCATTATAACATACACTCAATATAGAAAAATTTTAAAGGGTGAACCATAAATAATTATAAGCAGAATTTATAATCCTTTTTGTCCTCAATAGCAGTAAATCATGTTGTTAACCCTACTCTGGAGAATACTGTCTGAAGTTCTCCCATCACTAGTTCACCTCTGTAAGCCTTAGCTTGGTCGTGAAGTTAGAGTGATCACAGATGTCACTTGCAGAATAAAGACAGAGAGGCAAAGGGGAAAACCCAAACGCAGATACGGGTCTTAGTCCAAAGCTGTTGGTAAAACAGACTTCCCTTGTGGCTCAGCTGGTAAAGAATCTGCCTGCAATGCAGCAGACTTGGGTTCAATCCCTAGGTTGGGAAGACCCCCCTGAAGAAGGGAAAGGCTACCCACTTCACTATTCTAGCCTGGAGAATTCCATGGACTGTATAGTCCATGGGGTCTCAAAGAGCTGGACATGACTGAGTGACTTTCACGTAACATAGGTCTCAGCCAGATGCAGATGGGCGTAACAACTGCTTGACCTACTTCAGCAGGTACTGAAGTCCTCAGAACATCTGGACTGGAATTTAGCTGTCACTTCATTGTGACATTGCTGTTCATTTGACAAATATTTGTTAAACCATCAGACACTGAATCAGGTGTTGGGAAATAAGAGGCCTATAGTCCTGTTATTGTAGGCAAAATATTTACTCTCTGAGCCTGAGAATCTTGATACTAGAAGGTAATTATAAGATCTACCTACTCATATATAATACATTTGGGAATTCTTTTAATGTGCTCTGTAGCTATTATTTGAGTTACCAAATTAGTTAACAAAGGATTATAACTGAAAAGATAGAAAACAGTTTAAGGATATAAAGGAGTTTTGGAATACTCTCTTGAACCTATTTACATATTGATCACATGAACTTGGACCTTTGGGACTAATTCAAAATTATTAACTGCTTCTAGCATATGCTGATTTCTTGCCTACTTGTCCTTGAGAACAGCTTAGAGTTTACAGATTAACCAAGACCTACCCTTGTGAGCTCATCAATAATGTTCTGTTGCTCAATGACCTGAAGTTTTAGAAACTCTGTCTCTTGTTCTTCATTAGCTTGATCGAGGTCATTTAGAGATTTTAATTTCTTCAAGGGTGGATGGGATGTGATTTTTTCTCTCTGAGTTGAAAAAAAAAGTAAGTATAGGTGGAGACTTTAAAAATCCCAAACTTCAGTGGTTAATATAAAATGTCTGTAGAAATTTTATGAGGTTCCAGCTAAACATGAAAACTGCCTAGCTTCAATACACAGACACACACACTAACATCTTCACGCATATTTCGTCTGCTATAATAGGTGGAAATCATTGGGAATGTCTAAAGATCTCTACAGCTGGACTAGAAGTCTGTGAAAGAGTACATTAGCACATCACCTCTCTATATAAGGCAAATGACGGCATCTATTTCCAGTTATTATGCAAGATCTTAGAAGATGTGGGTACCTACTATACCGTTCTATAAAGAACACATTAGTAAAACTCTTGGAAGGGGGCCTCTTTTTAAAACATTTTATTTTTAAAAAAATTTAGTGAATTATATTTGATTTACGAGTGTTAATTTCTTCTGTAGAGCAAAGTAACTCAGTTATACATATGTATTATTTCTTCATATTCTTTTCCATTCTGGTTTATCACAGGATAATTGTGATATCACAGGATATTGAATACAGTCCCCTGTGCTATAGGAGGGCCTTGTTGTTCATCCTGGAAGCAGGCTTCCATGCCTGAGGAGACAGGTTGGAACTCTGCTTCTCTATTTTGGAGCTTTTGGAGAGTGTGCAGATTCCTGGAAGTGCTCCTATCGTTTTACAAAATTTAGAAACTCCATAAAATTCAGAGCCAGCAGCTTGCTCTTGATTTCTTCCTTATGGGTTCTTCCTTCCTTCTTACAAGGGAAAAATCTAAACTTTCACAAATAGCACTGTATAATATTTTAAACATAAACTGAGAAAGACCAGGAAGTCAGGTTAGTGGCATAATAAAAACAAGGAAACTGCACTTTTGCAGAGTGTGTGATACACACCATTTCTGAATTTTCCTTGGTAACAGCTTTTAGTTTCTCTTCCATGCGCTGCAAAGACACCATCAGTTCATCATTTCTCTTGGCGAGGCACTTGTTCCTTTCCAGAAGAGGTTTACATTGTTTTTCGGTTTCCCGCACACGCTTTAACTGGGAAGACATAAGACAATGTGTCTCTCTGTTTAGAGTCTGAAAATAACTGCATTATAGCAACAGCCACCAAAAAAAAGTGTAAACTATATGACAGGATATTTTAAACATAAACATCTAAAAATTATGTAAAAAATTCCTACTACCAATAAGCAAAGGAAAGTAGCACCAAATAAAATGGGCGAAAGACAAAGGGCAAATCACACAGGATATCAAGAAGACCACGAGCTAGTTGGAAAGTTACTCTGCCTCATTAGTAAGAAGGAGAATAAAAATGAAAAATTTATAATAAGAATACACCTCATATCCACCAAAATGACTAAAATGATCTATAATATTATCTTTACATGTTTATAAAGACAAGGAGAAAATGCAATTCATATATTATTGGAGGGAGTTAATTTCATAACAACTGTGGAAAACTGTTTGGTAACAAGTGCTCAAACTGACTGCATGCATCCTCTATGATCCAGGAATTCTGCTCCTTGGTATAGTCCCCCCAGACATGAACATATTTTCTCACCAGGACATGATGTAGTAGAACCATCAACAACTTTAAACTATTATGGAACAACAGATATGTCCATTAAAAATAGATGAATAAATATATACACATACTTACCATATGTAATTGTATATACATACTGTACCATATATTTTTATTATAAAAATATATATACCATATACTTTTATAATAAATACATAATAGTCATATAATCAAATAGGATGGAGTTGTGAACATGAATGAATTCTTATGCAACACAATGAATGACTCTCATCAATGTAACACTGAGCAAAAAGCCCCACACAAAAGGATAATTATTGTATGATTCCATTTACAACACATTGTTTTGGTGGTTATTGGACACACTGCACAGCTTGTGGTATCTTAGTTTCCTGATCAGGGATTGAAATTGGGCCCTGGCCGTAAAAGCACTGAGTCCTAAGCACAGAAACTCTAGGGAATTTCCTACAACACATTTTTAAAATGGCGATAGACATCTATAGTAAGATAATTCAGTACCATGGTTAACTTTAGAAGGATGGTGATTGAGAGAGGTCTCAAGAAGGGGAAGTTTGGAGATGCTGGTAGTCTTCCACTTATTCATCAGGCTAGTAGTTAGATGAGTACTACACATTGGGCATATTTATTGAATTGTACCTTTATTATTTATGTACTCTTCTTTACTATTCTGTACTATAACATCATATATACTACTAGGGGCTTTCCAGGTGACTCAGTGGTAAAGAATCCACTTGCCAGTGCAGGAGACAAGGATTTGATCCCTGGGTCAGGAAGATCCCGGGGAGTAGGAAATGACAACCCACTCCAGACTTCTTGCCTGGAAAATTCTATGGACAGAGCAACCTGGTGGGCTGTAGGCTATGGGGTGGCAAAGAGTTGGACATGACTGAGTGAATGAAATGGACATACTACTATAACAAAATGCCTAAAAGATAATAAAATTTGAAAAAAAAAATCTGCTTAGAACTCACCAATTCATTTCGTTCATCTCCAAGCAAGGTATTCCTGTCTTCTAATTTTCTTATCGTGGCGTTCAACTCAGCTATTCTCTTTTGATTTCTTCGCAAATCCTACCCAAGAAAATGAAAATGGGAATTTCTTTAAAAAAACTTTCCACAAAGTTTCAGAATACTGCTCTTAAAAGTAATAGGTTTAGTTCCTTTCATCTGGCTTATGAATTGAGAGTAAAATGTCCTCTAACTCAGAAGAGAGTAAATATTTACCTTATTCCAAACCCCCAAATTCACTGCTTGGGTTTAAGATCACGCCTGGTTGAAACTGCAAATGAATTCTATGTGGCAGATACTCCCTGGGGCCCTGACTCCTGACAAAGAAAGTGGTAGAAAGCTGGATCAGTTTATGAGACCTGTGAGCTGTGAGATCAGGGTCATGCTGTGATTACATGAGGTTCAAGGAGCATCCCTTATGTCATGGCTGCACAGCGCTTCCCACAGGTTAGACAGGTGTCCTGTTATTACATTTAGCCAAAGAGAGTCTAGAATAGAAGGTAGGGATGGGATCTGCAAATTCCTGCACACCTTTGGAGGAAAAGGTCAGATTCAGAAGGCTGGTGCATTACCTCCATACATGAGACACAGTAGATTAACGGATAGACTTTGCTGATAGATTTTGCCCAGATCAGCTGGCTTCCACACTGGTGTAACAGACATGGAATCACTTCACACATAGAAATCATAGATTAATTCTGTGCTCTAGAGTCCACAGGACCATTACACACTTACATGTCCATTATCATCTTACATGTTGATAGTGCTCTACTGTTGACAAAGCAGTTCCACACACATTATATCTCTAGATTCATAGTATCCTGGAAGATTTTGCTAGGCTGGTGCATTACCTCCATACATGAGACACAGTAGATTAACGGATAGACTTTGCTGATAGATTTTGCCCAGATCAGCTGGCTTCCACACTGGTGTAACAGACATGGAATCACTTCACACATAGAAATCATAGATTAATTCTGTGCTCTAGAGTCCACAGGACCATTACACACTTACATGTCCATTATCATCTTACATGTTGATAGTGCTCTACTGTTGACAAAGCAGTTCCACACACATTATATCTCTAGATTCATAGTATCCTGGAAGATTTTGCAGAACTGAGAAGATTTAGGGAGGTCTAAGTTGTTCAAGGTCTCTATCAGTAGCTCAATAACTAGCATATATTGGATGCTACACGACTGAGCAACTTCCCTTTCACTTTTCACTTTCATGCACTGGAGAAGGCAATGGCAACCCACTCCAGTGTTCTTGCCTGGAGAATCCCAGGGACGGGGTAGCTTGGTGGGCTGCCATCTATGGGGTCGCACAGAGTCGGACACGACTGAAGCGACTTAGCAGCAGCAGCAGCAGCATGCACCAGATACTATGCTCAATATTTTGCATATCTTTTCTCCTAACCTCAGACTAGCTTTGTGGAGTACCACTATTGCCTCTGTTTTACAGATGAGGGAACTCTGAGCTGTCAAAGGATCTGCTAAAGTCACACAACAAATAGCAGATCCAGAATTTAAACTAAAGGGTATGACTTCAGAACATATTCTCTTGACAATTTTGCTACACTGCAGGTAGGTGTCAGTGATAGAACTAAAACTTAGATCTGCTAAAATCTAGTTCAGTATTCTTTCTCCCACCTACTAGGAGATATATATATATCCATAAATTATTCATTACTGAGTTCTAAGTATTAGCAATACTTTGAAATCTATCTTTGTTCCTAAATAATACATTGCCATCTTTTTAGCAGATAAATACTTTGAGAGATGAAAGGTATGAAAGTAAACTATATACAAGCTGATTTCTATCACTAAATTTCTAAAAATAATTTTCATATAAAATGATGAAAATACAGGAAAATAAGTGTCAAACTCAACCAAATTTGAAGTTTTCAGATGATGGTTACACATGATTTAGTCTTTTACACAGTTATACATTTTGATCCCTGTACCTGATAACCATTTTTACCAGTGTCCAACTCAATTGTTCATACAAGGGAAAATTCCCAGTTTTGGCAAGAGGCAAATTATTTTCATCTAATTGATGATTCTTAAAATATGCTGATGTCTGGACAGGTATCATTTGGCTAGAAAAATTCTGTGAAGAATTTTAAAAGATCTGTAATTCTCTTGTGATCAGCTAACAGCAGTTCAGATCACTTTGTTGTCTATGAGTATAGAAAACCCTGCTCCCAAGATACTCCCTGGTTTTATAGCAGGAGATAGAATTGATTTCTCTGTAGTAAACAGGAAAAGAGCTTAAGTGAAAAGTAAAACTTAGGTACTAAATAAAAGATGACTCCTGAGTCTTTAACTTCGACTTGAATACACTTACTGGACTGCTGCAGTGTTCAGAGCCGTCTCCTGCCCTTCCTGGGATTTCTCGTTTCGGACTGCTCATGTTACATTCAGCCTCCTTGACCAGAAAGAGCTGTTCATCCAAAGCCTCCTTCTGGAGCTGGAGCTTCTGTACATAGCCTGTTTGGGTCTCCAGTTCCTTTTCCAGAGAAAAGATGATCCTGTCCTTGGCTTTGATCTCATCCATCTGAATTAAATGACACCCAGGACATTTTATTTAACAATGCTGCAAAGAAATGCATCTTCACAATGGTATGAGCTTAACTTCTTTCTGCTCATTGGAACAGGAAAAAAGAATCATGAATACAACAAGTATATTTAATTCAGGAATAAGGCAAAATCGGTGTCAAAGAGAGTAATATTTTTCTCTCTAGTATATCCTGTGTAGATGCTGTGATTCAGTACATTGTTTGAAATAGTCTGGGTTGGTTGGATATAGAAAGCAAAAGTTAACTTGAAGACAGGTTATTAGTGTTAATTAAAGACAGATACTAAAATTCTACTACAATGTCTCCCAGGACAATGTGTGATGTTACTTCCTATTTGGGAGAACGATCTTTGGATTTCTTTTAAAAAGCAGAAACAACAATGAACAGATCATCTGTAACTGAAGAAGCTTCAGTATTTCTAGTAGCCTCATCATTCTCTAAGCCAGTATGTTTGCATTCAGGTGGTGAATTTGTCCTTCCATGGTTCATATTATATAGCTCCTTTCATTCCTATCCATTTTCCAGAGCAGCCAGTTCTTAGCAACCATTTTATTACTACCATCAGAAAATCATGGTTGGGACAAGAACAGGAATGGAAAATACCTGGCAATATTAGCCACTGTTTTCCCACCTGTATCTGTGGGATATATTTATTGTAAAGTCTGAGCATGGTCTCAGAAATACTTCTCAACTAAAGGCCAAAAGTATTTGGTACCCGTTGATAAGATTTCCACCAGACTAAAAACTTTCTGCCCCCTGAGTGAGGGCTAGTGAAATTATTGTCTATAAACAATCTTTGAAGAAAGCATAGCCTTTGGGTAAAGCTTTTCTTCTCATTTCATTATATTCTATAAGAATATTAAAAATGGAAATAGAGTAGGCAAATAGACACATTTACTATAAATAATATTATGCTGTTCTCCTCTTTATAAGAATGTCTCCTTACACATAACAAATCACTTTGTATAAATATTTCTTTGCTGTGTTCCTAAGACCAAAATACATTTTTTAACATATCTGGGACAGAAATTGTGTTATATAATCACATTTCCCCACATGTAACTATTTGTGAGCTACTGCCTCCAAGTCACACGATTAAATTTTAGATCATTTTGGGAGGTCATGGTCCTGGGATATCATCTGATAACTTGGCAAGTAATCAAATGCTGTCCTGTTAATTTGGGAGTAAAAGCATCATCTTTATTTTTATCTCCTTGTAGGAGATGAGTCTAGTATTATTCTTATCTAAGAAGCATGTTCATTTGTTAGATCTGTTATCCATGGTTTATTTACAGTTTACCAGAGCTCTGATCTGCATGTTCCTCGTTGGTTTTGATGTACCCTACGTAAATAAACCTTCTGGGAAAGCACCTCATCACACACATATAATCATTCTCATCATCATAACTGAAACTTATTGATCTTTTAATACATTCAATGCATTCAGGGTCTTACATATCTTATCTCATTTTAATACAATCCTATTATGTAGTTCTGTTATCACCACTTCACAGGTGATGACTGAGGACCCAAAGGGTAAAGAGCTTGATCATGGTCATATGGCTAATAAATGATGAAGCCAGATTTTAAATACAGACTTATGACCCTCGAGCCCATTCTATTAGGCACTCTGCTATACTTATGCCAAGATTATCCTTCCAGCATTTTCTCAAAGTGGTTTTCTGTAGACTATCAAGTAACTAGTGTCAAGGAGTCTCAACTGCATACTGGTTATAAGCATGGACTCTGGTTTCAGAATACTGAAAATCTTCCAAATTCCTAGCTCTTAGGTAGGGAGAGGGTACATATCAGAATTCCCTGAGGAAATTTTTGAAACAGGATCACTCCCATTTCTCTCATTTTCTGTTCCACAAATGGAACTGGGTGTTGGGGTAAGAACAAGATTAGAAGGAAAAAATGAAGATAAGTACATCTGTATTACTGAAAAAGTTTCCCGTTTTTCTGTTTGCACTCAATTTTTGAACTAATATTCAGAGAAACTAGATTTTACACTGTTACTCAGAGAGATATCATGTCTGTCTCTGCAATGTGCCAGTGAAAAGAAGTCATGAAAAAAATTATAACCATGGATGAGTGGATATATTTGTAGACTTACATTGAAACCATTGACAAACAAAAATATTTAATGTAAAATATTTAATTTTAAATATATTTTAAAAATATTTAATTTCACTTACCTACCTGCTGACTCTAGACTTCACATCTTGATTTTTTCTTCAACAGCCATTGGTGTTTTAAAAACCAAAGGCAGGGCAGAGACCAATATTTCTGCGCTGCGTTTGGTCTTTATTGTCAACCAGTACAACAGCAGAATTGCAGATAAAAATATTCGCAAAGTTTGGCAAAGGCAACATTTACAGTCACACTGTATTGCAGTACAAAGAAAATTACATATTAAATTCTGTCTAACATGTCCTCTGATAACCACTTTTTACATAAAATTGAAATCCTAGAGATATCGTCTAAGGGACATAATTAGAATTCTCAGAATATAAATGGTTAGAGTCAACAGATACAAGAGGGAAAGTGTTTTTTAAGTTCTTTTCTAAGAAAATATTTTTAGAGACGCATAAAGTACACTTGAACAGGTGATAGTTAACTTGATAATATATGACCCAGCTGAAACTGATGCTAAACATTCTGAATACAGATGGAAAGAAACACTTCTAAGACAAGGTCAGTCTGCAACATTATAGCTTTCACACAGTAATTCTATTTACTTTTAAGCATAGTGAAAAGACTGATGTGGCTTTTGGTTATACATATTAAAAAAAAAAGCTTCAACTCAGTAGGGGTTGATGTAAGTCTTAGAAATTGGTAACAGCAAGTAAGCTAGGTAGGAATGACAACCGATTTAAGAATTATAATGGTCCTTATTTTGAATTGCCTTCATTTACTCTGGGGAAGATCTATTTGTAAAATGACCAGGGGTTTTATAGCTCTGCTTCTTGCTTTCAGACATGGTTCCTGGGGAGAAAACACGTGAATCCCTCAGTATGTTCCCAGTAGCTGCCATTTTCAGACACCTTGAAAGCCAAAGAAAATCCCCCCCCGTCCCTGTTAAAAACATTTATAAATGGAAAGCCTACAAAACATGCCCATGTTGGAAGAGTATATCATTCAGAAAATTTTTATATACACCCAAGGAAACAGGAGCCATTAAATAGATACCTCGCCATATGTGTGAGGCTAGAAATATCCAATCTTTATGAGAAAGATGACTCCAAAATCTTTTACCTTTTACAATGACAATTTTGGCCTGGGTGCACCTATTTACCTATCGACTTATATTTTGAACAGCACTAGACAGAAAGGGGGCACTGCTTGTAATCACTCATGAAAAAAACACCTGAAAAGGCAAGCCCCACGGCTGTCTGAAGCCTGGAAAGAGAACGGTTCTGCCCTGGGTTACTAACCAGCCTCCGAATATCCCGCTCCGACTCCCACTTGATCTTGGAGATGGCTTCCTGGTGGGACTGATGCTCACTCCTGAGGTCCCCTGCCTTGATTTTATCCGCTTGGATCATGTTGCTCAGCGCCTCGTCCACCTGCTTCTTGGCCGTTTTCAGGTCCGCAATCTCCTGTAAGAGCTTAAGGCGCTCGGCATCGAACAGTTTCCGGGCCTCCTCACGGGCCTCGATGGTGAGCGCTGTCCTTACTTTGTCGCTGCTGCCGTCCCGGAGCGCGCACAGCGCTGACTTGAGCCTCTGGATCTCGCCGTCCCGCACCTTCACTGTCCGGGCCATTTCCTGCTCGTGCTGCTTGATGAGATTCTCCCGCACGGCCTGCAGCTCCTTCATCTTCTCCTCGTGGAGCTTGGCTTTGAGTTCCGTCACCAGGACCGTGTGCTTGCGCTGCTCCAGCTCGCGGATCCTCTTGGCTTCTTGAGTCTTCTCTCGTTCGAGTTTAGATACCTGAGAGGTGAAAGGAGGAAGAGAGGTGAGCCTCATGAGAAAGATGTGCTCCTAGGCAGGACTGGCAGCTCAGATCCCTGGGATCTCCTAATGCTTCATCTCTTTTCAAATTTTAGCCCGCAGTGCTAGGAGGGAGGGTGCCCGCGGAAACCCACAGGCCTTTTTATGCAGGGAGGACAGCATGTGAGGGCTTCCCTGGTAGCTCAGCTGGTAAAGAATCCGCCTAAATGCAGGAGACCCCAGTTTGATTCCTGCGTTGGGAAGATCCCCTGGAGAAGGGATAGGCTACCCACTCCAGTGTTCTTGGGCTTCCCCTGTGGCTCAGCTGATAAAAACTCTGCAGGCAATGCGAGAGACCTGGGTTTGATCCCTGGGTTGGGAAGATCCCCTGGAGAAGGGAAAGGCTACCCACTCCAGTATTCTGGTCTGTCTGGAGAATTCATGGACTGTACAGTCCATGGGGCTGCAAAGAGTGGGACAAGGCTGTGCCACCTTAACTTTCACAGTATGTGAAAGGAGGAAATACCCAAGGACGCTTCCAATACTTTGTTCAGGCAAATATTTGATGTTCTGGGGCTTTACTATTTTGTGTGGTCTTCAGGCAAGCAGCACAGGCATCACCCAGAGGCTTTTCAGAAACGCAGGGGATCCATCCCAGACCTATGAATGAGAACCTGCAGTTTAACGCATCCCCAGGTAACTGACATACACATTAAAATTAGGGAATTGTGCTCTAATGTTTTTCATCTTGGTGAGGAGTTCAAAATAGATCATCTGGAGATGATTCTAGACTACACATCCCTGCTGCTGCTGCTGCTGCTGCTAAGTCGCTTCAGTCGTGTCTGACTCTGTGCGACCCCAGAGACGACAGCCCACCAGGCTCCCCTGTCCCTGGGATTCTACAGGCAAGGACACTGGAGTGGGTTGCCATTTCCTTCTCCAATGCATGAAAGTGAAAAGTGAAAGTGAAGTCGCTCAGTCGTGTCTGACTCTTAGCGACCCCATGGACTACAGCCTACCAGGCTCCTCCATCCATGGGATTTTCCAGGCAAGAGTACTGGAGTGGGGTGCCATTGCCTTCTCCGACACATACCTAGTGAGGTCTAAACTGATAACTGTGCGTGTCCTAGGACACCCAGGATAGTCCATAGTTCAATATTTTGATCAGACTAAAAAACTGGTGCCTAAAGTGATAGCATAAAACATTTCCCTTTCTTTATCTTCTTTTTTATTTTTTGAAGAGAAGATAACTGCTGCTAAGGAGGAAGTGAGGAATGAAGATGGTTGATATGTGCTCAACTTCACCTTCCTTACCATAGCAACTTGGTTCCACCCCCCAAATTTTTACAGATACACACACACCAGTAAAAACCCCTGCAGTACATGGACCTCTCTGTTACAGGAGGTCAGTGGCTGTTGTTTCGGCTACATGGGTGTCTGTTTGCATTCTTCAAAACCTTTTTCTCCCTCTCTCCCTCATCTATGTCAACACTCTGAGGAATTTAATAAAGTATTGCTTCTAACCTTTTTACTTGCAAGGAGAAAAGAAAAATTCTCCTGTGTTTTTTACTATTTCCAATGGTAATACAGGTCTTTATAGATAAGCAATAGCACTGCCTTAATTTGGCTGTGAGTTCGTCTCTGATTTAGTAGGTAAGTGTGTGGCCTGGCATCTGTAGCTTAAAAAAGCCTCATTAAGCTCCTGTACTGTCCTCCTCCTGTCATCTCTGCTGCTTCTCTTTGTTCCTCTGTCTCAGTCTTTCGCACACATACACACACAGGCAGTAACCTAGAAAAAGGGAAAAACCGGGCAGCCCTGGGAGTAATATCTAGGTGAGTGATACTGAGTCTTTGCCATTTGTAAAACTAGAACATTTTGTAAAATAATTGCTGAGCCTTTCCAGCTAAAACATTGTAAGATCCAAATTCCTCACTGAAACAATTGTAAGTATGACGTAAATTGCCTGAGATTTTACTTACCTTAATGGTTTACTTACCTTTAGCTAGAACAGATTTTTCTAAGTCCACGTGGCATTCTATGAATATTTGATTTTAAAGGTACAACAATTATTCCCATGTAGGTTATTCTAAAAGGATTGAGGACACAAGGAGATTTGGCGAAATAGAGTCAGGCTTCCCCAAACGACTTTTCTCGGGTCTTGCCTCCAGCCCAGCCCATCAAACCCATGCTCCCTGCATTGGAAGTGTGGAGTCTTAAACAATGGACTGCCAGGAAAGTCCAAAACTAGATATAGTATTTTGGATAAATTAGGTAAAATATAGTATTACAATTAATTTGGCTTATATTTACTTTTTAAAATTGTAGTTACAAGAAGTTGTAAAATCACATATGTGGCTTGCATTTGTGGCTTGCATTATATTTCTTTTGGACAGCATTACTTCAGAGTTCTTGGAGGTTCATTTAATGAATCGAGCTTTCGTCACACTGCTGCTGACATTTTCTTAGCAAAATCTTGTTATGATTATGTGCCAGGGCTCCTCCTGTTGGGGAATAGAATCCCAACACTTCAGCTGCCCCTTTCAGCTCTCAGAAAACTTGGTTGGACTTTCAGGCCCCATTTTAACTCCTCATTTGACATCTCAGGCATCGGGTAGTATTCTATTTTCTGCACACACCTTGAGTCTCTATACCTCCATGCCTGCCTAAGATTCTTCTTCCTGATCTTCCTTTCCTCAGCTCCTTTTGGGATCCTCTCATTCCTCCTGACCTAGCTAGATGCTACCCTTTCTGGTCATATCACCCTGATCACCCAGGACCAAGCTCATTTCTCCTGCATTTTTCTTCTCAGTGCAGTTTGCTAATACCTCCTTGCTGGTCTCTTCCACATTTTTCTTTATGCTGTTTGTGTTTTTTTTTTTTTCCACACTTGTCTGTCCTCACAATCTCCTCTCTTACCCCACCTTGATTGGAAACTCCTAGAAGGCTGCCAGTGAGCCTTGTTCATCTTTGTCTACCCAGTGGTTGTCAGCACAACACAGAAGACAAAGAGCATGTGTGAAATTAAAGACTGTAAGCCAATATGTTTCCCTGGCTAGCCTTGTAACTAGAGGCAGGAATAATATATCCTGTCACACATTTTAGAGAACATAGGCTCGTACTGTTACCCAGAGCAGCCCTCATCCATCCCTTTCTTGTATAAAACAATAAAAGAAAAATACCCCCAACATATAATGTCTGCCTGTGTTCTGTTTGATATTTCTCCCATTGCTTCAGTAATGACAGCCTAAATCTTACTTCCGTTTTTTTTTTTCAATGAACTGAAGAAGGACTTTCTAGACTATGAGTGAGCAAACAGTACCCCATGAGCCAAATCTTTCCCGTCCCCTCCCTCTTTGTGAATAAAGTTTTATTGGAACACAGCCAGGCCCATCCATTTCCATGTTGCCTATGGCTGCTTTCATGCTACAATGAAGTTGAGTAGTTTCACAGAACCTCTCTGGCCCATGAAACCTAAAATATTTACTATTTTGTACTTCACAGAAAAGTCTGCTGATTCTCTTTTATATAATGTAATTTTATATATAATATAATTTTATAAAAAGGGGGGCTTTATTTTTCACTGAGTTAGAATCTCTGATAATTTACCTTCCATCTAATTTACCTTGAGGAAATTAACTCAAGTGATAGGAAACTATCATCTTAAATTCAGCAAGATGTATTTACATTCCTTAGGCATTTGGAACAGCATCATGCCCATAAGAGCAGATAGGTAATGAGCTACTAGAATTTTAGCAGCTCTTCTTAAAACAATGAAAAGCTATAGTAAAGATGGATAAAGGGTAATGAATTCTGGGTTTGTATTTTGATTTCACCATCTACTGTCTCTAAGAAAGTTGCTTTATCCTGAGGATCTTTGATTACACTTAAAAAAAATACCTGTAAAAGAGATATTTTTAGGATTAAATTAGATAATGAATGGGAAAGTAGCTTAAACTGTAAGGTACTGTAAAATGTAAGGTAATATTATATTGGATATAAGAGGAAATACTCATGATCTAAAATTATTATGTGAAGTTCTCTGCAGGTGTATTAGATTGTACGTTTGTGATTCTGTAATTTCTCTCAAGTTATAAACACTAATCTTTTATGTGTAGACTGGAAAGGAGATGAATGAAAAAGAAAAAAAAAGTGAAAATACAAGTGTATGGAAAATATACTCTAGCATGAAGACAAAACAAATAGGAACACACACTGGCATTTTTTTCCATCACTTAAAGGAAAGCACAGAATTCAAAAAAAAGAAAAAATATTGAATTACTTTTGGCACTTTTTAATGTCTACTTATTTGGTTGTCATGGAAACTGTCATTTTTGGCAGTATTTCTAAGTACAGTCTTTTTTTTTTTTTTTTTTTAACTTGAAAAGAGTTTTACTATGAAGGAGATACAAAGAATGTGACTGACATCTGGGAGGAAAAAGAGCCAATAAAAATTTTGTAGTACAAACATTTTCTGAAAATTATTTATAGCTTAGATTGTACCACTAAGAAATATATTTTAATATCTTATGTAAAAAAAATCTTAATGTAAATCATGAATATACAAAAAGATGAAGAACTACTCCTGAGTAATATGAAAAAATATGAAGATAATACTTTTAAAGGTAAAAATTAATTAGTTGATTGAAGAGAGAATCAATTTTTACTTGTGGAAATGTTATATGGACAAAAATTTCAACTCCATCATAAAAATTAGTAGGCATTTATTGGGGGCTTAACTTACTTATGTATGAATTAGGCACTTTTTTAAAGGCTTTACACCTATCAATACACTTAACTTCCTAGGCAGCTCTATGATATAAGTAGTATTTATTACATCTGAATTTCTGATGAGAAAAGTGGGGAACAGGCTCTACAGAAGCACAACATAAAGAAGGCTGATCGGGGTCCAGTTGGGCCAGGAGCCAGGTCAGGGCAGATCTCAGATCTCCTAGTTTGCTCTGAAAGCTTTGGCAAGCTGGGGTCCCAGACTCAGCCTCAGTTTACTCATGTGTAAACTAGGATTGGTGATATCTTTCTCAAATGATTGTTGAAAGGACTGACTTCCATAATCCAGCAAAGTCCTTTGGATAGGCTAGAACACATGGGCAATTAATAACTATCAATACATGGTGGATATTAAATATTAATTTGATGAGCATTATTGCACATCAATATTTTATCATGCAATGTATACTAATACCATGAAAAACATAAACCTAAATACCCATATTATGGTGGTAAGATGAATGCTACTATTATTATATTATAAGACCTTAGCAATTATTTTCCTAATAGAGATGTTCAAAGATAAAATTGGGTTTCCTCAAGATGTCCTGAATTTCTTGGTGACATCTCATCTTAACTTGGAAGACACTGCTTAATGTACACAAAGAAGTTATAGGGGGTAGGGTGGGATAGGGCCAAAGAGTGAGCACTGAACAGAGATTTGAATAAAAGACTTTCTATATCCCTTTTACCCCAGAGGTTTTATTAGAAAAAAAAAAATCATTAGGAAAATTTAATCCTGCTTCCACTATGATAGAAGGAAGAAATTCATGACTAGCTTCCCAGGCTTCCCATTATATTTTCTTCTTTTGTCCTAATGCTAGTTTTGCCTTTGAAAAATGCCACTGTAAATTCTGCTAAGATAAAGAGGGTGATGTTTGAGCTTTAATGTGATCTTAGAAATCTAGGAATAAACATTGGACTGCCTATCAAAAGTAAGGAGGGTTGAGAGGTTATCAAGACAACACAAGCCAGTAAAAGGTTCAGCTTGGATTATCTGCATCAGATGTAGCCAGAGATCTAAATGCACAGTGGGCTGGCAGGGGTTTTCATGGGCACTAAGTAATTCTCCAACAGGAGATGTGAAGAGGGAAAGGCTGCCGCCATAGGAATGGGGCTCATAAGGGCTTCTCTGGTAGCTCAGCTGGTAAAGAATCCTGCAATGCAGGAGTTCCCAGTTCGATTCCTAGATTGGGAAGATCCCCTGGAGAAGGGATAGGCTACCCACACCAGTATCCTTGGGTTTCCATGGTGGCTCAGTTGGTAGGATCCGCATGCAATGCGGGAGACCTGGGTTTGATCCCTGGGTTGGGAAGATCCTCTGTAGGAGTGCACGGAAACCTATACCAGTATTCTTGCCTGGAGAATTCTGAAGGACAGAGGAGCCTGGTGGGCTGCATTCCATGGGATCCCAAAGATTTGGACACAACTGAGCAACTAAGCACAACACAGCATAAGGGGGATTTTATACAACCTGGGAAGTAATAAAAGCTTCTCTCTTTTCATTCGTTGCTTTTAGTTACTTAGGTTTCCTGAAAACAAAACTAAATTTGCAGAAAGCAAGAAGTACTGGATGCCCATTGTGGGCCCTGAACCTGCAAACTCTACAGTACTAGCCTGAGGAGAGAGAAGGTTGGCTGGTTTTTTGAGAGCACTCTGGAGGCAACAGAGTGCAGTGGAGTAAGAAAGCACCACCTTGATCACAGCCTTAGAGAAGATGGGAATTCCCATTTTGGCTCCTCCTCTAGCTGTGTCACTGGGAGCAAATGAATTACATAGAACTTGTTTCTTTCTCAGTGAAATCAGAATAGTAATCAGATGGTGCCTTTGTCCCAGGCTCTCAGTGAGGACTGCTTTGCAGTCTAAAGGGCTGTTCTAAGGGTGGAAACTCCTTTCTGGAGCTGACTCTGCCCAGAGCAAGCATCCCAGGCCTGCCATCCTGCAGACTTGACCCTTACAGGCCTATCCTCTGCTCCTGCTTCATCCCCTCTGTGACTGTGGGCTTTCCTTTAGCTGCAGGCTGCCTCTGAGCGAGAGAATGAAACCCTAGGGAACTGGGTGAGTGGATTTCACATCTCACAGCAATCCCTCGTGTGCTTACACACTCTGAGCAGCAGATCAGTGTCCACAGAGGAGACACACAGGAAAATGCCATGGCTTAATGGCTCAGTGCTGGTCCAAGAGAGACAGGTCTGGTGGAAATATTTCCTCCACCCAAGCCTGGGGTGGCCCGCCTCAATCAATACTATATTGTACTTATGCCATGGGGTTTGAGGGAATGTTTTAAAAACAATCATGATAGTTCACTCAACAAGTAGGACATGTCTCCTACATGTCAGGCAGCACTGTGAACACTGGGGATCCCTTATTTAGGGGGTCCCTGAAGCAGACATGGAAGCATACATTTCATTAGAGCAGAGACAGCAGGCAGGAAACAAGCAAGCAAACAAATAACATAACTTCAGACATAAGTTTCAGACTTTCCCTTTCTTCCTAAGTACAGAGTCCTGTGATTAAAGCACCACAGGGAGATGTGGCAGATAGAGTACATGGAATGAAGGGAACAGTGCCACGTAACTTGGTCATCAGGGAAGGGTCCTGAAGAGCTAGAGCAGGTTCCTTTCCTGATTAATCTCGACTATTTTGAAAGGACCTTAGCTCTTTTATGTTATCCATAATCTGCTCATTTTATAGACGCACAAATGCAGGCCCCAAAAGGCCATCCAGCAGCGAGACCCACCTGTGTTCTTTCCTCTCTACCACAGGCCCCCAGAGTTACATCCTTTTGGCCCCTATGATTGGAGTCCATCAAAACGACCTACATATCTCCACGTTTTTTCCTATCAGTGCTTTGCAAATCTTTCAGATAATTTCTACTCACCAGAAGTGAGCTGTGTCTAATATTTTGGTTTCATTTCCCTGCAGTGGAAATGGAGGCATCTATGGGAGAAGGATAGGGGCATATCCCCTGCTCCCCCAACACACACACACACACACTTCATTTCTCCATTTGAAATATGCATAATAGTATAAAGAAAAGTTCTGACATTGTCTCTTCCTCTGCCTATGGTTTTCAGTATTTTCCAGACATTCACATGTTTCAAGTATAGCACTGGCTCTGCAAAACATGTAAACAACCTAAATGCCCACTGATGAATAAATAGATACAGAAAATGTGATATATCACCTCCTATACACACACAATAAAATATTCAGCCATTGAAAGGAAGGAAATTCTGTCATTTGCAACATTATGCCCAGTGAAATAAGCCAGATAAAGACAAACACTGTATGATCACACTTACATGTGGCATTAATAGAGCTCACAGATATAGGGAATGGATTGGTGGTTACCAGAGGCAGAATGGAGGAGATGGTTAAGGTGGTTAAAAGGTACAAACTTCCAGTTACACGGTAAGTTCTGAGGATGTAATGTATAGCATGGTGATTATAGTTAACAGTCTTCTTAATAATATTTGAAGATTTCAAAAAGAGTATATCTTAATAGTTCTCATCACAGCAGCTGGGGGTATAGCTCAGGGGTAGAGCGCATGCTTAGCATGCATGAGGCCCTGGGTTCAATCCCCAGTATCTCCATCTTCAGGGCTTCCCTTACAGCTCAGCTGGTAAAGAATTTGCCCACAAAGCGGGAGACCTGGGTTCAATCCCTGGGTTGGGAAGATCCCCTGGTGAAGGGAAAGGCTACCCACTGCAGTATTCTGGCCTGGAGAATTCCATGGACTGTATGGTCCATGGGGTCGCAAAGAGTCCGACATGACTGACAGACTGTCACTTTCACTTTCATCACAAGAACAAAAACTTTGTAACTCGTGAGGTGATGGCTATTGACTAAACTTATTGTGATAATCATTTCACAATTTATACATATATCAAATCATTATGCTGCACATATAAAATGAACATAATGTTATACATCAATTATATCTCAATAAAACTGCGGAAAACATTTGAAAAAAGAGCATAGACATGGGAGGAGAGGGAAGGGGAGTTGGAGACCCAGCTCTGTCAACAACAAGCACGTGACTCTGAGTGAACTGCTTTATCTCACTGAGCCTCGGTTTCCGCATTTGTAAAATGTGGGTAATGACAGTACCCACCTCAGAGAATGGTAGTGAGGGTGAAATGTGATAACTGAATTATCACACAACATGTCTGATAATATCTGCTCAAAAAATACACACACATAACTTAGGAAGTAAACACGACTATTATCCCATGCGACAAAGGAAGACACAGGTATTTCATAACCTGCCCAGGGTCACTCAGGTGCTAAGGGAAAGAGCTGGGATTATGTGAGGAGGAAACGCAGTTCTTGCCATGTGTGACAGACGGTAAACATTCAATAAAGTCCAGCATGTGTGACCCTGCTCAATCTGCAATATTTTCTGCAAATGTCAATGGGATGATTTGTCTTTCTGGAAAAATGAGTAATATCCCATCACTCCAAAGGATTTTCACTCTTTGACTAGTCCATTCCCCTGAGGTTAAATTGTCATTTTATCATCATCTAGCCGTGGAGTCAAACTGAGAGTGTGAATTCACATGCCGGCATTGTTCATGTTCTCTCTCTCAGAGCCTGGGCCTTTGGTAACACAATCGTATTTATTTTAATAAAACTGCTTTATGACTTGTTTGCCCTCTGAATTCCCTTCGCTCTTTGGGGAATGCTGTTGACAGTGGTGAGGCTTTGCTGTCGCCCCTGTGCTAGGATTATAATTAACTGCCATGGAGAGGGAGTGTGGGGGAAGGGCAGAGGGTGGACGACAAGGGCAGTGCTTTCATTTCAGAGCCTGGCTTCTAGTCTCTTGTCAGAGGAAAGGGAGATGACCCCGACTGCTGGCTTAGACAGTGCCCAGCCCTGGATAAACAGGCAAGATAAACAGCTCTGTCCACAGTCAAGAGTTACCCCTTTTAAAAGGCTAGCACATGTGGGAAATGGCAGGGTTGGGATCTGCAGGGCCTCTGCCTCTTTAAAATCTCATGAGCTTGCTCTCTGTAAACCAGGGGCAGGTTATGGTTCCCAGTATCCAGATGGAGAGCCTTCTTCCCATGAAGGTAGTTTGTCATTCTGTTGTTACTACAATTAAAGCAGCCTGCCTCCCTCGAAATGTTATGTTGCCCCAGGGAAAGTTAAAACCAATGAAATGTTCATAGCTTGTCGACCTGGAAGGAATTGTAGAGTGGAGTGTTTGTCAACACGGAGTCAAAAAACTACCTCCACGGGGACTGTCTGGACCGTGTGCTGGAATTGCAGTTCTGAGCCTCATCACTCCTACTTTATCAGAATCTTTGGACTCTGGGCCCAGGGATCTCAATTTTTAATAAGTTCCTTCAGGTTATTCTAATTTCCAGTGATGCTTGAGAGACAAGGATATGGAGAAACAGATTTAGTCATCTGAATTACAGATCGACACACTGAGAAATCGAAATTTGTCCCTGAGGAGAGAGAAAGGCAATATTCTGGTTTTCTGACTCTTACACAAACATTTTTGGCTTTGTTTTAGTTTGTTTTGTTTTATGACACCACATTCTTTTTAACTTTATGGGAACTGAAAAATACCCTTCACAAACTTTACATTGGGGCCTTCTTATCCAAGGTCAAGGCTTAACTGAGACAGAGGGCCAGGAGCCTTGGCCAATCCAAGCTTTATTATTGTTCAAACCAGGAGAAATACATTTGGGAGAAAAGAACTAATTAAAATGTAATGGTAAAGTCAAGGAAGAAGAGGCAGTAAAAAAGAGTAAGGATATATGTTGTTTGTGACTTGATTAAGAACATTTCCTTACTGCACAAAGAGTTATCTTTCTAAGGCAATTTTACACTGACATGATTGTCTCTACTTTGCAAAAATGCTCACGCCTGTCACATATTTCAAAATGATTTCCTGTCCACGACTCTGTTTGATACCCATACCGCTCTAATAAGAGAAGCATTAGCATATTCATTTAATGGATGAGACTCAGAAGCAAAGAAACTTTCCTAAGTCTAATTAGCAACTGACTCAAGCATACCAGATATGGAAGGGATATTACTATGAATTTTTTTTTCAGAATTTACTATGTGCCAGGCAGCTCTCTGAGTATCTGACATGAATTTTCTCATATCCTCCTCATCACTCCTTTATGTACATGTCTAATTGAAACCTCCTCCCAGCTCTACAGGATAATACTAAGGTAAAAGGATAGAAATCACCTTTCAGTCATTCATTTACTCATTCAACAAATATATGTTAAGCTTTTCAGTCCTGGACATTTATTTAAGCTCCACTGATAGAGAGGTAAGTGAGACTGTTGTCACAGAGATTATAGTTGACTGGGGGGAGAGAAGCATTAAACAAGTCAATATATAAATACAAAAACTGTGCTGAGATGAACCAGGAAAAGGCAGGCCTTAGGGAGTGTGTGGACCCAGGAAGTGCTCTGATTTGGAGATTGTAGTCAGATGCTTGACTAGAGCTGACACTTGCAGGAAGTGTGGAAGGAGCATGCTGCTGGCTGGGGAAGAAGGGCAAAGGCCCACATGTGATGGGCGTGTGTCCCCTGGTTCAGTGAAGAGGCTGGAGCAGAGTGATCTGGGGACAGCAGTGGTAGGAGTTGAGTCAGATGATGGACAGCTGGAGGGGAAGGTCCTGATGTGGTGGGGGAAGTGCTGTGACTGAGAGAGGTGGGCAGCCTTGCAGGGTTCTGAGCAGTAGAATGACACCATGGACATGCTTTACAAAGATATCTCTAAATGCCTCAGGGGGAATGACTACAGAAGGCAAGGATGGGACCCGATCAAGGCCACATGCTTATCCATTGGTCCAGAGGTGGCGGTGGGGAGTAGGCTCTCAATTTTTACATCTGGCTTGCTGGGCAGGCAGAGCTCACGAGCAGGTTTTCTCATTTTGTGTCTATCCTGTGCTCAAATCCCCTCTGCCACACACAGGGAATCTCCCCAAGTGCAGAGGTTGTTGCCCCTCTGGCAGCCAGCAGACAAGAGTCCACTGAGGCAGGGCGGCAGGTGGGCCTCAGGAAGCCCCACTCACCTTGGACTTCTCCTGATGCAGCTCTATCTGGATGTCTGTGAGCTTGGTCCTGAGGTCTTCGTTGGCAGCTTGAAGGGCGACAATGAGCGCCTCGGGCTTCTCGCCCTTATTTCGCCCTTTCTTGGACATTATTCCTTTCTGAGTGGAGTCTGTTGGTGTTGAGTTCCTCTCAAGCAGGGGCTGCCATGTTCCTGCGGCTTCTCCTGGGTGCGATGGCTCAGCAGCTACTGCGTGTTGGCTCTCGGGAAGGTCTCCTCAGCCACTGCCCTGGAAGCACTGAGGGAGGCAGAGGCAGGAGTTACTGCACGACCGAGACCTGCGCACCCGCCAGGCACTCACCTGAGCTGCCTGCGAGGGCCCCCTCCTAAGGGCTCCCGACCACTTGGCACATGAATTTAGGGCTGTCTTCCCAACAGGCTAGTCTGGTCATGCCAGTGCCCCGCTTAAAATCCTTCAAAGACCTGTGAGTCCATATTCGAGTGTATCTTTCACCTCTCAGGGTGCTCTTTCCACCTGAGCCTGCCCATTCTCCTGGCCTTCCTTCCTCCACATCACTCACTTATATCTTGGGCATAAAGAGTGTCTTTTCATTTTCTGATTCTTTCTCTCTTCCCATAGGGACTTTTCATTTCCCCCCATCCTCTGCCCTGCCTCCTCTCATGGTCCTCAGCCTCACATGCTGCCACACAGACAGTTTAGTCTGACCAACCCTCATGACTCCATCAGGTTTTAGCTGGCAAGTCAGCTCCTCCTGGAAGCCCCCCAGCCCACCCCACCCCAGGTAAATCCAGGTCCCTGTTTTTTAAGTGTGGTCACCTCCTTTAGTCTGTAAGCTTTGTGAGGGTGGGAATGTGTTCTTCATATTTACACTTGCTTCTCAGAATCATCTCAGGGAATGGACATATCAGCTATTTAATTCAGTATCTGTGAAAGGAAGTCACCTCTGTGATGATCTACGGTTTCCTCACAGACAGAGTTGACTTTAAGAAAATCCAATATAAAAAAAGACCTAGAATTATACAATCGGAGAAGGCAATGGCACTCCACTCCAGAACTCTTGCCTGGAAAATCCCATGGACAGAGGAGCCTGGTGGGCTGCAGTCCATGGGATCGCTAAGAGTCGGACATGACTGAGTGACTTCACTTTCACTTTGCACTTTCATGCACTGGACTAGGAAATGGCAACCCACTCCAATGTTCTTGCCTGGAGAATCCCAGGGACGGGGGAACCTGGTGTGCTGCCGTCTATGGGGTTGCACAGAGTTGGACATGACTGAAGCGACTTAGCATCAGAATTATACAATAGATAAACTGTGAGACACAGAGATGGTTAATTGAGCCACTCATTTATTTAGTCAATATAGACTATTGACTATTTATAAACTATAGACTTTTAATTTTTTTAATTTGTTGGTTGTCAGGACTTAATTGCGGCATGCAGAATCACCATCTTTGTTGTGGGATGCTAACTCTTAGTTGTGGTATGTGGGATCTAGTTCCTTGACCAGGGATCAAACCTGGAACCTTGCATTGGGAACATGAGGTCTTAGCCACTGGACCAATAAGGAAGTCCCTATAGGCTTCTATATGTTATGCTAAGTACAATATGTTGAAATTGAAAATGTTAGTTTTCCAAGGCAAAAACAACAAACCTTTATCCCTACCTATCTTCATCATCATCACCGTCATCTATGTGATAATTGCCTTTAAAAAAACAAACACTTGTTTCAAAAACATAGACAAGAACTTTCCATTCCTGTGGGGTGAGTGTGGAGGGCTCCCTGAGGCATATCCTGGAAGTCGAGGCATGGGTAGGATGGTAACAGGTGGAGAAACAGGTGAAGCATCCTGGGTGAAGGAAATAGTATGTGCTGAGATACAGCAAAGAGAAGCATAGCAACTGTTTTAGAGGAAACAGGGGTCTTTAGTTACAACCCAGGATATAGTTGATGGGCACCGATGCTGGAAAACTGGCCTGGAAATAATTAAGTTCTGGGAGATCTGGGATGCCATCCTTAGAATTTTGGCATTTTTTACCCCCAGTAGGTAACAAGGAAGCTATTGAAGTTCTTGGCAGGTAGGTGCCCTAACAGAGCAGTGCTTTGGTGTGGTTGTTTTGGTGGCATAGTGGGGAGAGAATGAAGAAGGGAGACCAGATAGGCCACTAAATTTCCAAGATGAAGGATGATGTAGACCCAATCAGAACAGCAGTGAGAAGAAAAAAAAAAAAAAGATGTGTCTTGATTTACAAATCTTTAAATGTGTCATAGGAACAAGGAAGTAAGAAGAATATAAATCCTAAACTATTAAAGTCAGTGCAAAAAGCATGACTAGATAAAGAAGAAACTAGAGAGCTTCCCATGCAACCTTTCAGAAAATTGAGCATTCTGTATCTCTAGATGCTTCAGTCCAGAGCTAAGGGGAATTCCTACTGATGATCCATATGTTCCAGTAGCTGCTGCTCTGTTGAGACTCTTGCTATTCAGCCTTGAGGACCATGCTGGGATCCTGGGCTTTCTGCCATCCACCATGACCACTGGGGCCATGTCTTTTAGAGACTGTCTCTAGGGAAAGGGGAGAGGGACAGGTTAGGAAGTTAGCTCAGTCTGTTGCCAGCAGTCATGGAACTGTCCACCGTATTGTACTCTAGGCTAGATGTTGGAGTGGTCCTTCATGCTTAGTTTGCAAATGTTGCAAAATCATTAAAGTGTATGGCCGAGAGACTTCTAAGTGGTTACAATTCTTTGTTTCTAGAATTGAAATGAACTCAACAAGCATTTATTGAAAATTTGTATGACAAACACCACTACGCACAAAGATAATTAAAATAGTACTTAACTCCAAGCAGGTTTTGAGTGAGAAAACTCCCAGATATACAGTTAACAAGTATCTCCTCTAGTTTGTTCTCTAGATTTGCTGGTCCCCAAAGTTTGGTCTAGGTTATCTCTACTGGTCCCACCTATAGGTTTTATGACCACCTGTGTTATATTCATAGCCCTGACCATTCCCCAAACCCCAGACTTATATATTCAACTCCTTCTACCAAATCCACCTGGATATCCTATTGGTATCTCAAACCTAACCCAACAAATACAGATGTCTTTTTTTAACCAGTCCCTCAAAAACCTTATTCTCTCCAAGTTTTCCCATATCAATAAATGGCATAATCACATGTCCAGTTGTTCCAGATCTTAGCTTAGAAGTCATCCTTTCTTTTTTTATTCCTTATTTACCTTATCTAGTCCACTAGGAAGTCTGGTTTGTTTTACCTATAAAATATGACTCACTTTATAGTCAACTTCTATCAGACCTTTATAGTGCTGTCACAACACAGGGAAAAGCCATTTGGGAAAAGCTTCCTAGCCATATTGTTGTCTTGAATGAAGAATAGGCTTTTCATTTTTTCCTTTTCTCCCAGTGCAAACAAACCTTTATTAGCATCTACAATTTACCTGCTACAGTAAACAGTGCTGAGGGCTCAGAGATATATCATATAGCCCTGGAGGAGCTCACAGTTGATTGGCTCCATCAGTTAGAGTTGCAGCAGAAAAAGGTAGTCCTGCTCAACTGAGAATTTAATAATGGGACTATCTACCAAAGGGTGAGCAAAGCTAAGGAAGCCTATAAGGGCTGTGGAGGTAAAAGAGTAAGTGAAATATAGGTATGTCCCACAAACATGTCTTGTCTTGAAGCTTAAAGTAATTGAGATTTATTGTTTAGTTTGTTTAGCATCATCAGTTGGAGGGAGTCTCTCCCTTGTGCCTGAATGAAACCATACTCTGTTAACCTATTCAACACGACCTCAAGAATTCTGACCTCAATGATCCTTAATTTTTTCTCACCATTGTGCTACCTGCAGCATCACTGCAATGGTCTTCCAATACTTTCCACCATGGCCGACTCCATGGTATGTGTTGGAGTGCATGTATATTGTGGGGCTTGGGACTCTTCTCTTTAGAGCTAGCCCTGTTCAGCTACGCCTTAGCCCAGTAGATGTCCCAACTTGTGGAAGCCAGACGATCACCACTCCAGATTTCCTGAGCCAAGAATGGGCTTTTCCAATTGGAGATACTCAAATGGGGGCTACCCAGGTGGCTCAGTTGTAAAGAATCCACCTGACAATGCAGGAGCCTCAGGAGATGTGGGTTCAACTCCTGGGTCAGGAAGATCCCCTGGAGGAGGAAATGACAACCCACTCTAGTATTTTTGCCTGGAAAGCTCCATGGATAGAGGAGCCTGGCAGGCTACAGCCCACGGGGTCGCAAAGAGTTGGACACGACTAAGCAACTAAACAGCAATAACAACATATTCAAATGACAGAGGCAGAAGCGTGAGAGAAACTTTGGAGTCACACAATTGATGTATGTAGAGAAGGTTGTAAAACTAGGAGAAAAAACTCCAGGGTTAGATTGCACAGGCTCTTGAATAATTGATGATTAAATTTAATTTAAAATGATTTCATTATGTAGAAACAGAGAAACATGGCAGTATGTGAATATAAGTGTAATGATAATAATAAGTTACACTGACCAATCGCTATGAGCCCATCATTGAATTCAGCACTCAAAATACTGCTCAAATCTAATGTGCACTAAAGATGCAGTGGGGAATAAAACTATTCACAGAAAGATTAAGCAACTTGCCTAGCATGACTGAGTGGATAGCCGGTGGGGCTGAGATTCAAATCCAGGCAATTTGAAACTGAGACTCAAGGTGTATACCCTGGGCCAGTCTGCCTCATGTTCGCGTTTTAGAAAGGTAACTGGCAGTGTGATGGAGGATGAGTTACTAAGGAGGGAGAGATAGGAAGCAGGAAATCAGTGAGTCTGCCTCAATGGTCCAGGGGACAGAGAATGCAGTTCTAAATGGGGCCAGCCATGGGGATGAAAAAGGAAGTGGCAACTCTGACCCTGGAGATGTTGATGGAATCACATCCTACCTTTAAACATTACATTCTCTCTCCTGTTGTAAATAACGAGGACCAGCTCTCTGTCATTGCTTGCAGCAAAAATGTGAGAAGCAACAGCCTTTTTTTTTTTTACATTTTAACTTATAATTCTTTCCCTAAAATATAACATATGTGCCTGACTTAACACATTTTTAGTCTGGAAATTATGTGAACTTAAGTCCCATATGGGCTTCCCTGGTGGCTCAGAGGGTAAAGCATCTGTCTGCAATGCAGAAGACCTGGGTTCAATCCCTGGGTAAGGAAGATCCCTTGGAGAAGGAAACGGCAATCCACTCCAGTACTCTTGCCTGGAAAATCCTATGGACAGAGAAGCCTGGTAGACTACAATCCAGTTCAGTTCAGTTCAGTTGCTCAGTTGTGTCCGACTCTTTGTGACCCCATGAATCGCGGATTGCAAAAAGTCGGACACGATTGAGCGACTTCACTTTAAGTCCTATAAGAACCAGATAAAATAGGATTAATAAATTAGACACATTCAGGAGAGAAAAAAATATCATAGGAAGTTGAGGATGGGATGAACTTATAGACACCTACCTTAATGTAAACAGCTGTTCATATTAAGTATGGCCCTATATAACCCTCTGAAGTGAAGTGAAGTCGCTCAGTTGTGTCCAACTCTTTGCGACCCCATGGACTGTAGCCCACCAGGCTCCTCGGTCCATGGGATTTTCCAGGCATGAATACTGGAGTGGGTTGCCATTTCCTTCTGCAAGGGATCTTCCTGACCCAGGGATCAAACCCAGGTCTCCTGCATTGTAGGTAGAGGCTTTACCGTCTAAGCTACCAAGGAAGCCCATATCACCCTCTACTGGAGGGCAATTTTCCAAAGTCTTTTCCAGTTGTGATGGGTGCCTAGAAATCTTGTGATTCTCATATGTAATTTCACTAAAATATTTCTGTTGCTTTGTGCTCCCCCTTCCCCTTTTTGGACCATTTTATTGAGATATAATTCATATATCATAAAATTCATCTGTTTTTTAGCATACTCACAAGGCTGCACAACCAATACTCAACTGATTTTAGAACTTTTCATCATACCAAAGAGAAAGCCCATACTTATTAGCAGTCATTTCCCATTCCCACCAAACTCTTTCAGCCCAGGCAATCATTAACCTACTTTTTGTCTCTATAGATTTGTCTGTTCTGGATATTTGTGTAAGCAGAATCATAAAATATGTGGATTTTTTTTTTTTAGTAACTGGCTTCTTCTACTTTAAAAGAGTCATCCATAATATAGCCTGTATCAATATTTTATTTCTTCTTATTGCTGAATAATATTCCATTGCATAACTAAAACTAGATTTTATTTATTCCTCTGTCAGTTGATGGGCACTTGTGCTGCCTTTGCTTAAGCAGTTTGAGGTCAACCTTCCAGAGAGGCTGCCACATGCAGAGAGACACGGCCTCTCAAAGGAGTGTGCTCCAGAGCATAAGGGAGAGCTTGAAGACATCACTGCAGATGCATGGAATGTTTCTGGACCACCCTCAGAGCCTCTGGCATTGAAAACACCTGATGCAACAGAAGATCTGGAGGAGGGACAGAAGTATTTTTCAACGATGGGCCAATCTATCAGGAAGGAGGGGGAGATGGCTTCTCCTCTTCAGACCACTTGAAGGCATTTTAAATGAGCCCTAGGTTTCCAGCTTTCAGCTGCCGATGGCAGTGCTGGCCCCAGGGATCACTGTGAGGTATCAAAGGTGAGAGTTTTAGCTTATCCTCTGGTCCTACCCTGTCATTAATCAGGTACCTCCCATAGCCATCAAGGCTGAGTTTCCCTGCAACCAAGTTTCAGATAAAGATATCAGAAAATTTAGAGATAGGCTCTTATGAGCAGTTGCATTAAAAAATAAGGATCACTGCTTGAGAGCAAATCTTAGTGAAGGAATATATTATCAATGGAAGAGTTTTGGCCATCATTCATTCATTCACTCCATAGACATTTATTGAGGAGGAAATACAGTGTAGTGTTTGAGAGTAAAGCTTCCCAAATTTTTTGGTTTGGTTTTATTAAAATCTATAAGAGAGCTTTAGGATTAGAACTCCACTCTGGAGATTCTGATATGGTAGTTGCTGGGTGATTCTGATGCACAGGCATCTTTGAGAACTCCTGGGTAAGAGTGTGGACTATGGAGTCAGACAGACAATTTTAAATTTCACCTGTGTGTTTAGTAGGTGTGGATATTGGATAAATCATTAGTTCTCAGGTTCTCAATATCTCTCATCTCCAAAAAGGGGGTGAGAGGTACAGGAATACGTAGAACTATGGCACTGGGTTTCTTGACAATTACATGAAAGAATGTAACAGATGCTCTCACACAGCTCATGATGCACAAGAGAGAACATTTACTGAGTGTTTTCAATTTCAATATTGGCTAAGGTGGTGGAAACAAAATAGCCAATAGGTGCTTTTCTCAAGATGCTTAATTTGAATAAAAATGACAGGGGATATTACAAATAATGATAATTAAAGTGCCACACTTATGGAAGCCCTCAAATATTAAAAAGCCATTCTTATTCTTGACCCTTTACAGACTTATTTAGGCATTGGTACAAAACCCCTGAGAGAGAAACCACAGAGAGGGGGAGCGTGATATTAACACAAGTGGATGAAGCTTCTTCTTTCCTCACCATGGTTTTTCCTCAGGTACCACTTCCGGAGAGTAAAAGTGGGATGCTGCATTTGAAATAATCTTGGGATCATCTGCTCCCAGCTTTAGCCTTTTTATGTCTTTTTGAGTTTAGGGAACCTCAATATCGACTTAAAAAAATTTTTTTTTGCTTTACAATACTGTATTCGTTTTGCTATACATTGACATGAATCAGCCACGAGTGTACAACTCCCAATCCCAACCCCACCCCCTCTCCAGCCCCACACCGTCTCTCTGGATTATCCCTGTGCATCAGTCCCAAGCATCCTGCTCAATATCTATTTTTTATAACAAAATGTCCAGATTTAAAAATGTCCATTCAGCTGAACAGGGAAGATGTGGGACATCTACACAATGGAATACTACTCAGCCATAAAAAGAATGAAATAATGCCATTGCAGCAACTGGATGGACCTGGAGATTATCACAAGTAAAGTAAGTCAGAAAGAGAAAGGCAGATGCCATTATGATATCACTTGTATATCAGATCTAAAATATGACAAAAACAGACTCAGACACAGAGGACAGATTTGTAATTGCCAAGGGGAGGGGTAGGGAGAGATGGATTGAGAGTTTGGAATTAGCATATGCAAGTTATTATATAGGAAATGGATGGAGGAGGAAGTGGCAACCCACTCCACTATTCTGGCCTGGAAAATTCCATGGACAGAGGAGTCTGGTGGGCTACAGTCCATGGGGTCTCAAAGAGTCAGACACGACTGAGTGACTGAGCACATATATAAAATGGATAAATGGCAAGGTCCCACTTTATAGCACAGGGCAATATATTCAATATCCTGTGATAAACCATAATGGAAAATAACAATGTATAACTGAATCCCTCTGCTGTACAACAGAAATTAACACAACATTGTAAATCAACTATATTTCAATAAAAATGGATTTGTAAAAATTTCTATTTGGAGCATCACTGATTTTAAAAACACACATTTCAAGATTAAAATCAAGAAATTGGAAACATTTATTGATATTAAATCAGTTCATCAGTATTTAAACATGTTGAATCTGTGCTATTGCTCTTTGGTTATAATCCTGGCTACACAGTCTGTCCAGGAAAGTAAAAATATCCTAGAAATACCAATATGATGTCCAACTACATTTTCTATTTTCTCTCACATCCTAAAATACCACATAATTCTGTATCAGAAATGTGGTCAAGAAAGCATGGCCACTATTTATTGAGAACTGTTCTTGGTTTTTCATGCTGCTGCTGCTAAGTCGCTTCAGTCATGTCTGACTCTGTGTGACCCCATAGACGGCAGCCCACCAGGCTCCCCCATCCCTGGGATTCTCCAGGCAAGAACACTGGAGTGGGTTGCCATTTCCTTCTCCAATGCATGAAAGTGAAAAGTGAAAGGGAAGTCACTCAGTCATGTCCGACTCTCTGCGAACCCATGGACCGCAGCTACCAGGCTCCTCTGGGGTTTCCAGGCAAGAGTACTGGAGTGGGGTGACATCACCTTCTCTGTTGGTTTTTCATAGATGCAAACAATTGCAAGCATCATTCAGTCCCATCTGCCAGTGGCTTCTGGATGGTAAGGGGAGGCAAACATCTGTAGAGAGGAAACAAATTCTAGAAAGCAGTGAATGATACAGTTGGTAAATGCTATGGGAGTAGCTTAGAGCAGACTGCAAAAACATGAAGACAACAGACAAGGTGAGCTGAGCCTGAATGATGCTGATGTTGAATAGTGCTACGTAATTTACTGAGTTCTGACTCTGGGCCAGGCACTGTGCTAAGGTACATTCATCTTAAGTACAGGAATTTATCCCAGTCAACCCCTTCAGATATTTATTCTTATTATTTTTTTTAGGTAAGAAGACTGAGGCTCAGAGAAGTTAATTAACTTGAAAAAAATTAACACACCTAGTGAAATGGCAAAGCTGCAACTCAAACACACATCTGCCAGTCTCCAAAGCCTCTTAGCTATTATAATACATACTTGAAGAAAGGGCTGGATTCTTCTGCTCTGGTCGTGAGTAGGCTCAAGAGATGGCAAAGGCATGAAAATGTCAGTGAGCACTTACAAAATAGAATTGTAGGATGTAGTGGTTAGGAGCTTGGGATCTGAAATCGCACAAACTGGTTTTGAGTCACACTTCCTGGATTTCTATTCTTGAGAAATTAAATTCTCTAAACTTCTGTTACTGTAAAATGAGGAAACAAATATATCTACCTCACTGAGCTCTTGCAAGGAGTAAATGAACTAAAGTGTGTAAAATGATTAGAAATTATTATCATTGTTATCATTTTTTCCAGGAACTATCCAGGAAAAGCCAGCTTAGATTTCAAGGGAAGAAAAAACAATTTATCATTCCTTTGTGCTAAAAGAGACAGATCAGGAAAGGCACAGAGATCCCTGAAAAGACTAAAGCAATTCTTGCTTATGCTTTTGGCAAAATAAGATCTGCACTGGCAAGGTCAGTATCCCAGGAGTCTCGGCTTTGCAGATGGTTCTGCCCTAAGCTATAAACTGAATAAGGTTGTTATTAATCTTAAGAGTTTCCAATAAGGCTGTTGCCTCTGAGTTATGATTTGAAAAGCAACTGTAATATAAAATTAACTAGAGTTCATGTGTATGCAACACTTCTCCATAATTAACACTTCGATACATCCACTGCACCAAAGCCTTGCTGGTTTGGCTAAGCCCTTCGTTCACTTCTTTTCCAAAGATGATGTTTTAGAATTAGATGTCAGTGTTTAAAACGGATGAATTAAACTTGCTTATTTTATTCCCAGTGACCTGCAGAGACATGTTAAGCCCTTCTTTATGAAGGAAAATACATTCGTGAACCGTGCACTCATGAACCTAACACAGAAATTTAATATAAAGGAGGGGAACTGCTATATTTAAAACGGGTAATCAACAAGGACAGACTGTAAGCACAGGCAGCTCTGCTCAATGTTGTCATGTGGCAGCCTGGATGGGAGGAGGTATATGAATGGCTGAGTCCCTTTGCTCTCCACCTGAAAACTATCACAGCATTGTTTATTGGCTATGTCCAATATAAAAGAAACAGTTTTTTTTTTTTTTTAAAGAAGGGCGACTGCTATTTAAGTTAGTCCAAACCTGAAGTTCTAGTTTCCTGTATAAAGGGAATTTGGTGGTGTGGCTCTTGAGTCAAAAGATTTTAACCCTTTATACATCTGTTAGAAGAAAATGAATCTAAAATGCTAGCATTCAATATAGTATCAGTTAAGCATCTTTAGGACGGCAAGGTGTCAGGCTTGTATGGTTCTTTGTGTTATTTTCTCTCTCTCCTGTTCTTCCACCAATTACCCTCTTTATCACATATAATAATAGCAATTATTTTATTACTACAAATTATTTAGTCAACACATAAATTTTTCATATGAAAGAACGTAATACAACCAATACTTTGGCCACCTGATGTGAACAGGTGACTCATATGAAAAGACCCTGATGCTGGGAAAGATTGAAGGCAGGAGAGAAGGGGACGACAGAGGATGAGATGGTTGGATGGCATCACTGACTCAATGGACATGGGTTTGGGTGGGCTCTGGGAGCTGGTGATGGACAGAGAGACCTGCAGTGCTGCAGTTCACGGGGTCGCAAAGAGTTGGACACGACTGAGCAACTGAACTGAACTGAATACAACCAAAAACCTATTGTTCCTGATGCATTTGTTTTTCATATCTCAGGTTTAAATCTTCATATTAGAAATATATCCCCTGCAATACAGTAAAATCATTCTCAGCACACATACAATAGACTTCTAACCTCTTTCAGAGGAGTTGTCAGGAAGGCTTGGTAGAAGTGACGTCTAAAATTAAAGGCAAAGCAAGTAGGAGGATCCTTCTAGAACTAAACTACACTGCAAACTCTTCTAATGCAGTTCCTTGCCTGGCTTCCTTTCTCCTCCTCAACTCTCTGGTGAACTCCATCCTACTCATCTTTTAGGGGGCAGATCCAGTATCATCACATATCACTTTCCCTCACACCTCTGCACCATTCCCCGGGTGGAATAAATTACTCCCTCATTTGGGTTTCCATTTGCACTTTAAAGACACTTCTTAGAGCATTCATCACTCTTCCCCTAATTTAATTATTCATCAATTCACAAGTATTTATGAAACATCTGGAGGGGGGATGTCTCTCTGCTAAGCAAGAGACACAGAGACCCTGTTCTTCCTAGAGGAGGAATCAGCAATTTCATGCTGTCTGATAACTGCACACATGATAAGAGATGGGAATCAGGAAAGACTTGGGAAAAGTGATCTGTAACAAAGTTCTGTAAGGTGTGAAAAAATCAGCTAGCTAAGAGAGTACAAAAAAAGCATACTCTAGATAGAAGGAGTACTGAATAGGGAGGTCCAGGGGTAAAAAAGAATATAAATGATGCTCTGGAGAAAAACATAGACAAGATCTTGGTGGAAAATACGGGAAAACTTCAAAGATGAACTTAGAGAGGTAGACAGGGAACAGTTGGTAGAAAAGAATACAGATTATTTAAAGGGTTTGGACTTCATCCCCACAGTAATGTGTAGTCACCAGAGTTTCATACAAGAGAGTGACATCACATTTTGGTTTTAGTGACAGAGGATGAGACGGTTGGATGGCATCATCAACTCAGTGGACATGAGTTTGAGAAAACTGAGACAGTGAAGGACAGGGAAGTCTGGCCTGCTTGCAGTCCACAGGGTTGCGAAGAGTCAGATACGACTGAGCAATTGAGCAACAAACAGTTCTTTGGCAATTGAGAATGAAATGGACCCCATGGGTAAACACAGACACTGAAAGAACATTTAGCAGGCGGTGGCCATGATTCATTTATGCATAGGTATTCTTCAGGTGCCTGAGCCCACATGAGGGTAAAACTGTCTCATTCATCTTTGCACTCATAGTACCTGTCACAGGGACCACCACAAAGTTCAGTCTAATTAACACTGGCCCAGATCCAAGGAAAACACTGAGAATGAGGAATACAATTCACAATTTCAACAAAGATGACTTATAATAAGAGCTTTTATGGAAAATTCCTTTTGCTTTGTGAAAGCACCTGAATGACTGTTTTGATTTCAGGCAAAAGTAAAAGTTTGGTGTAACAGTTAAGTAAACAATAAAGTTAAGTAAGTTTTCATTTAAGCCATGTTCTGAGATTTCATGATCCTTGCTGCTATTCATCATATTCAAATAAAATCAAGTTTAATTTCATTCAGCACTGAGTACGTTATCTTGCACTGTACTACTGTGACTGGATTTAGAGGACTTTGAAGGAGGAGTTCAGCAAAGTAAGTTACTCAGGGCTATACAGTCTTAAATGCAGCGTTCTTTCTTTCTGGACTGAAAGTATTTTACAGCTACTGTAGAATGAGGAGTTCCAATGTCATTGGACATGGGGGAGAAATATCAAACCAGCAGGAAATCACTGAGTTTTCAAGGTCAGAGAAACCTCTGCCTAAAGTAGGCACTTGCTTCATCTGTACAGTATTAAAAAAAAAACAAAACTGGTATGTAAAATTAAAGAAAAAACCCAGATCACTAGTGGGAGTGAGCTTCAGAGAAAGTGTATTTATAACTGAGAGCAAGCCTTTTTATTTTAGGTATATGTGAAACACATATACCTTATGCTATCGTTTCCTTGGTGACTGCTCTCAGAGGCCACGAATTTTTAAAAAACTATCATAAAAGCACTGGTGCAAAGTGTCAAACATGAGCAGAAATTTCTGTATATAGGATAAGAAATGAATAATCTGCTATTTAAAAAGAGACAGGACAATTTCTGTATAAAGATTTATACAGGCTAATATTACTTGAGTAAAAGCATGTAAAGTTTGAATATAATAAAGATTGGATATACAGTACAGTTCTATTATAATATCTTCCCTATGTTATAATATGGTATCATGTATCAATAGTATAATAAATTACAGAACATAGAAATTATTATTTTTTTATCATTTAGATTCCTATTTTGAGTTTTGTTCCTGAGGTCAATGTTTAACTATATTTTTAAAAATGATAAGATCTTGGAAGCAAGACAGTGCAGTTGGTTAATGGAAATTAGTTAATCTAGCCCCAATGTGTAGCCATATGCTATAGGTAAATCACTGTGAAACACAGATCAGCAACTACTTCTTGAATCATAATCAAGAGCAAGGTATTATATTAACATTGAAGATAGTACAATATGTCAAACAAGGCTGCATATGTCATGTGCCAAAGGAGGAAACACACACACACACACACACACACGTGCAGGAGAATCAAAGGGACGGTAGCACGAGGGCAAGGACTATGTCTATCTGGCTCCTTGTTGAATCTCACTACCTAGTACAGTGGGGCCAGGCACAAAATAGACTCTGAATAAATATTTCTAATTAAATAAATGACTTCACCAGAAGAAAAGCCTTTATGATAAGGCTGGAACATGAAGGATGACCAGGAGGGGTTAAGAAAAGGCAGAGAGGTAGGACAAGCGAAGGAATAAATTGCAGGCTACAATATCTGGTGTGGAAGGTTTATCCTGGGGAACAAAGGAATGCAAAAGGATGTAAATTATGATGTCTTGACTGCCTAGATACTGATTTTACATTTTGTTAAAAACTTACTGAGAATCTGAGAAATATTTTTAAGAGAAGAGGAATGATGCAATTTTTTTTTTTAAAAAAAGATTAATCTTGTCATTATATGTAAGGCAGAATGAAATAAAGAAACTAGAGGTTAGAGGTCCAGATATGGATCCATTATCAATGTTCAGATACAAAGAGATGAAGTTTGGATTAGGATGGAAGAATAGAAGTGCCTTTTTCTCTCCGAGTAAAATAAAGGAAAGATGGGAAAGATGGGAAAAATTCTTTCCCATCATTTTCTTCATCATCAATGTCTTCTCTTTATTGAGCATTTAGTATGTGCCGACGGTAAGGAGTCTGCCTGCACTGCAGCAGACCCAGGTTCAATCCCTGGGTCAGGTAGATCCCCTAGAGAAGAGAATAGCAACCCACTCTAATATTCCTGCCTGGAGAATCCCATGGACAGAGGAGACTGGAGGGCTACAGTCTATAGGGTCGCAAAGAGTTAGACAAAACTGAGTGACTAACACTTTCACTTTTTAAAGTACTTTACAATGCAGCATTTTACATGCATCCTTCCATTTCAGACTTAAAACAAGACTATGAGATATACATATTTATTATTCCTTATTTGTAGATGAGAGAATTAAGGTGATAGGAGGTCAAGCCTCTCACTCAAAGTTACAGAGCTACGTAGGTGACATAGTCAAGATGTATTTGAGCCTGAAGTTTCTTATGGACTGAAAGCACTACACTTCTCTCCAGCTGATCTGTGATGTGTGAAGAGTCCCCACAAGTGCTGATTGTTGAGAAGCAGTGAGAGAGAGAAGGGAAGGTTGAAGATGACACCCAATCCTGGTGCATGGGATGTTGGAAGAACGTTAGTATCATGAACAAACTCGTTGGGATAAAAGGAACCATACGTGTACCCAGATATGCGGGTGTGCTGTGCTAAGTCGCATCAGTTGTGTCCAACTCTTTGCAACCCCATGGACAGTAGCCCCCAATCTCCTCTGTCCGTGGGATCCTCCAGGCAAGAATACTGGAGTGGATTGCCATGCCCTCTTCCAGGGGATCTTCCTGACTCAGGGATTGAACCCGCATCTCTTATGCTCCCTGCATTGACAGATGGGCTCTTTACCACTAGTGCCAGCTGGTAAGCCCCGTGCTTAGATATAACAAAAGCTAATATTTTCAGGTCCTTGGTATAACCCAGGCACTATGCTAAATGATACTCATTTTCTTGTTTAATCCACAACATTATAAGTATTACAGAAAAGGAAAAAGAGTCTCAGAAAAGAACTATGAATTGTATAATATTGTATAGGTAGTAAAAAGGCAAGTTAGGACATAACACAGACACCATATCCCAGAGTCTATAAACCCAGTAATGATTCTGTAGCAGAAACACTCCAGTTTGTTTTTAGAGAAATCACAATTGAGGGACAGCAGTACCTTCTTTTCATTACTGATTGGTTGATTGGTTTATCTATCTTTAAAATTTACTACACAACTTCTTTGAAAACAATTTCCAAGTACTTTATAGAAATAATAGACTTCAACAAAATAAGATTTAAGACATTTAAAATTAAGTAAATAGTATTTGTGTGAAAGTGTTAGTCACTTAGTGGTATCAGACTCCTTTGTGATCCCATGGACTGTAGCCTGCCAGGCTCCTCTGTCCATGGGATTCTCTAGGCAAGAATACTGAAGTGGGTGGCCATTCCCTTCTCCAAGGGATCTTCCTGACCCAGAGACTGAGCAGGGTCTCCTGCATTGCAGGAGGATTCTTTACTATCTGAGCCACTTGCATATGCATATAAAGACAGGTGCTCAAAAGGCAATAGTTTAAGTAAATAGTAACGATGTACACATACACAGAGACTGATGTTCAAACAGCAATAGTTTTCTTTGTGTGGTACATGGTAAGAGGTCTTAATTTAAACTTAAGTATGGCTTTTCTTCTTATTATCAATTGCTTTAATATACAACAGTTGTATGTTAAATTACACAATGTAATATTGCTACTTAATATAATCCAAATGAAATAATATTCCTGAGGGAAAAAAAGAGAAGAATTCAGTGAGGAAAGTGGAGCAAAGGGAAATTAAGGGTAAACAACCAGCTGAAGCTAGGGGTGAAGCTGGAATACATTGTCATGCTTTCAACACACATCACGAACAGCTGGATTAATTCAAGCATAGAGATCTCATTTCTAAATCTGAAATGCTTCAGAGTCAAACGCCTCTCCTCTCCCCTGAAGAGAGAACCAGCCATTGGGCACTGCGAGTCACAGCACAATTTTCCTCTCCACAAATCCTCACAATGGTGATCAAAACAGAAGGGGAACAAACTGTATGTAGGGCCCCTTCTTGTGAAGAACTCTTTAAACTCACAAGTCTTAATGTTATTCTTCCAAAATATGAACTACTATAGGAGGAAGTGTAATTTATCATTGACTTAATAACAATGTTATTTTTACCCCATATTAAACTCTGCAACATATTAACAGTATCTAAGTACTTAGAAATTTAAGCAAGATAATTTCACGAGTAAGCAATTTGCATCTGAGAAACACACTTTTCCCCAGTAATTTCTTTGGCTTACTACCTACCCCATGGCACAGAAAGGAGCTACAGTTTCTCACTTAACATTTCAAAGTATTTCAATATACAACTTTGTCAGGAAAAGCAAACTCAAATGCACAAATTATTTTTCTGTACACAGACCCACAAGGAAGGTTGTGAGATACAGTATTTCCTCTCTGTATGGTAAGCAATCTTTGCTATTTTAAATCTTTGGAGTGCTGGCCTATAATATTCTAGGTCATCATAGACTTTGTGCAGATAATTATTATAGTTCATCCACTTGCTCACCTCATACTGTGACAGATGAGTACTTCTATGACTACTAACCATCTTTCTCCTCTTTATTGCTGACCATTTAACTAGGCTGGCCACTGTGCTAGGCTATTCACATGCATTTTATTTTTAATGCTCTGAAGTGGGTGTACAAGTCATTTAGCCCAGCCTCAATTGTGTGACTTAGAATCCTCTTTACAACTCTCCCCACTGGGAGGGACTGCCATGTGGATAATGAACTGCAGGCTTGAAAAATGTAATGAGTGCTGTAGGAAGAAAGCACGCTGCGCACTACCAGAGCACAGAGAAGGAGGTCTAATTCCCCGGGGAGGGCCAGCAGTGCTAACAGAAGGGATGGCTGAGCAGAGTCTGGAAAGATGACTGAGCATTTGTCATGTGGATGAAGAAATGAGGAAGAGCTGAATAAATGTCATATGAGAAGGTTTAGTAAGAATTACAGATATGCCAAGAATATTGTTTAACTGGAGTTAGGGGGAGGATGGAGGGGAAAGAGAGAATTTTGAAAGGGCTAATTTTTGTATCTTTACTGAGCTTGTCTCTATTCTTACACCTCATTAAAACATTAAATTTTGGAGAGAAGCGTTCCACATGCTAAGCTATAGACTGGAAAACTGTTTAACAATAATCCTATTGAAATCTTTCTATAGGTCAAGCACAGTATGAACCACTGCACATATAGTCTCTCTCTCAAACACACTCATGATGTTGATATAATTTTCCCATTGCACAAGAGAAGAAATTAAAAACTGAAAATTTGCACAACTATACAAAGTTTGTATGTCTCTACAATTCATTGACTCAGTTGTTTCTCTAGAACCTACAATGTGTCTAACAGAATTTAAAATCAGGTCAGCCTGACTCAACAACATTCATTTTAACTAATACCCAGCACTTGTCTTTCCTTTAGAATCAGAAAAGGAATATCTTTTTTTTTCTTTTCTATAAATATTATTAGCTTTAAAATTCTCAGATGAATCAAAAACAAGTTCTGCTCTATAGAAATCAAAGCATAAGGCTGCAAATACATTTCTTATCCAGAGCATTTAAAAGATTTAACACAAGGTTGTGTATCATTATTGTAGCAATGCACTGAGCCCTGATTGAAGTAGTCACTTAGGGCATCTCACAGATAAATCCCATTTTTTCAGGGTGCTTATAACCTAGCAGTTAACATTTTTCCTGTGTGATGTACACAAAATAGCTATTCAGTCTTAAATGATCACATGAGATAGATAACTAAATAAGATGGTATTGGAAACCTGAATCTAGGGCTGTGGTTGAAAAACTTCTTATAATGTTGATCTGACTGCTTCAGACAGAGTCTGACAAAAAACCACCAATAGTAGTAATCAGTAATATTTCCCTTATATTCATTCAGATGGACTATTGGTGACTTAGTGAAGATGAATGACTGACCTTCATTCGGCTCTGAGCTGGCAAGTACTGACAGGAGAAGATTTATTCCAAGCTGTTTGACTGTAAAGCCCATGTCTTCACTGTCATTCAGGCCTTCGGCCTGGATGGAGGGTGGTAGTGAAAATTCCACCGAATAATGCAGGTGAAGTATTTAGCAATGTATGCATCAAGTAAGAGCTTTTTTAAAAGTTGGTTTATTCAACAAATGTCTATTGAACATGTAATAGCTGCTGAACACTGGTCTTGGCATTGAGTAAATAAATGAAAACAGACATATGTCTCCAGCTCATGGAGGTAATGTATTAGTTTGGAAAGGCACACAATAAAGACAATAAGTAAGTACTCTGCTAGATTATGACAAAGCTTTATGGGAAACAATAAAAGCATGGAAAGTGATGGGAAGTGTTTAGGTGGGTTCTGATTTTAGATAACAGAAAGCCTAGACAAGCATGTGCTATCTGGCTGAAGACTGGATGAGGTGAGCCACTCAGACGCCCAGGCAGAAGTGTTCCAGGAGTGCAGGGCAAGCACAGGAGCTCTGCAGTGGGCACAGACATCCAAGTTCCAGGAACTGCAGGAGGACAGCCAGGCTGGAGGGAATGAGCAAACTAGGACAGCAGCCAAGTTGAGGGCAGGCATTAATGGGAGGGCAGTGTGTGCAAACCACACTGTACTTTTTAGGCCATTTTACATCGACTTGGGCTTTTACTCAGAGTGAGGTCCCACTGTAGTATTTGACAGCAGGGGTGCCCTCATCTGACTTCAGTTTTAGCATCTCACTGACTCCAGTGGTAGAGTAGAAGAATTTGCATAAGAGTGGAAGTAAGGAGATTGCCTCGGAAGCCTCTGCAAAAATCCAGCTTAAAGATGGTGGTGATTTAGGTCAGGGTGGGAGCTGTAGAGTTAGTAAGCGGGACCAGATGTAAACTGCTGTTAATCCTTTCTAAATTGGTGTTTGGTCAAAATTACAGCCAATCAGTTGCTAAGCTGAGATGCAAAGTCACATAGGGTTCACTCATGTATTAAAGAGTGCACTATATTATTTGTCTGTGAAATTTATTAAGCTCCCACTGGACTGGGAAGATCCCCTGGAGAAGGAAATGGTAACTCACTCCAGTGTTCTTGCCTGGAAAATTCCATGGACAGAGGAGCCTGGTGAGCTATAGTCCATGGGGTTGCAAGGACTCTGAAGTGACTGAGTAAACACCTGAAGAAAGGCATTATGCTAGGCACTACAGCTATCTCTACCACTTGGAGAGCTTAAATCTATTAAGAGGACAGTACACCACAACTATAAAGTGGAAGCAGGGACAGATTTTATTTTCTTGAGCTCCAAAATCACTGTGGACAGTGACTGCAGCCATGAAATTAAAAGATGCTTGCTCTTTGGAAAGGAAGTTATGACAAACCTAGATAGCATAATGAAAAGCAGAGATATAATTTGGCTGACAAAGGTCCGTAGAGTCAAAGCTATGGTTCTTCCAGTAGTTATGTACAGATGTAAGAATTGGATCACAAAGAAGGCTGAGTGCCGAAGAATTACTGCTTTCAAATTATGGTGCTGGAAAAGACTCTTGAGAGTTCTTGGATTGCAAGTAGATCAAAACAGTCAATTCTAAAGAAAATCAACCCTGAATGTTCATTGGAAGGACTGATGCTTAAATTGAAGCTCCAATACTCTGGCCACCTGATGGGAAGAGCTGACTCATTGGAAAAGACCCTGATGCTGGGAAAGATTGCAGGCAAAAGGAGAAGAGGGTGGCAGAGTGTGAAATGGTTAGACAGCATCACCAACTCAACGGATATGAATTTGAAAAACTCTGGGAGATAGTGAAGGACAGAGGAGAGTGGCGTGCTGCAGTCTATGGGGTCACAAGAGACAGACATGACTCAGTGACTAAACAATAACAATATATATCCAGTCTATAAGCTAGTCTGCAATCGTTATAACATACATACCTAAATATAACGACCAACGAGACTAGCTGCACTTCAAAATGTATCGAGTCAAAAAAGCAACATGAATGAAACACAAAGTGTAATATTTAATAAACACACACATACACTCCTATGTGCACATGTATGTATATGAAATCACAATACATTTTGGAAAGATATGGGGGAGGGGTTCCACCTTGTTCAGGAATCAAAATGGCTTCCTACGGAATTCCTTGGCAATCCAATGTTCAGGACTGTGTGCTCTCACTGCTGAGAGCCTGGGTTTAATCCTTGGTTGGGGAACTAAAATCCCACAAGCCACGTGGTCTGGCCAACTCCCCCAAAAACAACAAACAAAAACAAATGGCGTCCTACATGCTTCCTATCATTTACTCCAAACCCTCCGGGGAAGACCACTCAACCCCTTCCTTCTCAAATGTGGGTTAGTCTGCAGGCGATTCTCCAGAGCTGTGTGGCAGTGTGGCCGCTGCAAGAAACACCGTGTCATCCTCTGTGTGATAAGCCCCACCCTGACGACAGCTCAGACCATGACATGCTTTAATCTGTCTGGGAAAGCTGAGACCCTCAGAGTGGACAGGTCAATCCTGGGTGAAAAATAAAATCTCTTCTGTTTCTTTCCTGTCTCCTAGGATTCTCCTGGGGGGATGAGGGTGACTGAAGACTCCTTCTGGCCTCTTTTCTCTTACTGCTTTGTCACCGTCTTCCGGCCCAGTGCTTCACTCCACTCAGCCTTCCAAAGAAGCGTCAACATGATCAACCACTCCTGCCAACATGCTAGCAGATAGTTTGTGTTTACAGACGCCCCCATCTCCGTGATACATGAGTTTTATTTTGAAAAGGGAACTTGGTGGCTCCTTCAGGAAGCCTTTTAAAGAGTGAAGCAATAGTCCCTAGAATAAGTAAGGGATGTTTCTGGGCAGACAGATGTCCATGCTGATTATTTCTTATGATCTGTGGAGCCTACTTTGAACTCTTCATTCACCTCTCTTTTGCACCTCTCTTTTAAGAATGTGATGCTCTGCTATATTTAAAATGGCTAACCAACAAGGTCCTACTATACAGTATAGGGAACTCTGCTCAATGTTGTGTGGCAACCTGGATAGGAGGGAAGTTTGGGGGAGAATGGATACACGTATATGTATGGCTGAATCCCTCTGCTGAACACCTGAGCTTATCACAGGATTGTTAATAGACTATACGCCAATATAAAATAAAAAGTTGAAAAAATGAAAACGGGTTTAAGAGATGTAAACATTGAGGGAGATTTTATAGGAGAAAACTAGTGTTACCCATAAACCACTGTACATAAACTCAGTTATCAAAATGATTCATATTAACTCTTGTTTATTCCTTTGTTTGCTTTTCCTACTGTTCTTTTCCCCTTGCAGTTAATCTTTAATGTATATGTCTTTATCTGTCTTTACTTAACTTTGCATATCTATTCTTTCTTTCCTTTCCCCTTAACATATTTGTTAGTTTTATTTTCATTGCTTTATTCCCCAATTGGCACCTTGCTTTAGTTCTGTTTTCCAGTTTGTGCTTTAGTTAGTTTTGTTTTGATAGATATAATTTTTGGTTTCCTTTGTTCACCAGGTCGATTTATTGTACTTTATTTTTGTTAGACTGTTCTGATTTTGCTTATGGGTGTATATGCGTAAGTGTACGTTCTATTATTTTAATTATTATTTGCCTGATGTAATTGCCATTTGTCTGGGGTTCATCTTTGGTTTCTCATTTTTGGATATTTGTTTTAATCTCACTTAACGCCATAACAAACCACTTGTTGAATCTTCATTCCTGACTAGAGATGAAGCCTTGAACCTTTGGAGTGGGAGCACTGACTCCAAGAACCTAGACTACGAGAGAACTAACCCTCAGTTCAGTTCAGTTCAGTTTCCCTTGCAGTTAATCTTTAATGTATATGTCTTTATCTGTCTTTACTTAACTTTGCATATCTATTCTTTCTTTCCTTTCCCCTTAACATATTTGTTAGTTTTATTTTCATTGCTTTATTCCCCAATTGGCACCTTGCTTTAGTTCTGTTTTCCAGTTTGTGCTTTAGTTAGTTTTGTTTTGATAGATATAATTTTTTGTTTCCTTTGTTCACCAGGTCGATTTACTGTACTTTATTTTTGTTAGACTGTTCTGATTTTGCTTATGGGTGTATATGCGTAAGTGTATGTTCTATTATTTTAATTATTATTTGCCTGATGTAATTGCCATTTGTCTGGGGTTCATCTTTGGTTTCTCATTTTTGGATATTTGTTTTAATCTCACTTAACGCCATAACAAACCACTTGTTGAATCTTCATTCCTGACTAGAGATGAAGCCTTGAACCTTTGGAGTGGGAGAACTGACTCCAAGAACCTAGACTACGAGAGAACTAACCCTCAGTTCAGTTCAGTTCAGTTGCTCAGTCGTGTCTGACTCTGCGACCCCATGAATCGCAGCACGCCAGGCCTCCTTGTCCATCACCAACTCCCGGAGTTCACTCAGACTCACATCCATTGAGTCAGTGATGCCATCCAACCATCTCATCCTCTGTCGTCCCCTTCTCCTCCTGCCCCCAGTCACCCCAGCATCAGAGTCTTCCAATGAGTCAACTCTTCACATGAGGTGGCCAAAGTACTGGAGTTTCAGCTTTAGCATCATTCCTTCCAAAGAACACCCAGGACTGATCTCCTTTAGAATGGACTGGTTGGATCTCCTTGCAGTCCAAGGGATTCTCAAGAGTCTTCTCCAACACCACAGTTCAAAAGCATCAATTCTTCGGCGCTCAGCTTTCTTCACAGTCCAACTCTCACATCCATACATGACTACTGGAAAAACTATAGCCTTGACTAGATGGACCTTTGTTGGCAAAGTAATGTCTCTGCTTTTCAATATTTTCTTCCAAGGAGTAAGCGTCTTTTAATTTCATGGCTGCAATCACCATCTGCAGTGATTTCAGAGCCCCCCAAAATAAAGTCGGCTGCGACGTCGCACAAGTGCGGGCGGCTGCAACGGCGCACAAGCCTGGGCGAGAATAGCTACCCCACGTCCGAGGTCAGGGGCAGAAGCTGAGAGGACCCCATGCCCGAGGGGAGCTGTGAAGGCACAGGAATGACCGAGAGGAGCTACCCCACGTCCCAGGTCAGGGGAGGCGGCAGAGAGGAGCTACCCCTCATTCAAGGTAAGCAGCAGAGACTGCGCTTTGCTGGAGCAGCCACAAAGAGATACCCTACATCCAAGGTAACCCTGCTGCTGCTGCTGCTGCTGCTGCCGCTGCTAAGTCGCTTCAGTCATGTCCTTCTCTTAGCGACCCCATGGACTGCAGCCTACCAGGCTCCACTAACCATGGGATTCTCCAGGCAAGAGTACTGGACTGGGGTGCCAATGCCTTCTCTGAACTAACCCTAGGGAGTGTCAAATAGTGAGAACTCATACAAAGGAAACCACTTCAATAGAAGACCTCACATCACCCAACCACCAGTAGCACCCTGTGCAGGATGCCTCATATAAATAACAAACAAAACAAAAATACAAACCCAATCATCAGCAAATAGGATTACCACCTCACTCAGCATTGCTCATCAGAGGAAAACTAAACAAAAATTCAGCACAAATTTGACCCTATATGAAGCTTACACAAACCACTGGACCAACCTTAGCAGGGCAGAAACCAAAAGAAAGAAAGAATTTAGCCTTGAAGCCTGGGAAAAGGAGACCTCAAACACAATAAGTTAAAAAAAAAATGAAAAGGCAGAGAAATACTACACAAATGAAGGAACAAGCTAGAAAAAACAGAAGTACAAATAAATGAAGAGGAAATAGGCAAACTACCTGAAAAAGAATTCAGAATAATGATAGTAAAGATGATCAAAGACCTTGAAAACAGAATGGAGAAAATGCAAGAATCAATTAACAAAGACCTAGACGAATTAAAGAATAAACATAAAGAGAAAAACACAATTACTGAAATTAAAAATACTCTAGAAGGAATCAATAGCAGAATATCTGAAGCAGAATGAATCAGTGAGCTGGAATATAAAATGGGGGCAATAACTTCTGAAGAGCGGAATAAAGTAAAAAGAATAAAAAGAACTCAGGATAGTCTCAGAGATCTCTGGGACAATATCAAACACACCAACATTCATATTATAGAGATCTCAGTCCATGGGGTCGCTAAGAGAAGGACACGATGGAGCAACTTCACTTTCACTTTTCACTTTCATGCATTGGAGAAGGAAATGGCAACCTACTCCAATGTTCTTGCCTGGAGAATCCCAGGGACGGGAGAGCATGGTGGGCTGCCATCTATGTGCCGTCTCTGCCACACAGAGTTGGATACGACTGAAGCAATTTAGCGATTTAGCAGCAGGAGAAGAAGAAGAAGAGAAAAGGAAAGTGTATGAGAAACTTTTTGAAGAGATAATAGTTGAAAATTTCCCCAACATGGAAAAGGAAATAGTCAATCAAGTCCAAGAGGCACAAAAAGTTCCATACAGGATAAACCCAAGGAGAAACACACCAAGACACATACTAATCAAACTAACAAAGACTAAACACAAAGGAAGAATATTAAAAGCAGCAAGGGAAAAGCAACAAGTAACATATAAGGGAAACCCCATATGCATAAGAGCTGATTGTTAAGCAGGAACTCTGCAGGCCAGAAGGGAATGGCAGAATGTATTTAGAGTACTGAAAGGGGAAAATCTACAACTAAGATCATTATACCTGGCAAGGATCTCATTGAAAATTGATGGAAAAATCAAAAGCTTTTCAGAAAAGCAAAAGTTAAAGAGAAGTGAGTACCACCAAACCAGCTTTACAACAAATGTTAAAGGGACTTATATAGCCAAGAAATACAAGAGAAGGAAAAAGAGCTACAAAATCAACCCTAAACAATTAAGAAGATTGCAATAGTAACATATATATCAATAATTACTTTAAATGTAAATGGATTAAATGCTCCAAACAAAAGATACAGACTGGCTGAATAGATACAAAAACAAGACCCATACATATGCTGTCTACAAGAAACCCACTTCAGACCTCAATACATATAGGCTAAAAGTGAGAGAATGGAAAAATATATTCCATGCAAATGGGAAGCAAAAGAAAGCTGGAGTAGCAATCCTCATATCAGACAAAATAGATCTTAAAATAAAGAAGATCACAAGAGATAAGGAAGGACATTACATAATGATCAAGGGAATCAATCCAAGAGGAAGACATAAAAATTGTAAATATCTCTGCACCCAACAGAGGAGCACCTCAATACATAAGACAAACACTGCTAAGTTGCTTCAGTTGTGTCTGACTCTGTGAGACCCCAGAGATGGCAGCCCACCAGGTTCCCCATCCCTGGGATTCTTCAGGCAAGAACACTGGAGTGGGTTGCCATTGCCTTCTCCAATGCATGAAAGTGAAAATTGAAAGTGAAGTCGTTCAGTCTTGTCAGATTCCTAGCGACCCTATGGACTGCAGCCCACCAGGCTCCTCCNAGACATAAAAGAAGAAATTGACAGTAACACAATAATAGTAGGAGACTTTAACACCCCACTCACACCAATGGACAGATCATCAAAACAGAAAATTAATAAGGAAACACAAGTCTTAAATGATACATTAGATGAGATGGATCTCATTGATATCTTTAGGACATTCCATCTAAATGCAGAAGAATACGACTTCTTCTCAAGTGCACATGGAATATTCCCAAGGATAGACCACATCTTGGGTCACAAATCAAACCTCAGTAAATTTAAGAAAACTGAAATCATATCAAGCATCTTCTTCAACCACAATGCCATGAGACCAGATATCAGTTACAAGAAAAAAACTGTAAAAAACACAAACACATGGAGATTAAACAACACATTTATAAGTAATCAACAGGTTACTGAAGAAATCAAAAGGGAAATCAAAACATTTCTAGAAACAAATGACAATGAAAACATGACAACTCAAAACCTATGAGATGCAGCAAAAGCAGTTCTAAAGGGAAATGTATAGCAATACAATTCTACCTCAAGAAACAAGAAAAACATCAAATAGACAACCTAACTTTACACCTAAAACAACTGGAAAAAGAACACCCCCCCCAAAATTAGTAGAAGGAAATAAACCATAAAGAAATAAATGGAAAGGAAATGAAACAATAGTAAAGATTAATAAAACTAAAAGCTGGTTCTTTGAGAATATAAACAGAACTGACAAACCTTTAGCCAGACTCATCAAGAAAAAAGAGAGAAGAATCAAATCAACAAAATTAGAAATGAAAAAGGAGAGGTTACAACATACAGTGCAGAAATACAATATAAGGAACTATTATGAACAACTATCGGAGAAGGCAATGTCACCCCACTCCAGTACTCTTGCCTGGAAAATCCCATGGACGGAGGAGCCTGTTAGGTTGCAGTCCATGGGGTCGCGAAGAGTCGGACACGACTGAGCGAGTTCACTTTCACTTTCCACTTTCATGCATTGGAGAAGGAAATGGCAACCCACTCCAGTGTTCTTGCCTGGAGAATCCCAGGGATGGGGGAGCCTGATGGGCTGCTGTCCACTGGGTCGCACAGAGTCGGACATGACTGAAGCGACTTAGCAGCAGCAGCAGCAGCAGCATGAACAACTATATGGCAATAAAATGGATAACCTGGAAGAAATGGACAGAATCTGAGAAAAGTGTAATCTTCCAAGAGTGAACCAAGAAGAAATAGAAATTATGAACAACCCAATTACAAGTACTGAAATTGAAGCTGTGATCAAGAATCTCCAAAAACACAAAAGCCCACGACCAAATAGCGTCACAGGAGAATCCTATCAAACATCTAGAGAAAAGCTAATGCCTATCCTTCTAAAACTCTTTAAAAAAACTGCAGAGGAAGGAACACTTCCAAACTCATTCTATAAAGCTACCATCACCCTGATACCAAAACCAGACAAAGACAACACACAAAAAGAAAACTACAGGCAAATATCACTGATGAACCTGGATGCAAAAATCCTCAACAAAATTTTAGCAAACAGAATGCAGCAACACATCAAAAAAATCATACACCATGATCAAGTTGGGTTTATTCCAGGGATGCAAGGATTTTTCAGTATATGCAAATCAATGTGATACACCATATTAACCAACTGAAAGATAAAAATCATATGATAATCTCAATAGATGCAGAAAAAAGCCTTTGACAAAATTCAGCAGCCATTTATTATTAAAACTCTTCAAAAAACAGGCAAGAAGGAACCAACCTCAACATAGTAAAGGCAATATATGATAAGCCTACAGCAAACATTATTCTCAATAGTGAAAAACTGAAAGCATTCCCCCTAAGATCAGGAACAATACAGGGTGTCCACTTTCACCGCTATTAGTCAACATAGTTCTGGAACTCCTACCTATAGCATTCAGAGAAGAAAAAGAAATAAAAGGAATCCAGATGGAAAAAATGAAGCAAAACTCTGAATGTTTGCAGATGACATGATACTATACATAGAAAACTCTAAAGATAGTATCAGAAAATTACTAGAACTAATCAGTGAATTTAGCAAAGCTGCAGGATACAAAATCAATACACAGAAATCACTTTCATTTCTATAAAATAACAATGAAAAATCAGAAAGAGAAATTAAAGAATCAATCCCATTCACCATTTCAACAAAAAGAATTAAATATCTAGGAATAAAGCTACCTAAGGAGACAAAAGAACTATACATAGAAAATTACAAGACACTAATGATGCTGTGAAAGTGCTGCACTCAATATGCCAGCAAATTTGGATAATTCAGCAGTGGCCCCAGGACTGGAAAAGGTAAGTTTTCATTCCAATCCCAAAGAAAGGCTATGCCAAAGAATGCTCAAACTATCGCACAATTGCACTCATCTCACACGCTAGCAAAGTAATGCTCAAAATTCTCCAAGCCAGGCTTCAGCAATACATGAACTGTGAACTTCCAAATGTTCAAGCTGGTTTTAGAAAAGGCAGAGGAACCAGAGATCAAATTGCCAACATCCACTGGATCATCAAAAAAGCAAGAGAGTTCCAGAAAAACATCTATTTCTGCCTTATTGACTATGCCAAAGCCCTTGACTGTGTGGATCACAATAAACTGTGGAAAATTCTGAAAGAGATGGGAATACCAGACCACCTGACCTGCCTCTTGAGAAACCTATATGCAGGTCAGGAAGCAACAGTTAGAACTGGACATGGAACAACAGACTGGTTCCATACAGGAAAAGGAGTACATCAAGGCTGTATATGTCACCCTGCTTATTTAACTTATATGCAGAGTACATCATGAGAAACGCTGGGCTGGAAGAAGCACAAGCTGGAATCATGATTGCCAGGAGAAATATCAATAACCTCAGATACGCAGATGACACCTCAGATATGCAGATGACACCACCCTTATGGCAGAAAGTGAAGAGGAACTCAAAAGCCTCTTGATGAAAGTGAAAGAAGAGAGTGACACAGTTGGCTTAAAGCTCAACATTCAGAAAACTAAGATCATGGCATCTGGTCTCATCACTTCACGGGAAATAGATGGGGAAACAGTGGCAGACTTTAATTTCTTGGGCTCCAAAATCACTGCAGGTGGTGATTGCAGCCATGAAATTAAAAGACACTTACTCCTTGGAAGGAAAGTTATGACCAACCTAGATAGCAGATTCAAAAGCAGAGACATTACTTTGCCAACAAAGGTCTGTCTAGTCAAGGCTATGGTTTTTCCAGTAGTCATATATGGATGTGAGAGTTGGACTGTGAAGAAAGCTGAGTGCCAAAGAATTGATAATTTTGAACTGTGGTGTTGGAGAAGACTCTTGAGAGTCCTTTGGACTGCAAGGAGATCCAACCAGTCCATTCTAAAGGAGATCAGTCCTGGGTGTTCTTTGGAAGGAATGATGCCAAAGCTAAAACTCCAGTACTTTGGCCACCTCATGGGAAGAGTTGACTCATTGGAAAAGACTCTAATGCTAGGAGGGATTGGAGGCAGGAGGAGAAGGGGACAACACAGGATGAGATGGCTGGACGGCATCACGGACTCAATGGATGTTAGTTTGAGTGAATCCCGGGAGTTGGTTATGGACAGGGAGGCCTGGTGTGCTGCGATTCACGGGGTCACAAAGAGTTGGACATGACTGAGCAACTGAACTGAACTGAACTGAACTGAATGAAATAAATAAAAGATGACATAGACTCATGGAGAGATATTCTATGTTCCTGGGTAGAAAGAATCAATATTGTGAACATGACTATACTACTAAACGTAATCTGCAGATTCATGTGATCCCTATCAAATTACCAATGGCATTTTTCACAGTACTAGAACAAAAGTTTTCACAATTCATACGGAAACACAAAAGACCCCGACAGCCAAAGTAGTCTTGAGAAAGAAGACTAGAGCTGGAGGAATCAACCTTCCTGATTTCAGATTATACTACAAAGTTACAGTCATCAAGACAGTATGGTACTGGCACAAAAACAGAAATATAGACCAGTAGAACAAGGTAGAAAGCCCAGCAATAAACCCATGCACCTATGAGTACCTTATTTTTGACAAAGAAGGCAAAAATATACAATGGGGCAAAGAAAGCCTCTTCAATAAATGGTACTGGGAAAACGAAACAGCTACATGTAAAATAATGAAATTAGAACACTCCCTAACACTATACACAAATATAAACTCAAAATGGATTAAAGACCTAAATGTAGGACCAGAAACTATAAAACTCTTAGAGGAAAACGTAGGCAGAACACTTGATGAGATAAATCAAAGTTAGATCCTCTATGACCCACCTCCTAGAGTAACAGATATAAAAACAAAAGTAAACAAGTGGGACCTGATTAAACTTAAAAGCTTTTGCACAGCAAAGGAAACTATAAGCAAGGTGAAAAGGCAACCCTCAGAATAGGAGAAAATAATAGCAAATGAAACAACTGACAAAGGATTAATTTCCAAAATATACAAGCAGCTCACACAACTCATTGCCAGGAAAACAAACAACTCAATCAGAAAGTGGGAAAAGATCTAAACAGACATTTCTCCAAAGAAGACATACAGATGGCTAACTAACACATGAAAAGATGCTCAAAGATGAGATAAATCAAAGTAAGATCCTCTATGACCCACCTCCTAGAGTAACAGATATAAAAACAAAAGTAAACAAGTGGGACCTGATTAAACTTAAAAGCTTTTGCACAGCAAAGGAAACTATAAGCAAGGTGAAAAGGCAACCCTCAGAATAGGAGAAAATAATAGCAAATGAAACAACTGACAAAGGATTAATTTCCAAAATATACAAGCAGCTCACACAACTCATTGCCAGGAAAACAAACAACTCAATCAGAAAGTGGGAAAAGATCTAAACAGACATTTCTCCAAAGAAGACATACAGATGGCTAACTAACACATGAAAAGATGCTCAACATTGCTCATTATTAGAGAAATGCAAGTCAAAACTATAATGAGATATCACCTCTCACACCAGTCAGAATGGCCATCATCAAAAGTCTACAAACAATAAATGCTGGAGAGGATGTGGAGAAAAGGAAACATTCTTGCACTGTTGGCGGGAATGCAGTTTGATACAGCCACTATGGAAGATGGTTTGGAGATTCCTTAAAAAACTAGGAATAAAACCACCAGAGCCTGGTGGGCTGCCGTCTGTGGGGTTGCACAGAATCAGACCATGACTGAAGTGACTTAGCAGCAGCAGAATGACCCAGCAATCCCCCTCCTAGGTATATACCCTGAGGAAACGAAAATTGAAAAAGACACATGTATCCCATTGTTCACTGCAGCATTATTTACAATAGCTGGAACATGGAAGCAACCTAGATGTCCATCAACAGATGAATAGATAAAGAAGTTGTGGTATATATACACAATGGAACATTACTCAGTCATAAAAAAGAACACATTTGAGTCTGTTCTGATGAGATGGATAAACCTAGAACCTATAATATAGAGTTAAGTGAGTCAGAAAGAGAAAGATATATATCATATTCTAACACATATACATGGAATCAAGGAAAATGGTACTGAAGAACTTATTGACAGGGCAGCAATGGAGAAACAGACAGAGAGAACAGACATCGACATGGGGAGAGGGTGAGATGTATGGAAAGAGTAGCATGGAACCTTACATTACCATATGTAAAAGAGCCAATGGGAATTCACTGTATGGCTCAAGAAACTCAAATGAGGCTCTGTATCAACCTAGAGGGGTGAGATGGGGAGGGAGATGGGAGGCAGGTTCAAAAGGGAGGGGATATATGTATACCTATGGTTGATTCATGTTGAGGTTTGCAGAAAACAAAATTCTATAAAGCAATTATCCTTCAATTAAAAAAAAAACCTCTCCACCTTCTCCTCTGTACACAGATTAAATGTTACTGTTATTATTAACCTTCTCACCTCCTCCATGGTATACACATTAGGAAATGCTATTAATAAACCCCCCTTCTCCAGCCCTGCTCATTCTGTCACTGGGAAGATATTTGCATGAACTGCGCTAGGCTTAAAAGACCAAGGATTTTTAATCGTCCTTGTTCTTGGCACTGCCTACCATTCTTTCTCTCTCTCCTTCTTCTTTTTTTAAACAAGCTTATAAGCTTACAAAGTGCTTGAACATGCTTTATTTCATTTAAGTTCACAATGAGACTCTGTGATAGATACTACGCTCCCCACTTTACAGATGACAACACTGAGGCTAGGAAGCATGAAGTTGGTGCTACAAAGCTGGGATGTAACCTAAGTTGTCCTCTTCTAAACTCTGTGTTCATGTATCACAACCCAAGCCTAGACTTTCTCTCCTACAGCCTCTCCCAGAAGAGGGGAGTGTTTTCCCTCTTTCTGCTCAAGGATACTGGAGGCACTGGTTGAATAAGAGGGAGCAGGGGAAGGAGCCCTGGAACTGCTTGTACTGTTCACACCTGTGGGAGGGGACTCCACGTGGGAGCCTGTGTGCACCTGTGCCTCTTAAGTGAGGCACTGGGCTGGAAGATGGTGAATGTGGTCATCACGGCTGCCTCAGGAAATCACAACAGAAGCAGTCTTGGCTTTTCCAGAACAGGCCGGGCTCATCTAGTGCAGGTTTTCACAGCATCAGCTATTTTCTTCTAAATAGAATTGTATCACAGCCTGTGGTTATATATTTGTTTTTTGATCAATATTTATACCTCTCTAAAATGGAAGCCCTATGAAAATGGATAGTGTTGGGTTTTGATCACTAGTGAGAAAAAAAAAAAAAGCCAGTAGTGACTAGCATAAAAACAGCACAGTATACAATGAAAATTTTTTAAATGAAAGATTGAATGGATTGAGGGTTGACTAGAAGAGAGAACGGCACTTGTAGTTTTGGCCTGGGAGTATGGAAAAAGCATCCATCTGAAAACAAAACGAAGCGCTCTCTCTCTCTCTAACTCTCTCTTATTTTGCTCTCTCTCTCAATCTTGGTCTGATTTCTTGCTTTTGTCAAGTTAGATTCACAACATTTGTCTTTTTAAAAGTCTGTAGGGACTGATAAGACTGACAAAATAGTTCATGATAACAGGAAAAACTGTCAACACCAAGGCTGATTATAAATACAGTAAAACTGTGAAAAAATGAAAACAAATGATTTCTCTTAAGTTAGAGACAGTGGATGCTTTTCTTTCACTGTCTTATTAAACAGTACAATAACAATTATTTGTACCATCAACTTTGTATACAATTGTAAATGGTATATGATTTTTATTTAATGAAAATAGAAGTCATATATATATTTTCCTATCCTTAGTGTTAGCTATTTATAAACATCATCACATACTCATATATCTTAAATAGTACAGGAAGATGATGCTGCATAATGGTTAAGGGCAAGAACTCTGCAGTTAGATTCCAAGCTTGATAACCAGCTCTAACCACTTAGTGGGTGACCTAGGACACATTACGTAACTCCTCTACTTCCCAGCTTTTAATTTCTGTCTCAAAGGGTTGTTGCATAGATGAAATAAGCTAATATATGCAAAAACATAAAATAGTAATTGGCACAAGTAAAACTCAATACATTTTAGCATTATTATTACTATCAGACATCTGACAGTTGATGAGACCATGGAAAGTAGTCATTGAAATAATCTCATCTATTTATGTCACAGCTACAAATTATAAATCATTTTCCTTGTTCATCTTCCAGAATTAAAAAGCAATGAATAAAATAGACTGGTGAGTGATGCGTGGGGTTAGGGATGGCAAAGAGATTTTGCAAACACATTTCTTTGTAATAAGAAGCGCTGAAAGCTTAATTCATCTTTTAATTTTGGCAAGGGGGTTGGGGACATAAAATATCAAAGAAATTGAACTAAAATTAATATGCCTTATTTGCATTCTTTTAAAGACATTAATTTATTTTGATGGTAATTTTTAAGTTCAAATTTTTACACTTTAGTCTTAGCCCTGTTAGGGGAAAATTTCAAAGGACTGTTAAAAACTCAGGTTAGCAGAATGGTTTAAATGGTTTAAAGACTCAGAATTACAATTAATTTCACACAAATCAGATTTTAGTACAAAATCAAGTCCATCAAGCATATCTGTGGTTTTCGCTCCTTCTCAAAGAAATAATGACTTCTAACAACATTTTCAATAACTAGTTTATTAAAGAATTTTATGGCCAATTAATTAATATGTTTAAACTGATTATCAGAATAGCCACATTAGAACTTAGCTTTTCTCTTGGTGTCAAATTAGGATCACTCTCATTTGATCTCAGATTTAATGTTGAGTTGTCTGCTGGCAGTTGCTAAAAGTATAATGGAAAATTACTGAGCTTTAAAAAATTCCTTTAAAGTTCTATTTTGGCTAGAGAAGATAAAGTTCATTTGAGAGGGATGCCAGCAGCTTGCTTTCTTTTAGGGTGCTTCCTATTTTGATTTCGTGGTTAATTTTGGGATCACATTCAGATTATGGGCAACTGAAATAGAAACGACTCCTTGGTGGGCTGCCCACATCACAAGCAGAGTCACTACCTCAGGCCAGGAGTTCCTGAGAGAAGGAGAGACCACATAGGGAAATGAGCACCTCAACAAGATTCCTACAGATCCCACCACCGGCAAGAAAATGGATAAGCTATGCTTGTCAAAGCCACTGTTTGTCATTCTCCCCCTCTCCCTCTTTGTGGCTGACGATTTGATCTGCAGCTTTTGCAGTCTGACGTGTAATTTAGTCTCTCCTGCCTCCCTGAATGTGCCTTCATGTTGCATCTCCTTTTGAGACTGCATCTTTCTCAAGCCTTTCTTATCTCTTAGAAATTGTTTAGATTCATCCTTCTTTGTTGCTGAGAGTCAGAGTTCAACTTTGAAAAAATACAGTAAAGATGGAAACAATTGATACATGAAAGAAAATAAAATATAGAGAACTAAACTCTTTTGACAGGCACAGAAGTCAGGTTTTATGTCCTTTTGGCCTTCTGACCAGAATGATACACGAATATGTGACTGAGAGCTTATTGAATTATGATAAAGGTTGTGTTTGTTTAAGGTTCCACAACAGAGGCTAACTTGAAAGCCTAACAGAATAAAACAGAAGTATATGCAGGCAAGCCAATTTGTTCTACTAGGTGACCATTCTTAGATACAGGACCAGAAGGATTTTCTCCCTGCAGTCTCAAATTTAGACTAAAGATGAGTATTCATGATCAAGTTTAGAATCATAAAAAGCTGATGTTCAGTATTAACACTCAAAAACTCTTTTTGAAAATTATAGTTGCATTACAAAATTTCAGGTGTACAACATAGTGATTCAGTATTTTTATAGATTAGACTCCCAGTTATTACAAAATAATGGCTATATTTCCCTGTGCTGTACAATATTATTTATTTTGTTCATAGTAGTTTATACATCTTAGTCCCCTACCTTATCTTGCTCCCCCCTTCCCTCTCTCCACTGGTAACCACTAGTTTTTATTTGTAAGTATGTTTCTGTTTTATAAATAAATTCATTTCTATTATATTTTAGATTCCACATGTAATATCATATGATATTTGTCTTTATATGGTTTACTTCACTTAATATGGTAATCTCTACATCCACTCATGTTGTGCAAATGGCATAATTTAATTTTTTATGGTTGAGCAGTATTCCATTATGTGTGCATGTGTATATATATATTATATATATAAATATATGTGTATATATGTGCTATATATATCAGTATATACATATATATATCACATCTTTATTCATTAATATGCTAATAGATTATTTCCACATCTTGACTATTGTAAAAAATGCTGTCATGAGCTCCATTTATAATAGCTAGGACATGAAAGCAACCTAAATGTCCATCAACAGATGAATAGATAAAGAAGCTGAGGTACATATATACAATGCAGGAGACAATGAAATATTACTCAGCCATAAAAAGGAATGCATTTGAGTCAGTGCTAACAAGGTAGATGAACCTAGAGCCTACTATACAGAGTGAAGTAAGTCAGAGGAGAAAAAGTATATACTCAGAGCTTGTTGAATTATGACAACTGTTGTGCTTTTTTAAGGTTCTACAACAGAAGCTAACATGAAGGCATAGAATAAAATATTTGTATACTAACTCAAAATTCTCCAAGCCAGGCTTCAGCAACATGTGAACCATGAACTTCCAGATGTTCAAGTTGGTTTTGGAAAAGGGAAAGAAACCAGAGATCAAACTGCCAACATCTGCTGGATCATCGAAAAAGAGAGTTCCAGAAAAACATCTATTTTTGCTTTATTGACCATGCCAAAGCCCTTGACCGCATGGATCACAATAAACTGTGGAAAATTCTGAAAGAGATGGAAATACCAGACCACCGACTTGCCTCTTTAGAAACCTGTATGCAGGTCAGGAAGCAACAATTAGAACTGGATATGGAACAACAGACTGGTTCCAAATAGGAAAAAGAGTATGTCCAAGGCTGTATATTGTCACTTACTTAACTTATATGCAGAGTACATCATGAGAAACAAGCTGGAATCAAGATTGCTGGGAAAAATATCAATAATCTCAGATATGCAGATGATACCACCCTTATGGCAGAAAGTGAAAAAGAACTAAAGAGCCTGTTGATGAAAGTGAAAGAAGAGATGAAAAAGTTGGCTTAAAGCTCAACATTGAGAAAACTGAGAAGGTGTCATTTGATCCCATCACTTCATGGGAAATAGATATGGAAATAGTGGCTGACTTTGTTTTGGGGGGCTGTAAAACTCACTGCAGATGGTGACTGCAGCCATGAAATTAAAAGACGCTTACTCCTTGGAAAGAAACTTATGACCAACCTAGACAGCATATTAAAAAGCAGAGACGTTACCTTGTCAACAAAGGTCCATCTTGTCAAGGTTTGGTTTTTCCAGTGGTCATGTATGGATGTGAGAGTTGGACTATAAAGAAACCTGAGTGCCAAAGAATTGATGCTTTTGAACTGTGGTGTTGGAGAAGATTCTTGAGAGTCCCTTGGACTGTAAGGAGATCCAACCAGTCCTTCCTAAAGGAGAAAAGTCCTGGGTGTTCATTGGAAGGACTGATGGTGAAGCTGAAACTCCATTACTTTGGCCACCTGATATGAAGAGCTGACTCATTGGAAAAAACCCTGATGCTGGGAAAGATTGAAGGCAGGAGCAGAAGGAGACAACAGAGGATGAGATGGTTGGATGGCATCACTGACTCAATGGACATGAGTTTGGGTAAACTCCGGGAGTTGGTGATGGACAGGGAGGCCGGCGTGCTGTGGTCCACGGGGTCGCAAAGAGTTGGACATGACTGAGTGACTGAACCGAACACATATATGTGGAATCTAGAAAGATAGTACTGATGAACCTATTTGCAGAGCAGCAATGGAGACACAGACATAGAGAAGAGGCTTATGGACATGGCTGGGCAGGGAGGAAGGAGAGAGTGGGATGTATGGAGAGAGTAACATGGAAACACACATTACAACATTTAAAATAGTTAGCCAATGGGAATTTGCTATATGACTCAGGGAACTCAAACCGGGGCTTGGTGACAACTTAGAGGGGTGGGAAAAAGGAGGGAGGTGGGAGGGATGTTCAAGTGGGAGGGAACATGGATAAACCTATGGCTGATTCATGCTGATGTTTGGTAGAAACCAAACAATATTGCAAAGCAATTATCCTTCAATTAAAAATAAATAAATTTAAAAAATAATGCTGCTATGAACACTGAGGTGCATGTATTTTTTCAAATTATAGTTTTGTCTGGGGTATATGCCCGAGTAAGATTGCAGGATCATATGGTAACTTTATATTTAGTTTTTCTGAAGAACTTCCATACTGTTCTCCATTGTGGCTGCACCAATTTGCATTCCCACTGATAGTGTACAAGGGTTCTCTTTTCTCCACATCAGCACTCTGGACTCACATATAATAATTTTTATACTAAATTTGCCAGATTATAGACAGCTACTAATGCAATTAAATCAAATGCTAACACAAGCTTAAACAAAGAAAGCTTCCCTGGTAGCTCAGAGGTTAAAGCATCTGCCTCCAATGCGGGAGACCTGGGTTCGATCCCTGGGTCGGGACGATCCCCTGGAGAAGGAAATGGCAACCCACTCCAGGATTCTTACCTGGAGAAGCCCATGGATGGAAGAGCCTGGTGGGCTACAGTCCACGGGGTTGCAAAGAGTCGGACACAACTGAGCAACTTCACTTTCACTTTCAAACAAGGAAAAGCCCATACAACTGCTTGAGAGAATAGAAAAGAAAAGCAAAATGGCACCAATTGCCAAGTTTTCTCAATACTTATGGAGTGAGCAGAACACTGCAGGGCCCCCACCAAACAGTTAATGATTAGGACAAGAGAGACAGACACTCAGCGTCTGGTGCACACTCTTGAGTTGTTTTACAAATACTATAATTACTACCAGACAAAAAGCTAACTGTGTGATGACCAGATGCTGCCATGACAAGCTGCTCCATTTTGTGCAATACTGAATCTATGGCTAGTTCAATTCTAAGAACTGGCCTCAAGAGAGGAGGATTAAGATCACTACTCACAATAATTTATATCTTTGTGGGTATCAAAATAATTGCAGCTTGCTCTGCCCAAAATGTAAGTGGGCAACTAAAGGTCAGTAAAGAGATGTCACAGACCCATGTCAGCATCTTCCACTTGAGCTTCCCTGGTGATCCAGTGGTTAAGAATCCACCTGCCAATGTAGGGGAACAAGTTCAATCCCCAGTCCAGCAAGACTCCACATGCCACAGGGCAACTAAGCCTGCATGCTGCAACTACTGAAGCCTGCAGGCCCTAGAACTCATGCTCCTCAACAAGAGCAGCTGTCGCAATTAGTGGCCTGAACACCTCAACTTGAAAGTAGCTGCCACTCATTGCAACTACAGAAAGCCCGCATGCAGCACTGAAGATCCAGTGCAGCCAAAAATAAAATAAAGAGAATGTGAAGTCAAGTGGGCCTTAGAAAGCATCACTACGAACAAAGCTAGTGGAGGTGATGGAATTCCAGCTGAGCTGTTTCAAATCCTGAAAGATGATGCTGTGAAAGTGCTGCACTCAATTTGCCAGCAAATCTGGAAAACTCAGCAGTGGCCACAGGACTGGAAAAGGTCAGTTTTCATCCCAATTCCAAAGAAAGGCAATGCCAAAGAATGCTCCAACTACCGAACAATTGCACTCATCTCACATGCTAGTAAAGTAATGCTCAAAATTCTCCAAGCCAGGCTTCAGCAATATGTGAACCGTGAACTCCCTGATGTTCAAGCTGGTTTTAGAAAAGGCAGAGGAACCAGAGATCAAATTGCCAACATCCGCTGGATCATGGAAAAAGCAAGAGAGTTCCAGAAAAACATCTATTTCTGCTTTATTGACTATGCCAAAGCCTTTGACTGTGTGGATCACAGTAAACTGTGGAAAATTCTGAAAGAGATGGGAATACCAGACCACCTGACCTGCCTCTTGAGAAATCTGTATGCAGGTCAGGAAGCAACAGTTAGAACTGGACATGGAACAACAGACTGGTTCCAAATAGGAAAAGGAGTA
>SJXQ01011512.1:127170-236542 GCA_006408695.1 Aepyceros melampus | reverse complement strand
TGGTGGGAGGGGGGGGGGGGGGGGGGGGGGGGGGGGGCAATTTGTCAACTTCTGTACATTTTTCTCTGTTTTCTAAATTTCTTATAAAATTTAGCCCTGGGAAATTATTTTGAAAATATTTTTTAATCTAAAGATAGGTGAAGAGACTCCATCTAAACTAAAGCTTTAATGGGAACATAAAATCTGATATGAAAACTAGAATAATTGATCCACAACTATTTACTTTCACCGTTTTCTAGAAACAGCATAAAATAGCTATTCAATAATGGATAAAGAAGCTTCTAATTCATAGCCAAGTGTTTAGAATTAACCAAATACTACTCTTAAAAATAGAAACAAAATCAACTGTCTAGTCTTAGGTTTTTGTATTTTTAAAACAGGAATTTCTGGGGTTCTTTTTTCTATTATCTACTTAAGTGGAAATAAAATGTTGCTAACCATGATGAAAATACAAGCACATTAGGTCTTAAAGACAGAAGTTGCATCATACAACTTCCTTAATGAGAAAATTAGGTCACAGGGACCAGAGAACTGCCTGATTTTCAAGACGGAGCCCTAGTTCCCTCCATAGCTCCTGGTCTAAGTCATGTGACAATTCTGGCTCCATATAGTGGGACTTCTTTCTATGTATGCAGTGTGCTGACAACTGACTCTTTGTGACCTCATAAACTGTAGCCTGCCAGGCTCCTCTGTCCATGGGGATTCTCCAGGCAAAAATACTTGAGTAGGTTGCCATGCCCTCCTCCCAGGGATCTTTCCAGCCTGGGGATCAAACCCAGGTCTCCCAAATTATAGGCGGATTCTTTACCTACTGAGCCACCCTTCTATGCAGTTGCCATCAATGAAGATCCTAAACACTTTGAAATGAGACAAGATTAGCCCTTCATTCAACGCCTCTTGAAACACCAGGAATGATGGGCAGGTGGACACACACAGCCGCAAATGCACACAAACAACACTCATAAAGGCAAAGCACTTCATGTGCCAAGAAGTCATTATTAAAATGATATGTACAGCACGATCCTCTATGACCCACCTCCCAGAATATTGGAAATAAAAGCAAAAATAAACAAATGGGACCTAATTAAAATTAAAAGCTTTTGCACAACAAAGGAAACTATAAGCAAGGTGAAAAGACAGCCTTCAGAATGGGAGAAAATAATAGTAAACGAGTTGAGTTGAGTTCAGTTCAGTCACTCAGTCGTGTCCAACTCTTTGCGACCCCATGAATCGCAGCACGCCAGGCCTCCCTGTCCATCACCAACTCCCGGAGTTCACTCAGACTCATGTCCATTGAGTCCGTGATGCCATCCAGCCATCTCATCCTCTGTCGTCCCCTTCTCCTCCTGCCCCCAATCCCTCCCAGCATCAGAGTCTTTTCCAATGAGTCAACTCTTTGCATGAGGTGGCCAAAGTACTGGAGTTTCAGCTTTAGCATCAATCCTTCCAAAGAACACCCAGGACTGATCTCCTTTAGAATGGACTGGTTGGATCTCCTTGCAGTCCAAGGGACTCTCAAGAGTCTTCTCCAACACCACAGTTCAAAAGCATCAATTCTTCGGTGCTCAGCTTTCTCCACAGTCCAAGTCTCACATCCATACATGACCACTGGAAAAACCATAGCCTTGACTAGACAAACCTTTGTTTGCAAAGTAATGTCTCTGTTTTTGAATATGCTATCTCAATTCAGTTCAGTTCAGTCACTCAGTCATGTCTGACTCTTTGCGACCCCATGAATCACAGCACGCCAGGCCTCCCTGTCCATCACCAACTCCCGGAGTTCACTCAGACTCACGTCCATTGAGTCCATGATGCCATCCAGGCATCTCATCCTCGGTCGTCCCTTCTCCTCCTGCCCCCAATTCCTCCCAGCATCAGAGTCTTTTCCAATGAGTTAACTCTTCGCATGAGGTGGCCAAAGTACTAGGGCTTCAGCTTTAGCATCATTCCTTCCAAAGAAATCCCAGGGTTGATCTCCTTCAGAGTGGACTGGTTGGATCTCCTTGCAGTCCGTAACCAATATAAACTAAACACCTGTTACATGTCAGGCACTCCATTTAGCACTTTATATTTTGTGACCTGAGCCTTGCAACAACCATAGAAAAGGTTTTTCTGTAATAAAATATTATTTCCTCTATGGAGAAGCTGAGGCTGGGTATTCAAAGCCCCACGAGCTGCCAGGTCAGGGCACGAGGATTCAAACCCTGTCAGTTTGACCACATCCTAGAGATCCAGTAGCGCGCCAACCCACTCCTCCAGCAGCTTGTGGCCGACTGGTCACGGTGAACTGCAAACAATCCAACAGTACAGAGAGCCGACCTCATCTGAGGGGGCAGGTACATTCCAAGACTCCCAGTGGATACTTGAAACTGCAGATAGTACTGAGTCCTACACATACTGGTTTTTTTTTTTCTTATATAAACATACCTATGATGCTAATGCTAAGTTGCTTCAGTCGTGTCCGACTCTGTGCGACCCCATCGACGGCAGCCCACCAGGCTCCCCCGTCCCTGGGATTCTCCAGGCAAGAATACTGGAGTGGGTTGCCATTTCCTTCTCCAATGCATGAAAGTGAAAAGTAAAAGTGAAGTCGTCAGTCAAGTCTGACTCTTAGCGATCCCATGGACTGCAGCCCACCAGGCTCTCCCGTCCCTGGGATTCTCCAGGCAAGAGTACTGGAGTGGGTTGCCATTGCCTTCTCCGATACCTATGATAAGGTTTAATATATAAATTAGGTACAGTAAGTGATGAATAACAATAACTAACAATAAAAGCAGAACAACTACACTGCCATAATAGTGATATGAATGTGGTCTCTCCTAAATATCTTATTGTGCTGTGTTCACCCTCCCCCTCTTGATGACATGAGATGATAAAATGCCTAAATGATGGAGTGAGGTGAATGAGGAAGGCATTGTGACCTACTGTGAGGCTACTACTGACCTTCTGACAGCACATCAGAAGGAGGGTCGTCGCTTCAGGCGATCCTGGGTCATGTAGCCACAACAATGTCGATGGCTGGATGTCAGGAGCAGAGGAGGTCGGTGGCTGGGGGTGAGGATGGAGGGCAGGATGATGGAGTGGAGTCTCATCATGCTACTCAGAATGGCATGAAATTTATTTATTTATTTAAAAAATGGGGGTGCAGCATGCAGCTTACAGGATCTTAGTTCCCCCAGCTAAGGATCAAACCCATGCCCCCTGCAGTGGGAACATGGAATCCCAACCAACTGGCCTGCCAGGGAATTCCCTGGCATGCAATTTAAAACTTACGAATTGCTTATTTATGGAATTTTCCATTTAATATTTTCACACTGCGGTTGACCACTGGTAGTTGAAACTGAGGAAAGTGAAACTGTGGATAGGGGTGGACACATACAGGTGCTCTGAAAGAAAAGTAGAGAATGCTTTTAGAGAGTATAAAGCTCAGGCTATCAGGGGAGAATCAGGAGTAAATGATCCTTGGCCTAAGAGGTATTAGTTAGGAGTCAGGCAAAGAGATGGGGAAAGCTCCAAGCAGCACAGGGAATGTCGGGAAAGGACTTGAGGCAGAAAGAGTGGATTCTACTAGTGAAACAGAAAGAAAATGAATATCTCTGAAATGTATTAACTGAGGAATGGAGGGAGGTGGGCTTGGACATGCAGACCATGTGAGGAATTTTGTATTCATCCTGAATGCCATGAAAATCGATTGAAGAGTTTTGAGTGAACAGAATGATGCTATTTGCAGTTGAAAGTCCTCTGGCTGCTGATTGGAAAATGGAACAAAGGATGGGAAGAGAGCAGTCTGGAGACCACTGCAGGAGTCCCAAGTCACTGATGCTGATTCCCGAACGGGTGGCGGCAGTAAGGTTGCAAGAAAGGAAATGAGCTTGAGGTGTCTGTGGAAGTCGACTGACAAGACTTGGCAGTGGACTAATTGAAGAGGGAGATCTAGAAACCTCATCAGAGGCTTTCCTTAAGTCAGTGCCCAACTCCCTCCCACTTCTGTTGTGTCTGATGGAGACCTTTTTCAGAGAGAACACCAGTGCAAATATTTTATGAAAGGATAACCATGGATGTAACAGTTATTGGTTAGTGGTATTAGGTTGTTGATGCTGATTCCCGAACGGGTGGCGGCAGTAAGGTTGCAAGAAAGGAAATGAGCTTGAGGTGTCTGTGGAAGTAGACTGACAAGACTTGGCGGTGGACTAATTGAAGAGGGAGATCTAGAAACCTCATCAGAGGCTTTCCTTAAGTCAGTGCTCAACTCCCTCCCACTTCTGTTGTGTCTGATGGAGACCTTTTTCAGAGAGAACACCAGTGCAAATATTTTATGAAAGGATAACCATGGATGTAACAGTTATTGGTTAGTGGTATTAGGTTGTAAGTGTAACTAACTTTTCTTGGTGTTTCTAGATGGGAGAGGTAGACAAAGAGGTGGGAGAAAGCTATCTACCGCTAAGGAACAGCTGTTACATCTCCCTTATAAATGCTTCAAGTTGTAGATCCTGGGGGTTGTAACTCTGTTGAAGAACATTAATGGTTAGGACAGAATCCACAGTTCAAATGACAGAATCCATAGGCATGTTGATGTAATACTTTCTCATTAACTTTCATGGGACAATAAAAAGAATTATCTTTAAAAACAAAATAGTATATGTTATATGTGTGTGTGTATATATATATATATATACATACTGTTATATTGGAGAAGGAAATGGCAACCCACTCCAGTACTCCTGCCTGGAAAATCCCATGGACAGAGTAGCCCGGTGGGCTACAGTCCATGGGGTCGCAAAGAGTCAGACACGCCTGAGCGACCAAGCACATACTATTATATACAAATATAAAATATATATATAATAAATCTCAAAATCAATATATATTAATGCTATCTATTATTAGGCACTTGTTTATTAGAATACTAATAATTCAAGTCTACAACAACAGAAATAAGTAATTAGGCCCAATATCAATGGCTGGAGATTAGCAGAATCATGTTCCAAGATAAAATATATTTTTCCATGTTCCAAGACAAAAAAATATTTTTGCCCACATTCTGCAGGTATTTTAGTTTAGGTTCTGAGACTGATTCTACAGACTGCTACTTAGGTGATTCTCTGCAAGATTTAGTCTTCTTTTCCTCAGCATCTTTCTACATATGGCAATAAACCACTTCCCAATGGCCATGTGGACAGTCTCCTTGTCAGTATATGGAACTGGATATCTGAGTATGGAATTGCCTAGCCAGAATTCATATAAAGAAGAAAAGTCAAAAGAGTGAGGGGGTTTTGACTCTGTTAACATCAATAACATTGGAGAGAATGGGGGATGTTGAGCCTGGAAAAGGGAGACTAAGAATGACTATCTTGCTGCAGCTGCTGTTAAGTCACTTCAGTCGTGTCCGACTCTGTGCGACCCCATAGACGGCAGCCCACCAGGCTCCGCCATCCCTGGGATTCTCCAGGCAAGAACACTGGAGTGGGCTGCCATTTCCTTCTCCAACGCATGAAAGTGAAAACTGAAAGTGAAGTTGCTCAGTCATGCCCGACTCTTAGTGACCCCGATGGACCGTGGCCTACCAGGCTCCTCCGTCCATGGGATTTTCCAGGCAAGAACACCAGAGTGGGTTGCCATCACCTTCTCCAATGACTATCTTAATTATCTTAATATATATTAGAAAACCTGTCTTGTGGCCATAAGAGTAAAACAAGGCTCAGTGGATAAGGAAGCAAATTTATGCTAAATGTAGAGAAGGCCTTTCCCAGTAGAATTGTTCAAAAGTCACACAGGCTATGGTGGCTCACTCTCACAACAGACACTAAATGACTATTTTTGGCATCAATGTTTTATAAAGTTCTGTCAGTTTGTTCAGCTAAATAGGTTGTCTGCCAATATTAGAAAGTCTAGTTTGGCTTCTAAGTCTCCTTCTATTCCTAAGTTCTCTATGTAACTAGTAACGTCTTTAGCCCCCATTTTCACCATTCTAACAGTTTTTGGCATCAATGTTTTATAAAGTTCTGTCAGTTTGTTCAGCTAAATAGGTTGTCTGCCAATATTAGAAAGTCTAGTTTGGCTTCTAAGTCTCCTTCTATTCCTAAGTTCTCTATGTAACTAGTAACGTCTTTAGCCCCCATTTTCACCATTCTAACAGTTACAGGTTTCTATCTGGTATTTTGGGTAGTTCATTGGCATCACACTGGGGGTTGGGAGGAGCTTGAAGCTACACTAAGAAATGAGTGCATTTTATTTCTCTGGCTACAGTGACTGGGTCATTTCTTGGGAATTCTGGGACAAACATGGTTTATTCCCAGCAGTTATGGATAAGAGGCATGTGGCTTCTGCCATAACTGGCGGTCATCTTAGGATCGCAGGGGAGATCTTATATAGAATGAAGAAACAAGGAAATCAAGCAAAGAGCTGGAGAGAGAGGGACCCAGACCTGGTCAAGTTGTGGACACCAGCAGATCAAGCCATGCCTAAAGCTGCCTTTCTCAGCTTTTCAATCACATGGACTTTTCAATTATATGAGCCAGTGAAGTTTATTTTTGGTTTAGGCAGTTTGAGTGTGTTTTCTACATACGTAAACAAATGATACCTAACTCCAATTCTTACCCAAATATGTATAAAGTCATCCATTCTCAGAAACATAGTGAAAAAGAGACAAGCTGCATTTTGCATGCAGGGATCCACTTAAAAACCAAGAGCTTTCTTAATCTCTGAATCATATAAACTCAATTGAGTGAACTCCGGGAGATGGTGATGGACAGGGAGGCCTGGCGTGCTGCGATTCATGGGGTCGCAAAGAGTTGGACACGACTGAGCGACTGAACTGAACTGATGTCAAAATCTGGCTTCTGTAACCATCAGTATCTCTTTTGGGACAAGCTATGTTAATCAACACTGCAACTAAATATTTACTAAGGATATAAAACAGAGCTAAAGCAGTCTTACAGAAAACTTTTCCTCCTACTTGCCTAAACTTAATCCTTCTTCCTCCATGCAGGGCTACTGTCAATGAAACACAGTTATAATCAATTTAGACATCCTATGGGTTAATGACCTTGTGAACTGATATTAAACGCTTAAATAGTTTCTTGATTTACTTAAAGTTTCCTTAAAGTTTTCTCAACTATCCTTCTTCCTCCATGCAGGGCTACTGTCAATGAAACACAGTTATAATCAATTTAGACATCCTATGGGTTAATGACCTTGTGAACTGATATTAAACGCTTAAATAGTTTCTTGATTTACTTAAAGTTTCCTTAAAGTTTTCTCAACACTTAGAACTGTAAGAACCTTAAACTATTTTGCATGGTGTTTTCTAATCTTTCATATTTTGATTTTATAGAATTTGGCTTTTGATTTCCGTATCAGTAGGTCATTCTCAATGGGTTCAAATTTTACTGTCCTCTACTTATCTGTGTCTATATGTAAATTGAAAAATGAAACCACAGTCACACACTAAAGCCAAATGTTAGCATCACCTTGCTTCCCAGCTGCTGGTTTGTGGTCCATTAAAGTGTTAAGATACAGATTTTTTTCCTTCAATCCTCTGGGCAGCTATACAGGGCCCAGACAGACTCAGACCCTAGATCAGAAGCCAAAGGCCAGAAGCAACCTTGTCTGTTCGCCCAAAATGCAACGAAAACATTTTCATTTCCTATGTGTAGCACCACAATAAAAAGTCCATGATGTACTACCCTAAATAGCACTGTTTAAAGATTCTACTTTCTTCCTCTTTTATTGAACTTGGTAGATTCTGAATCTGGAAACCTATAAAAAATACTGTTTTGCTGGCATATTGGTAAAGGAAGCTAAGCTTTCCTTTGAGTTTGAATTCAAAGAATTCCCTGATCAATTTAGACATCCTATGGGTTAATGACCTTGTGAACTGATATTAAACGCTTAAATAGTTTCCTGATTTACTTAAAGTTTCCTTAAAGTTTTCTCAACACTTAGAACTGTAAGAACCTTAAACTATTTTGCATGGTGTCTTCCAATCTTTCATATTTTGATTTTATAGAATTTGGCTTTTGATTTCCATATCAGTAGGTCATTCTCAATGGGTTCAAATTTTACTGTCCTCTACTTATCTGTGTCTATATGTAAACTGAAAAATGAAACCACAGTCACACACTAAAGCCAAATGTTACCATCACCTTGCTTCCCAGCTGCTGGTTTGTGGTCCATTAAAGTGTTGATACTGATTTTTTTCCTTCAATCCTCTGGGCAGCTATGCAGGGCCCAGACAGACCCAGACCCTAGATCAGAAGCCAAAGGCCAGAAGCAACCTTGTCTGTTCGCCCAAAATGCAATGAAAACATTTTCATTTCCTATGTGTAGCACCACAATAAAAAGTCCATGACGTACTACCCTAAATAGCACTGCTTAAAGATTCTACTTTCTTCCTCTTTTATTGAACTTGGTAGATTCTGACTCTGGAAACCTATAAAAATACTGTTTTGCTGGCATATTGGTAAAGGAAGCTAAGCTTTCCTTTGAGTTTGAATTCAAAGAATTCCAAAAACTCCAAAATTTACTTTCTTTTTCAGTATTGAGATAAAATATCTTCACTTGTCTCTTTCCCTTGAAAATTATATATTCTTTTACTCCCTCTTATGAAAATGAATTTTAGCAAGTGTTGGCTGTGAAAAAATTGTGAATTTTCAGGGTAGAGCATATTACACATGACTCATTAACGAGACTCCTTGTAACATAGAGATGTGAGAAATGTTGCAGAGATAACACAACCTGGCCCTTGGAAAATGTGTAAGGGACACTGCAGAAAGGGGAACTTCTTCCCGTGATGATGCCAATGAACTACCAAGAACCTGCCTGTTACTCTCATTAGCAATGGTTATTCACCACTTCAGATTTTAAATTGCAGAGAGCAAATTCTTATATAGGTGCTCTCATGTTGCAACTTAATGTTGACACAGGAAACACCATTTTATGACAAGCACTAACCCTAAATAGGGTCTGTGCCCAGTTTCCATGAAGATTTCTTGGAAATCTTATCCATAGCCAGGATAAAGTAATTGAGTATCAATTGTACCAGAAATCTGGCAATTTGTCTAAAGTTTAAATTTTTCAACTTATCAATTGCTTCAAGATGCTTGCTTTCAAAGGATAAAATTTCTTATTTTATTAACAATAATCAGTCAGATACAAGCTCAAAACTCTGCTCTGTTTCCGATGGCAGGACAGGAGGCTTTTCAGAGCACTTATTTTTCCTAAACTAGAATATTCCTTTGAATCTCACACAGCGCTGCCTTATTCCTTGTGAGGTCAGCACTGCCTCTATCTTAGAATACAGGTAGGTCAACGAAAATGCTCTCATGTATTTTCAAACATCATGGGATCTTTGAAGTGAAAACATAAATAGTTGAAAGCGCTATTATTAGAAGTCTTTTCGGAAGTTTATACCATTTTGGGCAGAACGAAAATACCTGCTGAAGAAAGAGATTACAAGGCTGTGGAGAGCCAGAATCAAATGGTTTAGAGCAGCTGGCACACTGCTTACGCTTCACTGTGCTAAATGTGCCCCTTCCAAAATGGGCATAGAAACAGAGTAGTTTGAGCAATGAGAAGTGTTTAATTCAGAGGGAAAAACAAACTTGTGTTTGTAGAATTCAAATTAATGACTGCTGTAGTAAAGAGTTTTCAACCAGGAGATAAACAAATATTTGCTGATTTTTTAATTATGATAAATTGACCCTTATTGACGCCAGTTGTTTTTGTTTCAGTCACTAAGTCGTGTCTGACCCTTTGCAACCCCATGGACTGCAGCACACAGGATCCTCTGTCTTCCATTGTCTCCCAGAGTTTGCTCAAATTCATGTCCATTGAGTCAGTGATGCCATCCAACCATTTCATCCCTTGTCACCCCCTTCTCTTCCTGCCCTCAATCTTTCCTATCAAGGTCTTTTTCAATGAGCTATCTCTTCACATCAGGTGGTCAAAGTATTGGAGTTTCAGCTTCAGCATCGGTCCTTCCAATGAATATTCAGGACTGACTTCCTTTAGGATTGACAGGTTTGATCTTTGTATAGTCCATGGGATTCTCAACAGTCTTCTCCAGCACCACAGTTCAAAAGCATCAATTCTTTGGTGCTCAGCCTTCTTTATGGTCCAACATTCACATCCATATATGACTACTGGCAAAACCATAGCTTTGACTATACAGACCTGTGTCAGCAAAATGATGTCTCTGCTTTCTGATACATTGTCTATGTTTGTCATAACTTTTCTTCCAAGGAGCAAGAGTCTTAATTTCATAACTGCAGTCACCATGCTCAGTGATTTTGGAGCACCTCAAAATAAAATCTGTCACTGTTTACACATTTACCCCATCTATTTGCCATCTATTTACTTTGGCCCCCTGATATGAAGACTTGACTCACTGGAAAAAACCCTGATGCTGGGAAAGATTGAAGGCAGGGGGAGAAGGGGACGACAGAGGATGAGATGGTTGGATGGCATCAATGACTTGACGGACAGGAGTTTAAGCAAGCTCTGGGAGTTAGTGATGGACAGGGAAGCCTGGCATGCTGCAGTCCTTGGGGTTGCGAAGAGTCAGACACAACTGAGAGACTGAACTGAATTGAACTGATATGCCATGAAGCGATGGGACCAGATGTCACAATCTTAGTTTTTTGAATATTGTGTTTTAAGCCAGCTTTTTCACTCTCCTCTTTCATCTTCATCAAGAGGCTCTTTAGTTCCTCTCACTTTCTGCCATTAGAGTGGTATCATCTATATATCTGAGGTTGTTAATATTTCTCCCAGCAATCTTGATTCCAGCTTGTGCTTCATCCAGCCCAGTATTTTGCATGATGCTCTGCATATAAGTTAAATAAGCAGGGTGACAATATACAGTCTTGACATACTCTTTCCCAATTTTGAATCAGTCCATTGATCCATATCCAGTTTTAACTGTTGCTTCTTGACCTGCATACAAGTTTATCAGGAGACAGGTCAGGTGCTATGGTATTCCCATCTCTTTAAGAAATTTCCACAGTTGGTTGTCATCCACACAGTCAAAGGCTTCACTGTGGTCAATTAAGCAGAGGTAGGTGTTTTTCTAGAATTCCCTTGCTTTTTCTGTGATCCAGTGGATGTTGGCAATTTGATCTCTGTTTCCTCCACCTTTTCGAAATCCAGGTTGTACATCTGGAAGTTCTTCTTTCATGAACTGTTGAAGCCTAGCTTGGAGGATTTTGAGCATTACCTTGCTAGCATGTGAAATCAGCTCACTTGTAAGGTAATTTGAACATTCTTTGGCATTGCCTTTCTTTGGGATTGGAATGAGAACAGACCTTTTCCAATCCTGTAGCCACTGCTGAGTTTTCCAAATTTCCGGACATACTGAATGCAGCACTTTAACAGCATCATCTTTTAGGATTTGAAATAGTTCAGCTAGAATTCCATCACCTCCACTAGCTTTGCTCATAGTAATGCTTCCTAAGGCCCACTTGACTTCACACTCTAGGATATCTGGCTCTAGGTGAGTGATCACATTATTGTGTTATCCAAATCATTAAGACCTTTTATTGTGGAGACATCCCATAAATGTGTGAGGCATTTTTTGGCAATCTCAACCAAAGAACTCTTGATTCAGTGAGCCAAAGGAATGGAAAGAGATCCATGGTATACAGGTAGGTAGTAATGAACTGGGTGTGGAGCTGGTTTCTGAGAAGCTGGCATCCTACTGATTTGCTCTCAGAATTTGCTATGCCTCACTCCCAGCTTTTCTGATCTGTGTAGCAGAGCTGAATTCTGCCTACAGTTTAGATTATAGAGAAAATAAGTGATATCAATTCATTTCAATACAGGATCACTTTTTTTCTTTCTTCCAGAGAGAGTCAAGCTTCCTGGGAATATGGCACTGATGTATAAAATTTTTCCAAAGGAGCCTACTATTTTGTAAGTGTTCAATAAATATTAAAAACAAGAGTAGCCTAATGGCCTAATGTACAATCCTATAGAGTCCTTCAACTTAAGGAGCTAATAATTCTCATAAATTGAAATGTCAGCTGTGTAATAGTTTAATACCATAGCAAGGACCCAAACTAGTAATCAGAAGGCCTATGTTTTCATCCCAGCTCTGCTACTGAAAGCTCTTGTCTATGCAGACAAGTCACAAACTTTTCAATAACCAATGTACATATTTATGAATCCCCAATTTCTCGGATTTACTGTAATAATCCAACAATATTCTTTTAAAATTGGAAGGCCCTATAAATTGAAAATCTGTGTAAGATGTGATGGTATTATCATATCTTAGTTAACATGACTTAATAGATATAATTTAATAAACCGCATAATAATTAAACATTTATTGAATATAGCACTCATTTTAACTCTTAATCCAACTCAGAAAATATTACTTTGAGTTATCGTCATGGGTAAAGAATTCACAAGGCAGATATTCCCTATCCTCAAGGTAGTCACAATCTAACAAAGGTGACCGACCTAGATATAACCATTCATTTATTTGGCAAATAGTTGCTGAATTCCTACTAGATAACAGGCACAAATATGAAAAGGTCCTGTACCATGACATCAAGGAGCTTGTATTTCAGTAAGAAAGGGAAACTTTTTTTTTTATCTGTGAATTATTCTGTACAATACACGAATGCTTTAATGGAAGTATGCATAACAGTTTAAGAGTAGAAGTGGGAAGGGAACAATGGGGAAGACAAGAAGGTACTAAAATATGACGACTAGTACAACTGATGAAAAGCTCAAGATAAAATTTATGTTAAAACCCTTCTGTGAATTATTCTGTACAATACACGAATGCTTTAATGGAAGTATGCATAACAGTTTAAGAGTAGTAGTGGGAAGGGAACAATGGGGAAGACAAGAAGGTACTAAAATATGACGACTAGTACAACTGATGAAAAGCTCAAGATAAAATTTATGTTAAAACCCCACCTGTGTGACCTTTTCCAAGTTACATGGTTCTCTATTAGTTTCTAGATAGGCAAAATGGGCGGGGGGCGGGGGGACGTATTATCTTCCTCATAGGGCTTCTTTGTGAATTAAATGAGACAATGCAGAAAATTGTATTGCACCTAGTGCATGATAAATGCTTAACAAATGTTTAATTATTGTTATCACATTTATGTCCCATCTTTATTCTCTCTGAATGCCGAATAAAATGTTATATACATAACTGGTTCTCTAAATTCTTAGCTACAGCCCTACAGAGTCATTATTATGAACGTTAATCTAAAAAGGATTATCATCATAAATATCTATTCCAACAACAGACATTGAAGAGGTAATTTCTGTTTACTAAATTAACACCATCCACTTACTTTCTTAGGCATTTGATTTTTCTCTATGAGCAGAATGAAGAAAAAATAAATCAGAAACAAAATATACATACTGATAAATCATGGACTGGGGGTTCTAATTAACAGAATCTGACTTAAGCCAGATAAATCTATTTGTTATGATAATCACTATATAGTTTTGTTTAAAAAGCTCATGTATACTTTTTTGGAAGTTTCCATCATAGTTAATTTAAGTTATTGCAATTTTGTAGGCTCTTGGGAGATAACTGAAGGATTCTGTACACATACACACAAAACAATGAGGATCTGAAAAAACCATTTATCTAAAGTGAGAGGTAGGATTCAAGAGGAAGAAATGAGGTATGCATTTTTCTATTAAAAATTAAAAGCCAGCTCTCCTCTACTGGGGAAATTAACCAATATATTTCTTTTTCTATATTATTAGCCAAAGTGAGATAAGAAACCTCTTGATTTTAAAGCTTTAAGAGGCATTTGATTTTCTAAAAGGACAGTCTGAATTCTTTATGTTGATATAAATTTAAAGATATAAATGACTCAGTTACTCATGCAAAAACATTAATCTCGATTTTTAAAAGATCCAAAAAACTGTCCAGTTTATATTTTTATGACAAATAAAAAATAGCATTCAACTGACTTTTTTTCCAATATATATCTATTTTTTTTCCTCAGTTTTTTTTGAGATATAATTGACATATAGCATTGTATTGGTTTTAGGTGTACAACACAATGATTTGATATATGTATATATTGTGAAACAATCACTACAATAAGTTGAGTTCATATTCATCACCTCACAAAGTTACAAACTGATTTTTCTTGTGGTGAGAGGTTTTAAGATCTTACTCTCGTGGCCACTTTCATATATATGATACATATTGTTAACTATAGTCACCACGCTGTACCTTACACTCCAGAACTTATTCAACCGGCTTTCTTTTTTGCTCTGCTCACTCTTTCTTTTTCATTTCCTCTCTCCTTTCTCTTCCCCTCCACCCTTCCCTCTTTCCCTCTCTTCTTTCATCCCTTCTATTCTTCCTCTCTTTCTTTTTTCCTTCCGTTTTAACTCTAACTTTCACATTTTTTCTTTATATAGCCAGGGACCAGGATCTTTCCTAAGTGCTGGCAAAGAAACAGTGAATAAGATAGAAACGATTCCTTCCTCAGAGCTTACAATCTTCTATGGAAAACTGCTAATTTAATGAGTGTTTTTATTACAACATTAGAAGTGCGATAGGCAGGCAGGTACAGTGTAGGACAAGAGCACATTACTGTGGAATGTTTAGTTCATGAACAAGAAACAGCTCATTATCCAGGGTTTTCAAAGTTGCTTTACAATGTACTATGTAGGTATTTATGTATAAGTATATAAAAACAAAAATACAATGTAAGCAGACTTTGACTCACAGTATCCCAGGGTGATTAGGTCTAAGCATCGTGGCTCACTTTAATAGGCTTAATCCTCTTCGCCAGACATTTATAAAATAAAAGAACAAATAAAAAAAGGTTAAAGACAAAAAAACATCCTTTTGTATCTACGTGGGGATAACCTGAAACTTTTTGAGTAATGCCTAATCTTTCTAAAGAAATGTGACTGCACACATTTGGATGTCTGGAACTAGTCTGGATTTTCAAGTCTCAAAGTATCAGTTATGACCTAATAAGACCTATGCCATCTGTTTTCTTCTTGCTGGAGAAGCTTTTTTTAGTTTACTCTAGAAGGACATATTTTAAATGTATTTCTTCCCACACAAATTTATATGTAGGTTGGCAAGCTTTCTCAAAGGTCAACATTTCTGACTTCATCATAAGTCAGAAGTGTTATTTTTCCTATAGTATAATCACCAATGACTGTTTTTCAAATGCTTTTTATAAGTTTTGATCCTGACCAATTAGCACATAAAGCCTTACATGGACTGATTAGTTCTGAACAAACAAACCTCTTGCCATAAAATATCAACACTTCTTTAAAGGTAACACATCAGCAATTACTAATTTACTGTGCCTACTTGTCTTCTGGGAAGATGGCTGCTGGCCAGGTAGGAATATCCAGGCTTGTCTGAAAGCTCACTCTGGTTGCCTAGCAAATCTCCTGTCATGGGAGTTGGGCAGCCCACCCTCTGCAGATCCTGAGCACCCAGCAGACACCCTCCTTCTCTCAGGTTGAGGTCCAGGCACAAATGCTTTTTAAATAAGAGAATAGTTTCTCCTTTTCTGTAATCCGCCCATATACATTTTTAACACAGAGCATTATGAAGTTTGAAATGGGGGGAAAGTTTAGTATTTCTAGATAGAGTTTCCTGACCAATTTCTATATAATACAAGCACAAGACATATAAGCCGAATGCTTTTTTTTTTCCAAGATGGATAGCAAAACTAAATTTTCCAAAAACCCAAATTATATCCATAAAATATATATGTAAAACTAACAGCAGCTACTAGATATCTTGTAGCAGCAACAGCCTTTACAAATTCTCAGTCATCCATGGAAAATTAATCATCCATCATCTTCCAAAGTTCTGTCATGATTGTAACTCTTCAACCATTTTTAGAAAAAAACAAACCCTAGAATAACATTATTAAAAGCAACCCTGGGTCAGCATGGCGACCAGTACGTATCATAATGCAGAGTCAAGTCTCTACATTCATAGAGACATAATATATTAATGGTACTATCTTGCAACTATACTCCTCCACTGCTGGTCCAAAAGGCAAAGATATATTTTTTTTGACAAATCTACTTTTCTAGTACAGAATGCTAATCAACGACACACTTTCTGTTTCCCTCTTCCTCTCTCTCTGCCTCTCCCTTCCCCTCCCCTCTATCTCTCTTGTGCAATTTCAAGAAAGTTCTGGGAAGCAGCTTGGTGATGGAAAAATCCTGTCTGAGAGTCAGGGCAACTGAGTCTAGACTCTTCTCAGACACCACCTGGTTGAATAGCTTTACTTTTCTGCACCTCAGTTTCCTCATCTGAAAAAAGACAAGATTGGCCAAGGTAATTTTAGGATCTTTCCTGGTCCCAGCATTTTATGTCTTGGCTCTAGTATAAACTGAAGAGAATCAGCAGCCACTATGAGTTGGAAAATAAGGGTAAAGGTCTGAATAATGTCAAATCTTGGAATTCTGTTTAAATGCAGAAAATATCTGTGGCAGGAATCTCATCTTGCTCCCCCGCCCAGCACCTGCTAGGGTCCAGGCAAGGCTGTGCATGTTAGACAGACTGGTGGCACAGGACTAGAGGGGGTTTTGTGTTTTGCTGCAGGGGAAAAAGGGAGAAGGCTCCAGCAAGAGAACTAATAGATGGTGTCTCCCTAAGCACTCCTCTAAGAAAGAGGTGTCAATCTACGGACTGGGATGGTTCAGGCGGGGGCTCACGGAGGATGAGTCCCTGCTGCTTCTGTGTCTGCCTGCTAAGGTGGGCCCCAGGCAGGGCAGTGCATTTTTACTACTATGGACAGATGTGGGGGGAAGCAGGCTCCGCTGCTGGGCTTTGGCAGACTTAGGAGAGCTGGAAGACAGCACCCTGGCTCCTCTAGTGAAAGGCATATTTGGACTATAATAGTAATAATTTACCTATATTACTGGAAAAGGAAATGGCAACCCACCCCAGTATTCTTGCCTGGAGAATCCCATGGACAGAGGAGCCTGGTGGGCTACAGTCCATGGGATCGCAAGAGTCGGACACAACTTAGCGACTAAACCACCACCACCACAACCTTTATTACAGTTTATAATTACAGCATCTTAGAGTTTTTGTTTTATTCAGTCAGTTCAGTCGCTCAGTCGTGTCCGACTCTTTGCGACCTCATGAACCCCAGCATGCCAGGCCTCCCTGTCCATCTTCAACTCCTGGAATTCACTCAAACTCATGTCCACTGAGTCGGTGATGCCATCCAGCCATCTCATCCTCTGTTGTCCGCTTCTCCTCCCACCTGCAATCTTTCTCAGCATCAGGGTCTTTTCAAATGAGTCAGGTTTTCGCATCAGATGGCCAAAGTATTGGAGTTTCAGCTTCAGCATCAGTCCTTCCAATGAACACCCAGGACTGATCTCCTTTAGGATGGACTGGTTGGAACTCCTTGCAGTGCAAGGGATTCTCAAGAGTCTTCTCCAACACCACAGTTCAAAAGCATCAATTCTTTGGTGCTCAGCTTTCTTTATAGTCCAAATCTCACATCCATACATGACTACTGGAAAAACCATAGCTTTGACTAGACAGATCTTTGTTGACAAAGTAATGTCTCTGCTTTTTAATATGCTGTCTAGGTTGGTCATAACTTTCCTTCCAAGGAGTAAGCATCTTTTCATTTCATGGCTGCAATCACCATCTGCAGTGATTTTGGAGCCCAAAAAAATAGTCTGACACTGTTTCCACTGTTTCCCCATCTATTTCCCGTGAAGTGATGGAACTGGATGCCATAATCTTCGTTTTCTGAAAGTTGAGCTTTAAGCCAACGTTTTCACTCTCCTCTTTCACTTTCATCAAGAGGCTCTTTAGTTCCTCTTCACCTTCTGCCATAAGGGTGTCATCGGCATATCTGAGGTTATTGATATTTCTCCTGGCAATCTTGATTCCAGCTTGTGCTTCTAGCCCAGCATTTCTCATTATCTACTCTGCATTTAAGTTAAATAAGCAGGGTGACAATATACAGCCTTGACGTACTCTTTTTCCTATTTGGAACCAGTCTGTTGTTCCATGTCCAGTTCTAACTGTTGCTTCCTGACCTGCATACAGATTTCTCAAGAGGCAGGTCAGGTAGTCTGGTATTCCCATCTCTTTCAGAATTTTCCACAGTTTATTGTGATCCACACAGTCAAAGGCTTTGGCATAGTCAATAAAGCAGAAATAGATGTTTTTCTGGAACTCTCTTGCTTTTTCCATGATCCAGTGGATGNTTGACTGTGTGGATCACAATAAACTGTGGAAAATTCTGAAAGAGATGGGAATACCAGACCACCTGACCTGCCTCTTGAGAAATCTGTATGCAGATCAGGAAGCAACAGTTAGAACTGGACATGGAACAACAGATTGGTTCCAAATAGGAAAAGGAGTACATCAAGGCTGTACTGCTTATTTAACTTCTATGCAGAGTACATCATGAGAAATCCTGGGCTGGAAGAAACACAAGCTGGAATCAAGATTGCTGGGAGAAATATCAATCACCTCTGATATGCAGATGACACCACCCTTATGGCAGAAAGTGAACAGGAACTAAAAAGCCTCTTGATGAAAGTGAAAGAGGAGAGTGAAAATGTTGGCTTAAAGTTCAACATTCAGAAAACGAAGATCATGGCATCCAGTCCCATCACTTCATGGGAAATAGACGGGGAAACAGTGGAAACAGTGTCAGACTTTATTTTGGGGGGCTCCAAAATCACTGCAGCCATGAAATTAAAAGACGCTTACTCCTTGGAAGAAAAGTTATGACCAACCTAGATAGCATATTCAAAAGCAGATATATTACTTTGCCGACTAAGGTCCGTCTAGTCAAGGCTATGGTTTTTCCTGTGGTCATGTATGGACGTGAGAGTTGGACTGTAAAGAAGGCTGAGCACCGAAGAATTAATGCTTTTGAACTATGGTGTTGGAGAAGATTCTTGAGAGTCCCTTGGACTGTAAGGAGATCCAACCAGTCCATTCTGAATGAGATCGGCCCTGGGATTTCTTTGGAAGGAATGATGCCAAAGCTGAAGCTCCAGTGCTTTAGCCACCTCATGTGAAGAGTTGACTCATTGGAAAAGACTCTGATGCTGGGAGGGATTGGGGGCAGTTTTTCCAGTCCTGTGGCCACTGCTGAGTTTTCCAAATGTGTTGGCATATTGAGTGCAGCACTTTCACAGCATCATCTTCCAGGATTTGAAATGGCTCAACTGGAATTCATAATATTTAAATACAGCTACATTCAGAAACTCTATTAGAATTAGACTTTAATGAGCCTAAAGGTAATAATAAATGTTGCTCTGAGAAAGCAAACGAGTTCAAGATATTTAGGCTTGTGTCCTCACACATGAGTCATAAGTCCTGATACCTGGGGTCTGTATTAAATGTAGAGCTTCCAGTATTTAAGTAATAACAGTGAACTATGACTAGCCAAAAAAAAAAAAAATGCAACAACTAGAATGGGCTTTGGGGGGTGGAAAAAATCCATGCATTATTTCCAAGTAGGCTGGGCTTTTAAGGCCAGCAATCAAGCAATTTGAGGCTGGCACACTACTGGCTGGTTAGTCTAGGCAGCAATTCATATCTGATGCATACGACTGGATAGTAGATGATATCTGATGCCTCATATGCTAGTAAGTCCAGGTACTTAAATCGTATTTCCTTGTGTTCTCTTGCCATGTCAGCAATATTTTCCATCCTGATGCTTCTCTAAATCACATTTGTTTAATTCCCATGGCACCTAAATGACAACATTCTTGAAACTTTGGTGCCCTCCACAAAATTAATTAGACTCAAAACAGAAATTCTAACAAAGTGGTACATCTTACCATGTGATGGAATTCACAGTGCAGGTGGGAGCATATGCCATGGAAGGAAAAGGACAATCACTCTCACTTCAAGAAAAACATTGGTTATTTGGATCACTACAGCTAGAAAGACTGTGCACTAGGTTTTATGTGCCTCGGATAGCAATTTGCAGAATAGTTTTCCAAATCCTGGTAGTATGTTGGCTATTCAACTTCAGTGCACAATACTGGGGTTTTGCAAGTGAGAGGCTGACAGAAACAAGCCTGGAGAGAAGCTGCCTCACTGCCTGCAGAGGCGCCCAGAGGAAAACCTCCCTGAGAACAGTGCAGATGCCAGCGGGAAAGACGGTCACTCCCTAATCACTGAGCTTTCCCTACCTGGCCAGAGAAGACATGATATAAGAGGAAATCTCTCTGCGTCTGTTTGGAGGCCCCTCAGCCCTCCACCATGCCCACACAGAAATGTTCTGTCATACACACCGGGACCAGCACGATGGCCCTGTCAAGTGCCTAAGAAGGCGGGCAGGAATGCACGGGGGCAGGAGAAGAAATGCCCACAGGCACAACTCAGCCAGCACTGAGCATGGTCTTGCCCTTTCTCTGAATCCCCCTGTTGGCTTCTGTGTCGCCGATACATTAGGCGCACATCTGGGAAAGTACTTCTACCGTATCAAGAGCCATGTGGTTATTAATAATGAATTAACTCAGAACGCTTGCGACTTCATTCCATCCCGCATAATAAGACCTAAAAGGCAATGCCAAATTAAAAAGTTCTATACTCCTCACTGCAATCGTGCCTCGAGACTTTCTTCTGCTGATTCTAGATCCCCATACTCTGCAAATAAAAACTGGGCAGCGAGTTCTTACAGACCTCTACCATCCTAGAGTTAGGGCATACCCATGACAGAGGGATTGTTTTTGGTATGTGTGTAATTCTGCATTGATCTGTTGGTCCTTAATCCACTGTAGAATGCTACGCACCCACACAAAGCCCCTGGGTACTGCCCTTCACATTTAAAGCTTTGATTTACTGACAGATGTGTAAAACCCGATGCATCTAGGCAGCTCCTGTCAACCACATGTGTACTGAAACACAGATTACATAGAAGTGCAAATTAATCCAGCTGAGATCAGCATTAACTGAAACTTAGAATAACAGTCCCCTTAAAACTTTCCTGAAAAACTTGTCACATGAACTCCAGTGGCTTTTGTTTCATGGTTTGTTTTGTGTGTATTTTGTATAGCCTATTGAGATTCTGTCCTTTCCTCATACTAGGAACTTTTCCTAAGCAGAGGTTCAGGAAGTTAAGGAAAGGAGCCTCGTTATAGAGGAGTACAAAGGTCATACTGATGTTTGAGCGTGTCCTCTCTGATGGGTCTGCAGGCTCTAGTTATGTCCTCAGCTGTACTCAACAGCCAGCATCTGTATGCATCTATATTCAAGGAGGGATGGCACAGGTCAGTTAACTACCTTTTTTTTTTTTTTTGGTATTTAGATCTAGGAAGCAACCTTCAAGGTCAATATTTGGGCTCTTGGACTAAATACTACGTGTGAAATTTGACTAAAACACCAACTATCTGAAGTTGCCACCAACTTGTGTGTATGGCAGAGATTTTTTTTCCCCAAATATATGCAAGGAACTTTGGATACTGCAGTTCCTTTATTATATATCCATGAGATGTATTGTTTTATTTACAGGATTTACTTTGTACTGTAGCATATATCTATAATAAAAAATGCATGCATAGATAAAGCCAGCCAGTCCAAAAGTACATGGTGAAAGTATGTAGATGATACTTCCAGTAAAACCATCTTATTTCTTCTGAACAGCCTGAGCCTCTTAGCTGTCCGAAGTCCCTAACATAAAGTGATTCTTTTAAGGACATGAGTTTAAAATGTAAGACAATACTATGTCTCTCCATCCTGTTACAATAACAGCAATTAAATTCACAACTAACAGAAACAGAAAATGCCATGAGTTAATGTGCTGGAAAAGACTGTTAATCCTCTTTGGTTTTATAAACAAATTTAACTTATATGCAGAGTAGATCATGAGAAATGCTGGGCTGGAAGAAGTACAAGCTGGAATCAAGATTTCTGGGAGAAATATCAATAACCTCAGATATGCAGATGACACCACCCTTATGGCAGAAAGTGAAGAGAAACTAAAAAGCCTATTGATGAAAGTGAAACAGAAGAGTGAAAAAGTTGGCTTAAAGCTCAACATTCAGAAAACGAAGATCATGGCATCCAGTCCCATCACTTTATGGGAAATAGATGGGGAAACAGTGTCAGACTTTATATTTTTTGGGCTCCTAAATCACTGCAGATGGTAACTGCAGCCATGAAATTAAAAGACACTTACTCCTTGGAAGGAAAGTTATGACCAACCTAGATAGCATATTCAAAAGCAGACACATTACTTTGCCGACTAAGGTCCGTCTAGTCAAGGCTATGCTTTTTTCTGTGGTCATGTATGAATGTGAGAGTTGGACTGTGAAAAAAGCTGAGCACCGAAGAATTGATGCTTTTGAACTGTGGTTGTCCCATCACTTTATGGGAAATAGATGGGGAAACAGTGTCAGACTTTATATTTTTTGGGCTCCTAAATCACTGCAGATGGTAACTGCAGCCATGAAATTAAAAGACACTTACTCCTTGGAAGGAAAGTTATGACCAACCTAGATAGCATATTCAAAAGCAGACACATTACTTTGCCGACTAAGGTCCGTCTAGTCAAGGCTATGCTTTTTTCTGTGGTCATGTATGAATGTGAGAGTTGGACTGTGAAAAAAGCTGAGCACGGAAGAATTGATGCTTTTGAACTGTGGTGTTGAGAAGACTCTTGAGAGTCCCTTGGACTGCAAGGAGATCTAACCAGTCCATTCTGAAGGAGATCAGCCCTGGGATTTCTTTGGAAGGAATGATGCTAAAGCTGAAACTCCAGTACTTTGGCCACCTCATGCAAAGAGTTGACTCATTGGAAAAGACTCTGATGCTGGGAGGGATTGGGGGCAGGAGGAGAAGGGGACGACCGAGGATGAGATGGCTGGATGGCATCACCGACTCAATGGACGTGAGTCTGAGTGAACTCCAGGAGTTGGTGATGGACAGGGAAGCCTGGCGTGCTGCGATTCATGGAATTGCAAAGAGTCAGACACGACTGAGTGACTGAACTGAACTGATGATATATGTCTCTGTATAAACATGTACATCCTAATCAAATATGTGGGTAGAACATATATAGGTCCCATAAACATGTAGGTGGAAAAGAGTTAAAAGCAAAACCTATTTGACCATTGTGTCAGACTAGAAAGTAAACAGCTGGAGTTTCATCAGGAAATTTTTCAGGAGGATAGAGTAAGAAGTACCACCAATATAGCATGTTTTTACTTGCAGAAGGGATCAGCTACCTGTGCGTCTTGGGGCAGACAGTCAAGCTACTTTTTTCTCCAAAACTGAAGGAGTTCTTGAGAGAAGGAAACAGCTCTGCACATACCTGTAAAGGTATGTCCACTTCAGATAGTATCTGACTAGAACTGGTAACAAAAAGAATTTAGCAGTAACAAATTTGCATGTGGTTAACTGGAATTACTAAGTGGCTAAAACAATTAAGCTGAAGTACAAAAACAAGTTTTTCATGTGAGTTTTCCCTTGATCTTTACTCCTGCCTTATTTGCTTAACCATTCTATGAGCATATGCTAGTCTCTAATGATGCAGAGATGAATTCAGCGCCATCGCTACCTGCAAGGCACTCCCGGGGTAGTGAAGGCAACAGCCATATAAACAGGTAATTATGAAACAGTGTGCTAAGTAACAACGATATGCACAGAGTATTATGAAAATAGAGAGGTGATCATTCAGGGCCAAGACACCTCGCCTTCCGAGGAGGGAGAGAGTTGCATACAGAGGGAGAATCAGGAGTGAAGACAGGTGACCCCAGAAAGCATACATACATGCAATATACATATATGTGGAGAGGAACCATAAGCAATGGGTGTTACTAGAGTTTAAGGCTCAAATAGTAAGAAGGAAAAAAGATAAGGTAAAGAATTAGAGCATCATTGATAAAGGACCCCCCAAATTAAACAGTATTTGCTTTAGTCTGAAAGGAACCAGGAAACACTGAAGGATTTTAATCAGGAAGTTAGCAAGGGCCAATATGTGTTTTGCCAGCATCACCACAGCTGGCAGTTGTGTGGAGGACAGATCTGAACGTAAGGTGCTAGGGACAGAGGCGTGGACAGCATTATCACAATAAAGGCAGGAGAGTCTCAAAGGACGCAATCACAGAATGAGAAGCAGTGAAACTCTACAGCATACCAACACTTAGAAGCTAGCTAAAGAGCTCAGGTGGACTTTAATAACCATCTTCCTTGGCTACAGGAGCTTCTACTCTCTTTTTAAAAAAACATTTTATTTTGTATTGGGATATAGCTGATGACCTGGAGGATGGCAGGGCAACCCACTCCAGTATTCTTGCCTAGGGAACCCCATGGATGGAGGAGCCGGTGAGCTGCAGTCCAGAGGGTCGCAGAGAGTCGGACATGACTGAAGCGGCTAAGCACATCACAGACAGAGCTGATTAAATGGTTTCCAGTTGGTGCTAGTGGTAAAGAATCTCTCTGCCAACGCAGGAGACATAAGAGACGCAGTATTCTTGCCTGGAGAATCCTCACCGGCAGAGGAGCCTGGCAGGCCACAGTCCATGGGGTTGCAAAGAGTCGGACACAACTGACGGAACGTAGCGTGCGCGCATACTGATTAACAGTGTTGGAATAGTTTCAGGTGGACAGCAAAGGAACTCAGCCATACATATACATGTATTCATTCTCCCCCGGACTCCCCTTTTATCCAGCTGACACATAACACTGAGCAGGTTCCATGTACAGAGTTTTATACTGTAGGTGGAGGAGATTATTCTTGATTTGGGCAGTGTGCAAAACCTGCATCCTGGTTATCCCACGATTCAATTGGTGTTCAAAAAAAACAAATGGTTTCATATGTGTATTTCAAACATACTCACTTGACTTCAGATTTATTTCATCCTGAGCAAAACTGTGCCAGGATGCAATTTTAATAAAGTTGGAGTATGAAACGCATATTTCTTATTAGATCGCACTAAAGCTACAAAGAGTTTTCTTGATGGTTAAATTACCTTACAGTGGAGAGAGAAAGAGCACAGCAAACTGCCTGTCCTCTGTTCCACGCTGGGTTGTTTTATTCTTAGAGCCTGTGCACCGTCCAGGACAGAACAAGTACCTGGTCGTGTGCCCGCTGTATGTGCCAAGAACTGTTGTATCTACTCTGTGTGAAGCTGGATCACTCAGATAACAGTTGTTTTTCTTGATGTGGGTGATCTCACCCACTCCAATGACTTCAACCACCAGCTGCACACAGATGAATTCCAAATCTTTCCCTCTCTCCTGAGCTCTGGAGCCTTACCCATAACTGCCAACGAGACACTGTGGATTTCCTCCAACAACCTCCCACTTCAGATGCACAAAAGTAAGCCTGTTATCCTTCTTGTATACCTTCTCCTTCCTCTATAGTCACTATCTCCAAAAATGACCCTAAAATTTGTTCAGTTACCCAGATCAGCTCAGATTCTTCTTTCCCCTATACTACCTGTATACCCACCTAGTCCTACAGAATCTAATTATTCTGATCAATGGGCTTCATCTCCTCTTTTCTACTTCTCATCCTCTGTCCTCTCCCAACCTTGAGGTCCCTCACCCAACCAATCCTATCTCCAGGGCTTGATCATATTATTCCTTAAAGGTGTAAAATGGTTTTAACGGATTCCCATTGCCTTTTGAAAATTCTAGCTACTTCAAGGTCACAAGTCCCTCCATGACGTGGCTCCTGCCTAACTCCACAACGATGTATGTCATCTGTAGCCTCCACCCTCAAGTGCCCCACTCATGCACACCCCAAGGCCCTGGTTGCAGCAGACTCCTGCACTCAAAGGATCTTACAGGCCACATTGGCCTATGCCTTAAGGCTGTTCCTTCTTAGAACATGTCCTGTTTGTCCCGGCTCCGTCCAGACAGAAGCCTTCCTGTATTCATGGTTCAGTTTATGTATTTCATCTTCCAGAAAACATTCTGACCACCCCTGTATATCTCCCTTTGTGTCTCCATTATTGTCTACACCATAGTCTACAAAAACACTTAGAACATCATATCATGCTAATTGTATCACATATTTGACTCTTTCTATAATAATGCAAGCTTTTTGAAGAGAACTTTTTAATATTCACTTTTGCACTCCAGGAGCCTAGTTTGATTCATGGTGCTCCCTTAACTGATGTTTACTGACACCAAAGCAGTTTTTAAAAACTCATATTCAAATGAATACTTTTTTCTAATTTCCTTTAATTACTTTGTTATTTTGTAGCCAAAATATGGGGCTGGGGACTGACTTAGTATGGTGATTGCAGAGACAGAGGTCAAAGTCCAACTCTAATTGCAGATGGCCGACAGAGCACTTTTCCATTTTACTTTTTGCATTAAATAGCTGTGAAAAGAAGAGAGGTGAAAAACAAAGGAGAAAAGGAAAGATATAAGCATATGAATGCAGAGTTCCAAAGAATAGCAAGACGAGATAAGAAAGCCTTCTTCAGTGATCAACGCAAAGAAATAGAGGAAAACAATAGAATGGGAAAGACTAGAGATCTCTTCAAGAAAATTAGAGATATCAAAGGAACAATTCATGCAAAGATGGGCTCGATAAAGGACAAAAATGGTTTGAACCTTAACAGAAACAGAAGATATTAAGAAGTGGCAAGAATACACAGAAGAACTGTACAAAAAAGATCTTCACAACCCAGATAATCACGATAATGTGATCACTCATCTAGAGCCAGACATCCTGGAATGTGAAGTCAAGTGGGCCTTAGAAAGCATCACTACAAACAAAGCTAGTGGAGGTGATGGAATTCCAGTTGATCTGTTTCAAATCCTGGAGGATGATGCTGTGAAAGTGCTGCACTCAATATGTCAGCACATTTGGAAAACTCATCAGTGCCCACAGGACTGGAAAAGGTCAGTTTTCATTCCAATTCCAAAGAAAGGCAATGCCAAAGAATGCTCAAACTACCTCACAATTGTACTCATCTCACATGCTAGTAAAGTAATGCTCAAAATTCTCCAAGCCAGGCTTCAACAATATGTGAACCGTGAACTCCCTGATGTTCAAGTTGGTTTTAGAAAAAGCAGAAGAACCAGAGATCAAATTGCCAGCATCCGCTGGATCATGGAAAAAGCAAGAGAGTTCCAGAAAAACATCTATTTCTGCTTTATTGACTATGCCAAAGCCTTTGACTGTGTGGATCACAAGAAACTGTGGAAAATTCTGAAAGAGATGGGAATACCAGACCACCTAACCTGCCTCTCGAGAAATCTGTATGCAGGTCAGGAAGCAACAGTTAGAACTGGACATGGAACAACAGACTGATTCCAAATAGGAAAAGGAGTACGTCAAGGCTGTATATTGTCACCCTGCTTATTTAACTTCTATGCAGAGTACATCATNAAAGCAAGAGAGTTCCAGAAAAACATCTATTTCTGCTTTATTGACTATGCCAAAGCCTTTGACTGTGTGGATCACAGTAAACTGTGGAAAATTCTGAAAGAGATGGGAATCCCAGACCACCTGACCTGCCTCTTGAGAAATCTGTATGCAGGTCAGGAAGCAACAGTTAGAACTGGACATGGAACAACAGACTGGTTCCAAATAGGAAAAGGAGTACGTCAAGGCTGTATATTGTCACCCTGCTTATTTAACTTCTATGCAGAGTACATCATGAGAAATGCTGGGCTGGAAGAAACACAAGCTGGAATCAAGATTGCCAGGAGAAATATCAATAACCTCAGATATGCAGATGACACCACCCTTATGGCAGAAAGTGAAGAGGAACTAAAAAGCCTCTTGTTGAAAGTGAAAGAGGAGAGTGAAAAAGTTGGCTTAAAGCTCAACATGCAGAAAATGAAGATCATGGCATCTGGTCCCATCACTTCATGGGAAATGTATGGGGAAACAGTGTCAGACTTTATTTTTTTGGGCTCCAAAATCACTGCAGATGGTTATTGCAGCCAGGAAATGAAAAGACACTCCTTGGAAGAAAAGTTATGACCAACCTAGATAGCATATTGAAAAGCAGAGACATTACTTTACCAACAAAGGTTCATTTAGTCAAGGCTATGGTTTTTCCTGTGGTCGTGTATGGATATGAGAGTTGGACTGTGAAGAAAGCTGAGCGCTGAAGAATTGATGCTTTTGAACTGTGGTGTTGGATAAGACTCTTGAGACTCCCTTGGACCGCAAGAATATCCAACCAGTCCATTCTAAAGGAGATCAGTCCTGGATGTTCTTTGGAAGGAATGATGCTAAAGCTGAAACTCCAGTACTTTGGCCACCTCATGCGAAGAGTTGACTCATTGGAAAAGACTCTGATGCTGGGAGGGATTGGGGGCAGGAGGAAAAGGGAACAACAAAGAATGAGATGGCTGGATGGCATCACCGACTTGATGGACGTGAGTCTGAGTGAATTCCAGGAGTTGGTGATGGACAGGGAGGCCTGGCATGCTGTAATTCATGGAGTCACAAAGAGTCAGACATGACTGAGCGATTGAACTGAACTGAACTGAATACATATTTTTAGAATATCACATTATCAAACTGTGAGCTGTTGAAAAGCAAGGATTATGCCTATTAATTGCTCCATGATTATAATCCAGTCTTATAGGCAACATAGTTTCTAGAGCATAGTTTTGAAACGACATAATGTCTACCCTGGGTACATTGTGGGAAGTTACTACATGCTTCGATAAGGAATGATGGGTAAAGAAAAACTCTAGGTAGAATATTTGTTATATACAAAGATCTATCTTTGGAGGAAGATATTATACAAAAGAAATATATTAGTATCATGGATAAAGCAGTTCAGTTGAATGCATGTGAAAATTTCCCACCAGAGTTCTGCTGAATGTAATCCTTTCATTGAAAATCTTGGATCTAAGTCTTACCTCCAGAAGAACTTTGGTGGGAAACTTTCACATGCACTAAACTCAATTATCTAATTTTGTCTTCTCAACAGGCCTGAGGAAGTGGTTACGATTCACATGGTAGTTCTGTAAACTGAAACGCAAAGTAATTAAAATTGCTGACTTGGGACTCTATCAGAACTCATGAATTTAAATGCTATACTTTTTCTTATAAGAGTTAAGCTGTAAAGGAAGAGGGCAAATTGTGTCATAGAAACTGTGAAAAACAAAACTCCAAGCCATTATCTACCCCACTCTCCTGTCTGTAGTGCAAGAGAAATGCTTTGATCATCAAGAACCATAGTGTTAATATGATACAGTCTTAATCTCTAAGTATTTATGTCCCTTAGCTTTTCCTTTGAGTTGGGGCTCCTAAATCTCAGAATCATAAAATCCCAGGGGCCCTAGAATTATTCCTCTTGCTCCTATTTCCTAGGCATGGCTTTGAGCAGAGAGGATGGTATACAAAATCCCACTGGCCAAGGGAAAAATATGAGTCACTGTCAAGTGATGAGTTCCACTGGTGCAACTGGGGAGAGACATGGCTTCTGCCAACATCCATGAAGGCTCTTTGTGCCACTCCCCCCCCCACACAAAAAAATAGAACCCCCTGAAAAAAGCCAGAAGCATCTCTCAGAAACACAAGAAGTCTGTCTGGTGTTTAGTTACATACACATAATGATTATACAGGAGCTTCTGCTTCTGGATTATACAGTGGGCTTCTGCTGGTTTTGCCCCTGTGCTGAATTTTTACCAAGTCTCCCCGCTTTATGCCTCCTGACTCATTCAGCAGTCAACCATACCCTTCATGAGTTTTTTCCTGGGACCTCTTTCTATTCTAGTGAAATAAAGCACCACAGGCACAAAATTCATATTTTGGCAAGTACTGTCACTTGCTATCCTGTATCTTCCCACAGATTTCATTTTATTGAACTAATATCTTCCTGCTGAATTGGGACTGTGCAGACCCACCAAAGGCAAAACCTCAGGCAGAAGGGATGACTTTGCTAGCTTCTTTGCTATTCCAAGTGACATTTCCTCAGATGTTTGCTGCCCTGCTGTGCAAACATAGTTACGCATGAAATAAAGTAAAAACAAAAAAAAATTAAACAGCAGTTAGTGGTTGGATGTTATTTCCAGTTTGGAACCACTGACGAGGCTGCTATAGAAAACTCTTCCCTCTGTTATTACAAAATAACAGTTTGTGGATGGTGAAAAGAAAACATAACTGAATTTTCTTTTAACTTCAAATACAGAAGCTAGTGCATCTATCATTACCACCACATTACAATACATTATGGGAGAAGGCCATCGTAACTTTAGAGGGGTTATTTCCATCCACGTCTCTCATCCTCTCAAAATTGTTATAAAGGGACCAGCCTGATGCCAAATGCTCTGCTAAAGAAAACACACCAAGTTGAAGTGAGTGAGTTAGAGAGAATGAAACAGAACCAAAAGTTCAATGCATGGGACCCAACATTAAAGCTGGTTTTGTCACAATGCACCCTGATACAGCAGCATCAAACACAGCCCAGTTCTCTTTCTTGTTTGCCTTTATGTCAAATTCTGCTTTTCCAAATAGGCTATTCTTTGCCCGAAGACCACAAGTGCAGTCTTTGCCAATATCCGTGGAGTCTAGAATTGTTCCATGTCCTTCCTTCATAGAATTTGGTCATTACCCCCTTCCTTTCTGATAATGATAAAAACAAGACAATAAAATAGCTAATATGTATTTAAAGCTTAATCCATGCCATGTAATATTCTTATTTAAACCACATAAAAATCCTATGAGGTGGTAATTAGAGACTTGCTTTGTATTTAATTATGAGTTCAATTGAGGTATCTTCACACAGAAACTTCTTGACAGAAGGGTCTGAGCTTATTTAATCACTATATTCTTCAGCCCCAAGCCCTTGTTAGTCCCAAGTCAGAGGATGTGAAACAACTGTCCACAGGAGAGCCACATATTCCAGAGTACTTAGACATATAGTGACCGTGTCTGTTCTAAACAACTAATAAATATTATATCAGAACATGTATGCCTAAGCAAGAGGGACCAGTACATCAAAATGCTGCTCAAGCTCATCTTCTGACTTGGCCTAACATCTTCAATGGAAAGGCCAGCAAAACTGACATTTTCAAAGGAGCATATCTTCATTTGTTGTTGTTGTGGCTTAGTTGCTAAGCTGTGTCCAACTCTTTTGTGACCCTATGGACAGTAGCCCACCAGGCACCTCTGGCCATGGGATTTCCCAGGCAAGAATCCTGAAGTGGTGGGTAGCCATTTCCTTCTCCAGGAGATCTTCCTGACCCAGGGATCAAACCCAAGTCTCCTGCCAATGTGGATTCTTTACCACTCAGCCACCATGGAAGCATATATCTTCATAATTTGTACTTAACTTACAAATGTGATTCTTGGGTGAAAGATACATGAGTAATTGCACTGAGAGGGGCACGTGGTTTAAAGAGCTCTTTCATGTACCATTTTCTCTATTTAATGCTTCTTAACAGCTGGAAGACAGGACCTTGAGTCAGGGACCTGAAGCTGGCCTTCCTCTTAAGAGGGCTACCGCACCATCACACTATGCAGCTGCTCGTAGCCACAGAGCTGACATCACCACTTAGAACATTTCTTAGGTTCTTTCAATTTTTAGAAGGGAAAGTAAAACGTCTTTTCTTCTCTCTAAAATTAACTTCAAAAAAGCAGGAGAATATGAGATAGGAAAGGAACATCCATCTTTGATGAGTCTGTTGGACATATAATTTTAAAGTGCCATATATAAAGAAGGGCTGTGGAGGAAAATGATACGAGGGATGATAAGAGAGGACACCAAGAAAAGGCACCTGGGTCATGACTGATTCAGATTGATGTATGGCAGAAACCAATCCAAAATTGTAAAGCAATTTTCCAGCAATTAAAAAATAGATAAAATTAAAATAAAAAGATAAAAGGCCCCTGTTTCTAAAGATCTTGGGCCAGATGGGTCTAGTATCTCCTCATTTTGGATGATACAAGAAGTGTATTAGAAACACTGCATGAGCCTCTTTGAATCCAATTTGCCTCCACCAACTGGCAGAGAATAGCAAATGAGGACCATTTTTGAAGAGGCAGATGATGGTAGAGAAAGAATGAGAATCAAACAGCCTTGAAACTTAAATAAGATTAAATCACCTCTCTCTTCTCTTTCACACACATCCACACACAATCTCACTCACTCGTACTCTCATATATACATCTTCATCACATGGCACCATGTAGTGGAGTTTTATGGTAAACTAAAGAACTTTTCTGTTCTCCTGGCTCTAAATTTTACCTACAAGGCAAAGTGATGATCCTCAAGTTCTTGTAGACAGACTCAAATTCCCTGTTTCCCAGCCACTCAGATTGCTTCCAACCACAGCTTTCTCCCCTGGTCCCACGTCTGCAGATTTTGTTCATAAATGAAGGGAGAAATTCCTCCACTCACAGATAACAAAAATAATTATTACTACTATTAGTCAATGTTTTGTAGTAATAAAAATAAAATGACAATAAAATTTTACATCAAATATATGGAACAACATTTTTAATTAAAAAATGAGAAAGTGAACAATACAAATAACACAAATGAAGAACCATACCAGAAAAAATTACACTATAAAGCAGCAGTATGTTTTACCAAATATTGCCCACAGCATTGAAGAATTTAAAGGAAATATGACCTTTAAAAGGAAAATCCAATATGGAGCAAGAAAGGATTGATGAATAAAAGATTAAACACCAAAATGGCAAAGCTCAGGAAAGAAGTGGAAGGGTAAATAAAAACCATCAGAGGAAAGCAGAAAAGCAATAGGCAAACATTACTGAAAATCAAGAATAATAAAGGCAGGCTTAAAAAACCTTGAAATAAAGGACACATCTTAAAGAGTTTAAAGGATTAGTGCAAAAATGAAGGGTGCAGAATGAATATGAAGGAGTGCCAATATATTCATGACTGGTGTCCCCAAAGAAAAGCTGGAACTGGAAAAGGAATAAAATATTAAAATCTATACTTTGGGAAAGCTTTTCTGAAATCTAGAAATATGTTAATCTTCACAGTTAATAGGCACATCATGTTTCAGGGGAAAAATAATACAGATCGATCAACATTAATATATACTCAGTTCAGTTCAGTTGCTCAGTAATGTCCGACTCTCTGCAACCCCATGGACTATAGCACGCGAGCCTTCCTTGTTCATCACCAACTCCCAGAACCTACTCAAACTCCTGTCCATCGAGTTGGTGATGCCATCCAACCATCTTATCCTCTATTGTCCTCTTCTCCTTCTGCCTTCAATCCTTCCCAGCATCAGGGTCTTTTCCAAAGAGTCAGTTCTTTGCATCAGGAGGCCAAAGTATTGGAGCTTCAGCTTCAGCATCATTCCTTCCAATGAATATTCAGGACTGATTTCCTTTAAGATTGACTGGTTGGATCTCCTTGCAGTCCTGGGACTCTCAAGAGTCTTCTTGAACAACCCAGTTCAAAAGCGTCAATTCTTTGTTGCTCAGCTTTCTTTATAGTCCTACTCTCACATCCATATATGACTACTGGAAAAATGATAGCTTTGATTAGATGGACCTTTATCCGCAAAGTAATGTCTCTGCTGTTTAACATGCTGTCTAGGTTAGCCATAGCTTTTCGTCCAAAGAGCAAGAGCCTTTTAATTTCATGGCTGCAGTCACTATCTGCAGTGATTTTGGAACTCCCAAAAATAAAATCTCTCACTGTTTCATTGTTTCCCAATCTATTTGCCATGAGTAACGGGACTGGATGCCATGATCTTAGTTTTTTTGAATGTTGAGTTTTAAGCCAGGTTTTTCACTCTCATCAAGGGGCTCTTTAGTTCTTCTTCACTCTCTGCCATAAGAGTGGTGTCATCTGCATATCTGAGGTTATTGATATTTCTCCCAGCAATCTTGATTCCAGCTTGTGTTTCTTCCAGCCCAGCGTTTCTCATGATGTACTCTGAATATAAGTGAAATAAGAAGGGTGACAATATACAGCCTTGATGTACTCCTTTTCCAATCTGGAACCAGTCCGTTGTTCCATGTCCAGTTCTAACTATTGCTTCCTGACCTGCATACAGGTTTCTCAGGAGGTAGGTACGGTGGTCTGGTATTCCCATCTTTTTCAGAATTTTCCACAGTTTATTGTGATGCACACAGTCAAAGGCTTTGGTGTAGTCAATAAAGCAGAAATAGCTTTTTATCTGGAACTCTCTTGCTTTTTCTATGATCCAATGGATTCTGACAATTTGATCTTCCTTTGCCTTTTCTAAATTCAGCTTGAACATCTGGAAGTTCTCAGTTCACATTCTGCTGAAGCCTCACTTGGAGAATTTTAGGATTACTTTGCCAGCATGTAAGATGAGTGCAGTTGTGTGGTAGTTTGAATATTCTTTGGCATTGCCTTTCTTTGGGATTGGAATGAAAACTGATCTTTGACCTTTTCCAGTCTGGTGGCCAGTGCTGTTTTACAAATTTCCAGATATGTAATACATATTACACTGTGTTAATAAGCAGAGTATATAAAAAGTAATCCCAAAGAGACATGCCCAACAAAATAATCAAATAATTCTTAAATTGACAAAAAATACTATTTGGCATTTGTTTGGCCATCCAGCTTCAGAATACTTCATCACATCTAGGTAACTTTTCCCAAATTATCAGTTTTTGTCAAGTGCAGTGAGCAAACCTAATTTGAATAATGAAAATATAAGATATTCCCTTTTCCAGCCTTCCTGGTATTTAGGGCACAGGTTTGTGTTGTGGGATTCACCATCAGTCTCAGACATGTCATAGTTTCACCCAGAATGTAATAATGTAAGTGGGGAGAGGTGGGTGAACTCTGTCCTTGGCATTGACCACAGTGGAAGGTCAAGTTCCTGCCACTGATGCTTGAATGAAATCTAAGTATCAGTGTTCAAAACTGCAGTGTCTAGTACTTGCTAGCAGCAAAAATTTTATTTTTCTGTTTGTCTTAGTTTGTTATTTTTGGTCTTCAGGTACAGAGGGTTGAGTTATTTATGCAAATAAGTTTACTTTTATGCAAACTTATTTGCTTTATTATGATCAGTTCAAATACAGTAGCTCTCTCATTTTAACTGTGCATTTTCCCCTTTGATCTCCCAAACTTCCCTGTACTCTATGAGTAATATTTTTCCCAGCCCCTGCTCCCATCTGTAGACAACCACTGATTTAATTACCATTATAAATTATTTGTATTTCCTAAATTTTGTATAGATGAAAATACACTGCATGTACTCTTTTGTCTGAATTTTTCCAGAAAGTGTTAACTATTTTTATATTCATCCATGTTGTATGTGTTCATTTATTATATTTATGAAAAATAAACTATCACATGATATACTGAAATTTGATTATCCATTAATCTATTGATGAAGATTTGGGCTATTTTCTGAGTTTAGCCATTAAAATTAAAGTTTCTATGAATATTAATATACAAGACTTTGCATGGTAATATTCTTTCAGTTCTCAGAGGCTAATGCCTAAATGTGGAATGAGTGGACCATACAGCAGGTATATGGCTAACATTTTAGGAAATGCTCAACTGTTTACCAGTGGCTGTCCCACCATATATTCTTACCAAGAGAATATGAGAGTTTCAGTTTCTGTATAAAACACTTGATATAGCCATTCTTTCTCATTTTTGACATTCTAAGATCATGTAAAACTATTTCATTGTGGTTTCAATGAACACATACCTAATGATTAAAGATGTCAATAATTATTTTGTTTTCACATCAGTATTCATGCCTCTTATCTGTTCAAATATTTTACAATTTAAAAAATTAGTCATTGCTTTCTTACATTGGTTTTGAGAATTTTTGAACATATATTCTGGATACAAGTTTACATTGGGCATATGACTGGCAAATATTTCCTCCAGTCTATGGGCTATGTTTTTAACCTTTGTCTTTCAAAGAGCAGACATTTAAAATGTGATGAAGCTTATCATATTTATTTTCATTTATAGACCATTTTTTTAAATGCTGTAACTAGGAACTCCTTGTCTAACCGAGAGTTATAAAATTTTTTTCTGTTTTCTGCTAGAAGGTTTATAGTTTGAGGTTTTAGGTGTAGATTTAAAGTTGATTCTAAGTTAATTATTTTTTATGTGGTGGAAAATATGACGTTCATTTTCTCTTTTGTATAAAGATATCCAATTAATCCAGCTCCATTTGTTTCAAAAAAGAAAGACTATCATTTTTACACTGAATTGCCTTTGTACTTTTATGAAGAATCAGTGTTCATTATGTGTCATTCTATTTCTGAACTCTATTCTTTTCAGTTGATTTATTCATTTATTTTTATGTTAATACCACAGAATCTTGATTAATGAAGACTTTACTAAGTCTTAATATCAGGCAGTGTTATTATTCCAAACTTAGGTTCTTCTTTTTCAAAAGTTTTCATTGCTGTAGGTCCTCTGGATTTACTTGAATTTCAGAATCAGCTTGTCAGTTTTACAAAAATAGCACTGAGGTTTTAAATGGGTTAGCCTTGAAATTATATATTAATTTGGGGAAGGCTCATATCTTAATCTGTCTTTTGATTCACCAGCACAGTATATCAGGCCATTTTTTTGGTCTTAATTTCAATTGTCAGTGTATGTAATTTTGGTGTACATGGCTCTTGTAAGACTTATCTTTAAGTAGTTCACATTTGTGATGCTTTTGTAAATGGTGCTTTTCCCCCCCCATTTTTATTGTCTATTGCTAGTATATAGAAATACAACTAATAGTTGTATATTGAGCTTCAATCTTGCAACTTTATTGAACTCGCTTTAGTTCTAGTAACTGTTGTGAATGCCATAGGATTTTCTACAGAGATAATCATGTTGTCTATGAATAAAAATGATTTTACTTCTTCTTCCCTAATCTAGAGATATTCTTTTTTATTACTTTATCGTAGTGGCTAAAACCTCCAACTGAATAGCAGGAAGAAGAACAGACATCCTTGTCCTGCTATTGATAACTGGTGAAAGAGTATTGAGCCTTTCACCATTAAGAATGACAGTAGCTGTAGGTTTTTCTCAGAGGCCTTTATTATTTTTCAGAGGTTGAAGAGGTCCCATTTTATCATTGTTTGCTGAGGGTGTCTTTTTGTTTGTTTATTTTTCAGTTGGGAATGGATGTTGCATCTTGTCAAAAGCTTTCCCCACATTCTTCATGAGTGCAGATCTTCATTCAGTAAACAAAATCCCTATTTCAAGATGTCAAGTCCATGATCTTATTCATAGAGCATGAAGTGGTCGAGTGTATACGTGTCTATGTGTATGTATGTATGTATTTTAATCAAACCTGTCTTTCATTTCCTCTTTTATTAAGGGAGATTAATCAGTTTATAATTAGCGCATGTTCAGTTCTCTCAGTAAAATTTCCACATCATTTCAGATTTCTAAATTTCTGTATTTTCTTTTACATTTTTCTGCATTCCTATGGATAATTAAAATTGTTTTCTCTGATTTTAAAAATCTTACATTCTATTTTTATAGCTATGGCTCTGGGACTTAAATGATATCATCCAAATATATGTTATTATGACTTTTCATTATTTCAACTTATCAAATATCAATTTTCTCTCCATTAAAAAGACAAGCCTCTCTCTTTATTTCAGGTTTCTTTTACCTTTGGCATAAGCTGGTTCCTAAAGTATCCAGAATACAACAATAAAAGTGACATTTTAATTCATTAAAGAAGGAATGATGTGCTTAATAAGTGACATTCACATAGTTATCTTCTCACTGGGATAAAAATAAATGTAATCCCTATTTACACTCCATGTAAAATAAAATTTCATATGAGTTAGAAATCTAAATGTAAGGACATAAAAATACAAAATTTTAAACTGAATCATTTAGGAGGATATATTGATATAACCTCAGGGTATGGAATGCCTTTTCAGCCAAACAGGAAACCAGAAACCATAAATGAAATCATGGCAGATATTTTACATTCCATGAAATTTCTTTAAACAATGACACATTTTTATTTGCTTCATATCTTTACCATGATTAGTATATACATCTTTATAAGGCATTGCTAATTTTATTTCTTTATCGTTGATGAAAAATATATTTGATGGGTTTTGCACTATAACTAAAAACCTTGCTTATTCAGTCTACTAATTTAAAAGAATCTATTCTTTTTTCTTAAAAAAGAAATTGCTTTTTGCAGCCTACCAGCTTCCTATAGTAGGCCAGCTGTCATCTAATTCCATGTATCTTGTTCTTCATGTTTTCTGTTTCTCTCTCAACTTTTTAAGCTTTTCTTTTATGTAGCATCTGGAAACTTACTGAGACTGGTACATGAAGAATTTCTATAGACATTTTAATTGTTTTTCTCACATATTCTTTTAACTGAGCTGTGTATAGAAGTCTAGATTCAAACTAAGTTATTGTTAGTGTTTGAAAGGAAGACAATTTTAATGTCTTCAAGCACTCACTGTTGTTGAGAATTCTGATGCCAATTTGATTTCCACTCTCTGAATTCTCTGAAGTTATGCAATGATGTCTTTTAAGGATTTTATCTTTTTGTGCTCTGAAATGCTGGAGAAAGAACAAAATACTCCAGGTTTATGCACCTGTGTGTGTATGTGTGTTTGTGTTACCTCGAGATTATTTGAGCATACTTTTTGAATTAAAAAACTTTGAACTGTGGTGCTGGAGAAGACTCTTGAAAGTCCATTGGACAGCAAGATCAAGCTAGTCAATCTTAAAAGATATCAACCCTGAATATTCTTTGGAAAAACTGATGCTGAAGCCAAAGCTCCAATACTTTGGCCACCTGATGCGAAGAACTGACTCACTGGAAAAGACCCTGATGCTGGAAAAGATTGAGGGAAATGGGAGAAGGGGGCAACAGAGGATGAGATGGTTGGATAGCATCACTGACTCAGTGGACATGAGTTTGAGCAAATTCAAGGAGATAGAGAAGGACAAGGAAGCCTGGTGTGCTGCAGCTCATGGGATCACAGAGAGATGGATGCAACTCAGCAACAGAAAAACAACAATAAACCTATGGTAAATTGTTTTCTATCATTTATTTGTTTAAATTCTTTTCTATTTTTCCCTCCTTCTAAAATTTTGTTAAATGTTATTTTTTAGTATTTCATATAGCTTAATCATTCTGTCATATTCATCTCTTTTTTTACTCTATTTGGGAAAAGGTTATTAATTTTTGGCTCCTAGCCATTCTACTAAAATTCAGATTTAGAAAGACAATCTTTAATTTCCAATAGGATTTTCACAGTTTACTTCTCAATTTTTATTTTCGTTATCACAGACTATTCTTTTATAGAGGCAACAATATCTTTCTGGATCTTTCTAATAGTTGTGAATTTTTAGAAGTTCACTTATATTGCATGAATTATCTATTTGTTTTAAGTTTAGTTGATCTGGACTTTAATTTTTTCTTCATTAGTACTATTATTTTCCTTATTCTTCTGGTGAAATATTGGTTATCCATTATATTTAAGCATGAAGGACACTTGATTTTTTTAGATCCTGGAATAATATTTTTCTTATAGTCCTCCTTTTTGATGAGCTACTGGGAACTTTGTCTAGTGTAGAAATTGTCAGTTGGAGGGTTTTACTTTGAAGTCTGCTGGTACAGTTAAGACAGCTACAAGACTAGAAATGATACAGCCTTTAAAAGCCTTAGTCTTTCTCAAGTATTGATCGCTCAGCTGTGTCCGACTCTTTGTGACCCCACAGAATGTAGCTCCGTCCATGGGATTCTCCAGGCAAGAATACTGGAGTGGGTAGCCATTCCCCTCTCCAGGGGATCTTCCTGACCCAGGGATTGAACCCGAGCCGACTGTATTATAGGCAGGTTCTTTACCCTGTGAGCCACCAGGGAAGCCAGTTTTCACAAGAGGTAAATGGAATACTATCAAAGGAGAATACTCTTTTTTTGCTTTGGTTTTTCTTCTTTGGTTTGCCAGGAAGTCCTTGTGTGAGGGTGAGGGGAAGATGAAGACATACAACAGGGCTGCTGATCTACAGTTCTGTTTGCAACCCCCATTTCGTACATGCTAATCCTAAGAAGACCATTTCCTACAGTATTCCACATAGATTGCATTTACCTCTTCCTGTGAGTTTATGTGCTAGTGTGGAGAGGCAGAAAATACATGAGATCAATAAGCAATGTAATTCCAAGCAGCGATTACTACTATGAGGGAAATAAAATAAGGTGATAATTATGAGGACAGACAGTAAGAGGTAGCATACTTTTTTCTTTGAAAAATAAAGATTCATTTTCAAAGTAAATATTTGGAAAGTAGGAGCATGGAGATTTCTGAATTCTTTGCTTTTGTCAGTATTTCATATATTTCCCACACTTGTGGAGCTAGAAACCGAATGCAAACTATCTTTATTCTCTAAGGTCCACTAATTTGAACAATTGTTTTTGAGACAGTACTTGCAATAAGGTAAACGTTTAGCTAGAAATATATTTTAAAACAAATTAAAGATTTTATATCACTATAATGGGTTGGGGGAAGGAAAGGACATTTAAACTTAATATAAAACCTTATTTTAAGTTCAACTAATACTAATCATTGAAGTCATTCTATAGAATAGTTACTCTGTATACATGCAAAATCAGCTTCTGACATGATGGGCTTTAGAAAACAATGAAATGAAAATGCCTCTAAAATATCTCATAAAGCAGACTTCTTACCAAATTAGGTTGAGCTTTTCCTTTGTTAGTCCAAATCATTGGGGTTTGAATAAATGCCTGGAAATGTATAGAAAGGACCAAGTGTCTAAAAATCAAGAAACTAGCAAAATCCTAAATTCTATATAATTTCTGGCTCAACTGTGAAGACTCAAGGGGAGCAGAAATCTTTCTCTAATTATCTGAAGAAGGGGACTGCTGAGAAGGTAGATTATTTGAAAAGTCAGGTGGGAGGATGAAAGAGGGCTGGGGAAATGCGAGATTTCATAGTAGAATCCAGTCTGAGCAAAATCAGCATATTATGTGGTTATGATTATAAAGTATGTGCATTATCTATTTCTTTTCTTTAACATTATCTACTGCCATATGATCCTTTTTTTTTTTTCATTTCTTGCTGAAGTCTCCAGTCATGAATAAACTGAATTCATTGTCCATGGAACACAGTGTTCACAAGAAGTTAGTATATGCTATAGTGCTACAGAATACCAGAAGTTCTGTGACCAAATAATTTTGGGAAACTCTGTTAAGCTGATACTTTTTGTTTATTGCAACATTTCTCAGAATCTTTAGGATGCTAACAAGCATTGTGAATCTCTAAGGTGGGTATGATTTTGAGCAAACTTCAAGAGACATGGAAATCTGGCATGATGCAGTCCATGGAGTCACAAATAGTTGGACGGAGACTGAACTACAGCAAAAGCAAGGTGAGTGAGGCATATGCAACGTTTCTCGAATGCATTTGTCTCTGGATATTTTGGCAGAACAGCTGTAAGGCACTAATATTCCAATAACATTAATTATCTTAATAGATACTCTATGCTATGTGCTTTTAGCATCTAGCTATTAAAGAAGCTAGAGATCTGAGAATAAAATATAAAAAAATATAAGCCCAAATGTTAGGCAAAGTCTTAGTCCATTTCATGGATTGCTGTAACATTTCAATTAAGCAAGTGTTCTCAAACTAAGTGTGACTGAGGATCGGTTTTATTTTTGCCCATCTTGATTCAAACTTTCATAAAATTCAATAAAAAGATAATTTGAAGGTATAAATTACGACACTACAATACTTTTTTCTTAGTAGATTCAGTAGATAGTATAAAATTACTCTAAGTTGCTATTAAATTTTCTAAACTCAGACTCAGCTTCTAGATTTCTGTCATTGCAAACCAGTAACAAGTGTTTTCTTATGGCACCGGTTCACACTCTGAGTAGCCCTGAGTTAGTGTATATTCTGTAAGTAGCATCTATAGTCTATGCTGCTGTTCTAAGTTTAGATGACATGGATTCTCTCAAGTCCTCTTGCTATTAATAAGTATATGAGAATTGCAGCAATGTTTTTGTGATACAATATATTTTTATCTGAAAATGGGAACCAACAGTGACCTCATGTTGTTGTTCCTCCACTATTGCTCAGTCATGTCTGACCCTTTGCAACCCCATAGACTGCAGCCTTGAAACCAGGCTTCTCTGTCCTTCATTATATCCCAGAGCTGGCTCAAAATCATGTCCATTGAGTCGATGATACCATCCAAGCATTTCATCCTCTGCTGTTCCCTTCTCCTGCCCTCAATCTATCCCAATCTAATCAGTCGGCTCTTTGCCACAGGTGTCCAAAGTATTGGAGCTTCAACTTCCAATGAATATTCATGAGGCTGTCACAAAATAAAGTTTATCTTCCTACTCTCCCACATTCCAGACACAAACAGAACACCACAAAGACATGCAGAAACCTCAGAGTTTAAAGCAGGCTCTTTCTTCTATTTGTTGCCCTAGTCACAGGATACCCTTTCCTAGTCAATGCTATAGATTATCTTGTCATCACTGATTTCCAGATCTCCAAATGCCCAAGTGGGAATCAGTAGTGGTTACAGGATTTGGCCACCCTGAAAAATAACTCTATGCTAAGTGTGAGCAGCTGGAGTTCAAAATTGCCATCAGATTCTTTTTCCCCCAGAAATTTGTTATTGTGTGTGTGTGTGTGTGTGTGTGTGGTGAGGAGGTACCTACATGCTCATATGTGCATGCTCAGTCACTTCAATTGTGTCCAACTCTGCAACCCCATGGACTGTAGCCTGCCAGGATTCTCTGTCCATGGGATGTTCCCAGCAAGAATCCTGGAGTGGGTTGCCATGTCCTCCTCCAGGGGACCTTCCCAGCCTAGGGATTGAAGCTGCATCTCCAGTATTTCCTGCATTGCAGGTGTTTCTTACCCACTGAGCCACCAGGGAAGCCCACATTCATGTGTATATGAATGTCATGAATGTCTTTGGGAGTACACTTTGCAGTCTGGTTACCTCGTTCTCTTAGAATTTTCCACTCTTCTCTTCTCTTGTGAGTCCCTCTGCAAGAACCTGTAGACTCTTCTCTGTCTCACTATCAGAGATCTAGGCCCCCTAGTTCCCTTTCTTTCCAAATGCTTTTGCATTTCTGTATCTCTCAGAGGACCTGATACAACACTCTGTTCCCTTTATTGGATGGGAACATCAATTGAGTGTGATTCTTACATTTTGCCCTCTACTATATACCTCCTTCATACTCTATCTCCTACTTCTGTTTACTCTTAAGGCAAATTGTCTTCAGTTGCAGAAGTTAATTTCTGTGCTACAGGGCCAAGGGAGGCAACAGATCTGCTAAGGGCTGTTTAGCTAATTGCTTTCGGTGAAGACATTTCAGCCTTTTATGTCACTATATGACAATTTAAAGAACTAGAGGGCTCAAGAGCTAGGTGGAAGTGATCTCCTATACTATCTTCTTACTTTTAATTAGCTCTTGTTACTTGAAAGAAATAATCTATTTATTAAAAAAAATTATCAGCACATGGAATGTTGATACTCTGATTCCTAAAACCAATACAGCATCTTCTGTTTGTCTTTTCATTTGGATTCCTCATATTGTACTTAGTTACACCAAGAGGTGGAGAAGGAAATGGCAACCCACTCCACTACTCTTGCCTGGAAAATTCCATGGATGAAGGGGCCTAGTGGGCTACAGTCTATGGAGTTGCAAAGAGTTGGACATGATTAAGCAACTAACATACACACACACCAAGAGGATTTTAAGTATCTCAATGAATCAATCTACTTGCTGCCTCTTTCCACTGTGGGAGGGTGTCATTTCACATTTTCAAAATAATATTGATAAACATCATCTCCAAAAACTTAGCATTTCTATCTTGACTATTTATTTGCACGGAGAAGGGAGAGAAACAAATAATCATGTGTCAAATGCTGACCAGAGCCACATTTCTTCTACACAATAAAGAGAAATGGTCTGCTATCTTATGTGCCTCAACTCTCCCACAAAGTTGCAAATAGCACACATATTGGTCATTGTACTAAAATGATAATGGCAAAGAAGAGCTGTTGCCTAAGGATAAAGGTGAGAGGTGGGTTGACAATTTATCAAGATAAAAATAGTGGTAAAGCATTTTGTTTTTCAGAGAAGTTCACAAATACTTTTTTTCAAGTGAGACTATAGCCATCCAGTCTACTAAGAACATAAAACCCTCAAGCATTAAAGATGTCTTTTTCTTGATCTAGCAGTTGCCTTGCTCCCTAGAGGTCTGGTTGACTTACATAGTATGGCCTCATTAGGATGCATATACATCAGGAATCAAAGTTTCCTAGACTGCCCCCAACCAGTGGACCAAACACTCTGTATTCATTGCCCCCTCAGTGAACCATGTACAACCTTTAAGAAGAAAACAACATTTTACTGTCACCAAACATGTACCAGTTCAACTTCTCTTGGTTGTGGTATGGTTGGTAATCAGTGCTACTTGCTTAGCAGGACATTTTAAGTAACGGATCTGACAAGGTATCCAGTATGTCTACATAAAATTGTTTTCTGCTACCTGAGTACAGAATATCAGAGCAGCAACGCATAAGGGAATCCTAAGATCTAGCCAAACCATGTATTTTAAATACAGGACACCCTGATCCTTTGACCTTTTGAAACCACTGTATTTTGCCTCCCAAAGGACAAATAAACTCTTCTGGCAGTTCAGTGGAAAAGAGATATTTAACTTAGCCCAAACATTTCCTGGGGCTTCCCAGGTGGCTCAGTGATAATCTGCTTGCCAATGCTGAAGGCATGGGTTTGATCCCTGGGTGAGGAGGAACTGCTGGAGAAGGAAATGGTAACCCATTCCAGTGTTCTTGCCTGGAAAATTCCATGGACAGAGAAACCTGGTGGACTACGGTACATGAGGTCACAAAAGAGTTGGACACAACTTAGCAACTAAATAACAACAAATATTTCCTGAGATATGTTAATTCATCTTCCCATAAAATCAGTGAACTAGTGTGCCACACTCAAGGACAAGGTCCAAGAGGCCAATTAGAACTTGAGTACTTGCACAATGACTAACAGTATTTTGTGTGCGTGGGGTGGGGTGGGTCAAATAAAGGGGTTACCAGGTTGGTTTGTATTTCTCAGTGAATTTGGGGCCAGCTACTCAGCAGTCTAACCAACTAATGTGCATCTCATTTAATGTAATAATATACATTAAGACCTGTCAGGCCCTATTGTGGGAAATGAAGAACTACACATTGTACCACTTCATATGGAATTCTGCATATGGAACCCTTTAAGGGTTCTTAAGAGACCCATTGGGGTTTCTAATTATTGTGAAACATCTCCTGGAATCCAGAGAGAGAAGGCTCTTGGCAGAATTGCTTCTGCCATTTCAAATGTTCACTGTGAAAATAATTAGATGATGAGATTTAGACAGAAACCGCTAACGAATATATTTTTCTTAAGTCTCCTTTGCTTTTTAATGTACAGAAAATGAAAATCTGAAATCGGCAAGCACAAAAGGAAAACAATATGGTGCAGTTCATTCTAGGGGTGGGATTAGGGGGGTTCATTTTTTCTGACTTTAATGCTTGGCTTCCTGTGGTTTCAAGTGGGGGGGATTTTTTTCATTTTTTGAACATTATACAATCCTGTTGAAAATTGGACCAAAGGTTGTTTTTTTAAACTTCTGTTCTAACTTTCTAAATGCAAGCAAGCCTCCATTGTTCTTCCAGGATTATGTCTATTTCTTTATAGGAACCCTGACATTAGAGAAACTTGCTTTAATCAAGCTCTAAAGTTATCTCCCCCTCTACACATCCAGCCTAAATCAGAGAAACCCCATCCTCTGAAACTGTGAGCCAAGCTAACATGTAACCAATTAGGAGCCATCACTTGTACTCAAGACACAGAACATATTTGTTCAATTAAAACAAACAAATATGATTAGGAGTTTACAAAGCCACGCTTAGGGAAAGATGGACATTTCAAAAGAAATGCTGGTCTAGGAAGGACGTGATATCGAAAAAGTAAGTTGCATGAAATCAGAAAGGTGAACTTAACAAATGGAGACATATAGGAGTCAAACTTCGTGCACGGCAACTGGGGTCTCTGGACCGAACACATCAAGGTTCACACTCTGCTTCCTGGAACCCACAGGCATCATTCACATGCCTAAGACACTCAGCTTGGAGACTTAATCCTTCTCTTACCCACCTACCAACACAAGCATGCTAGCCTCAGAATCTTATCCTGATTCATTGAATGAGAGTCAAGGATACACCTATTTAACATCATTTATTTTTTCCTATTTCAAGCTAAACAAATCCGTGATGCTTTGTGTTTCCTCCTCTATATACCAGGCTGAAACAGCTCTCTATTTATCCTGAGATTTAGTAGCCCTGGATGGGGGTGGCTGCCATTGTGTTCCACCAACCCACAAAAATACCCTCCAGTTGCTTCTAGTTCGAGAGTGGTCGTCAAGTCCTAGATGAACTCTCACTGTAACAGAATCAAAGCAGAACTCATCAGGAGATTTGCTTGATCCAATGCTGGTCAAATATTCCCTCCCCTTCTCTTCCCTGATGCTGGGCTAAAGTCCAATGCAGTTCAGATTTCCAAGTTTCTCTATTCACTTTTTGTGGATTTTTACCAAATCTGTAACCATTACCCAATAATATTTTTTTTCCCTCAGATGTTCAATAAGCAGTGTTTCAGGTGTTATATATATGTCAGAATATGATACAATTCCTGCTCACAAGGGATTTATTTCAAGGCGAGAGGGTATCTAGCAAACATAAATATTAATACGTATGTGTACAACGGCTACAATTAACACAGCGGTTGCACAGCCCTTGAGAAATTATGACATTCGATCAGTCATGCAAGTACTGTCTCTTTATACTTCTGAAGTACCATTTTTGTTTTAATATTCTAAACCTACAGAGTGTGTCAAAACTGAAAAGTCTAGCAAAGCTACCACCAGTGTTCTTCCTGTTTCTGTCCCTCCTGCCAATACAAGGATGCTAGCCTCACGATACAACACATATGGTTTTTCTCATCTCACATTTTCTGGCTAGATATCTTCAGTGAGTTGCTGCTTCTGGGGGAATTGTCAGGAGTTCAACAAATATATCCTAAACATTTACAATATGTCAGGATCTATTGCAGGTTCTCGGCAAAGAGTAGTAAATAAAATAGACAACATCCTTGAATTCTTGGAAATTATATTCTACTCAGGAGAATGACACAAGAAGATAGATAGATAATAAGATGGTGGCAAGTACTTTGGGAAAAAATAAAGATGAAAAGAGGAATACTGAGTGAATGAAAACTTCAATGCTCATTGAACATGTGCTATATACTACGTGATTCTCTAGACACTGGTAATACAATATTGCATAAAGAAAAGAAAAATGGACAGAAATCCAAATTGTCAAACAGCTCATGTTCTACCAGAAGGAGACAAAAATAGATAAATAAGTAAAATATATGGTATATTAGATGATAATGAATTCTAAGGGAAAAAAAGTAAGATAAGGCAAAGCCCAAGGGAGTATTAGGTGGGGGGGCATCTTGGGTAGATCTTACTAAGATGGTGACATTTGTACAAAAATTGAAAGAAGGAAGTTGTGTAATATTTGGCAGAAGTACACAAGGAGTGTCTTTTGATGACCACCAATATCAGCCTTCTAATGGGACAGCAATGTCTTTTTTTTTCCTATTGATATAGACGTTGGGTTTTGTATCAGAAGAAAAGAATGATGGGATTAAGTATTTTTTTATCTTTTTCCATGTAGTCTTTTTTTTTTCCCCCGGAAGACTAACAAAGTATTTTTTATTTGATTTTTTTTCTTTCCTTAATATCATATAGACCTTACAGTTAGTGGAAATTCCCTTCAGATTTTGACATTTTTGTCAATGTCTTTAATCTTGATCATCATGCATGTTTGCCATATTTTGTTAGAAAATCAGAAAAATAAAACAAAACAACCAGGAACAGAAGTTGCTCTCTGAACACTACATTAAATGATGAAGCATCCTATTTAATCTTGAAGACAAATCTGCAAATTTTCACCGTAAACTACAATTTCATAGGTGAGAAAACTGAGAAGTGTTTAATGAATCATTGGTCAAATGATTCCATAGATTAGCTTAGTAAATGCTAACATTTATCTGACAGCTACGTCTATGTTTTTCTCTTTGTTCCAGACTGCCTTGTGGCTGGGATTGCTAATTATGTCCTTAATATTCATCTTCTTCAGTGTTTCTTGGTGGCAAAATTTCTACATTATCGAGCATAGCAATGTTACCAACTATGAGACATTTCATAGATTTTCTTGTATCCAGAGGACCCCCAGTCAGAAGTAGATGGGTGGGGCTGGCAGGAAAGCTTTTCAAGGGGTCTAATTCAGCGTGGAGATGTTCTGTTTTGTTCACTCCCCCTTCCTTCTTTTTTCTTCCCGCAATATGGATGCAACAGTGAGACTTCCAGCTGCCATCTTGTGATCCTGAGGATGGATGTCATGTGTTAAGGGGAGTGGAGCATAAAGATAAAAGGGACCCAGAACATTGTTGATAGCATTCATCCATCACACTCTCTCTGGACTGTATCCCTCCTGATTTCTTTTACTCAAGAGAAAAGGAATCTCCCCATTGGCTTAAGACACTGTTTCACATCATTCTTATCAACAGTCAGATGCAATTTTTAAATCAAACAGTCTTCTCTATTGTAGAATGTGTTATGATGGGAAGTGACAGACTTATTTTACCAGGCCACATTTATGTAATAATTATTTTAAAAGCTCTTTGCTTTAAAAGCATAAAAATTTTTTATATGGAATGCAGTGCTTGGCACATGGAGCATATTTTTAGAAAACCATGTTGAATAAATGGAGTAGTAATATTTTACAGAAACAGATTTGCAAATGATAAGTTACAGTATGCAACGAGGACCCCATTGCGAATTTCTGAGTTCTGACTGACAAGTGCAATGAAGAAACCTTGCTTGCTTAGGACCAAGATCCCTTGACTAGAGGTGAGGGTTAGCCATATTTTTCTGTGTTAACCTCAGAGTTTTTCTACAATTTTTTTTTTCATTCTTTTGGCCAGGCAGGACATAGGATCTTAGTTTCCTGATCAGGGATCCAACCCGTGCCCCCCTGGAGTGGAAGTGCAGAATCTTAACCACTGGACCACCAGGGAAGTCCCAGTATTCTTTCTTTTTCCATCCACTCAATCTTTGCCCTAGCAAAAGATACATCTCTGTGATGGATATGTGTCAGCAATGTTAGTATTGCTGAAACATTATAGAAGTAGATCAATTCTAAGACAGTGTATGGGCTTTTGTGGGGAGGGGGTTGTTTTTTGTTGCTTTTGTTGCTGCTCTTGTTATTTTATTTTGTTTTTGAAGAATCATACAACTTTGATGGTTTGAACCTCTGTTCACATAAAGCAAACTAACTCAGTAAGATTTTTTGCTATTTGCTTCCTAATCAATAGGTAACTACTAGCAATATGTCTGGTATGTGGTCTACAGCTTCATCTGAATGCCCAATAAATTTGATCCAGCTGACATGACCTCAGTAAGATAAAGCAGAGGCTGACTTGGCATTACTGCTGGTAGTGGAGAATCCTATCAAAGACCTTAAAACCAGAGCTCCATTCAAACCTCTGGACAACACGCACTCTCAGCAAAGGACTATAGTTCAGCTCAGTTTGTTCAAAAGTAACTGCTATATTTGTATCAGCTCTGTTACCTGTATGCCTCCAATTAATACTAGATGAGTACCAGATCTCTGAGTAGATGCAGGTGGAAAACAGCCTTATTTTCAGCCCAAGAAATCTACACTGCATTCCATGAAAAGGGTACCTGAGAGGTGAACATCAGGTAACACTTGGGACCCTTGGCTTGTAGGTGAGAAGGGAAGGGAAAGCAAAAAAAAAAAAAAAAAATGGAGAGATGCCTCTTTGCATTTCTACTTATAAACTTTTATTTGCAAAGTTTCCTTCCCTGTACTCCCCACCCCCCCCAACTAAAATTCAGTTAAGTTCAAGGAACATTGAAATACACTGTTCTAGATGCCATGGGTGCTGTATAAAAATAAATCAGACTTGTATCTTATCCATTCAAAAAAAAAAAAAAAAAATGGAGAGATGCCTCTTTGCATTTCTACTTATAAACTTTTATTTGCAAAGTTTCCTTCCCTGTACTCCCCACCCCCCCCAACTAAAATTCAGTTAAGTTCAAGGAACATTGAAATACACTGTTCTAGATGCCATGGGTGCTGTATAAAAATAAATCAGACTTGTATCTTATCCATTCCTTGAGATACACTGTAAATCCCCCTTTTTTCCCCACCCAAAAGTTAATATGGTCACTTACACCTCTAAACTATAATACTATATTAGTACTCTATTCTTATAATTCTATAATTCAACACAGGCAATGCACTTAAGCTCAAGGCACTTAATTCAATTCAATAGAATGCTCGGCAACATTTATATTTTAGGCCCTGTGAAAAATTGTATAATAGAAGAGCAAATAAGACACAGTTCCTGTCCTACAGAAGCTATGATTTAATTGGAAGAGAAAACAGTTCAGCAATTGATTATAAATCTATGAGGTACTACTCAAGTACTTAAAGCAAATGACCTAGGAGGACACAGAAGAGTGTGACATATTGACAATGGCTGCACAACATCCAAGCCACATTTATTCAGAACAGCAAGGTGCTAAGACCCAAGGGATGAGTTGTAATTCATTTAGGCCAGTTATTATATTCCCTTTCCCTAATTCCCAAGCTTTCTTTGGAAGAATTCCTATATAATCCAGGTGCAGTCAATGAGTCCAAAGACAGAGTCTGTGTTTTTCAAAGATGTGGTTGGCATAGGTCCTTTCTCCTGTCATCCTTTTCCAGCCTTAAACACAGGTCTGTAGATGGAACCGCTATAATGTAGATATGAGACACTGGGCTACACAGCTGAAACCAGATATTCATTAGGGTTGGTTATTGCCAAGTTTAACCAACCCTAATTAAAAAAATATATATATAATATACATATTATATATTAATATATATAAATATACAATATAATATATATTTTTTAATTAGAGTTGGTTATTGCTAAGTTTAGACTTCCCTGGTGGCTCAGAGGTTAAAGTGTCTACCTACCATGTGGGAGACCTAGGTTCAATCCCTGGGTCGGGAAGATCCTCTGGAGAAGGAAATGGCAACCCACTCCAGTACCCTTGCCTGGAAAATCCCATGAACAGAGGAGTATGGTAGACTACATTCCATGGGGTCGCAAAGAGTCGGACACGACTGAGCGACTTCACTTTCAGTTTCACTGCTAAGTTTGAGGCTTCCCGGGTGGTGCCAGTGGTAAAGAACTCACCTGCTAACGCAGGATACATAAGACACGATCCCTGGGTTGGGAAGATCCCTGGAGGAGGGCATGGCAGCCCACTCCAGTATTCTTGCCTGGTGAGTTCCATGGCCAGAGGAGCCTGGTGGGTTTCAGTCCGTAGAGTCACAGAGCTCCACACGACTGAACTGACTTCACATACACGAGCACGCGTGCACGCGCGCGCACACACACACACACACACACACACACACAACTGAACCATACTGCCTCTGAGGTTTGGGTTGTTTATAGGATTACTTCCCATCTTAAAAATCTGAGCTGAGATTGCTTATTCTGTTGTTTAATCCTCCTGTGTTTTCGATGTTGTAGAAATTTGACACCCCGGTTGGAGAGAGAGGAGCCCAGCTGAGCGGTGGACAGAAGCAGAGAATTGCCATCGCCCGGGCCCTGGTTCACAACCCCAAGATCCTCCTGCTGGACGAGGCTACCTCAGCACTGGACACAGAGAGTGAAGCAGTGGTTCAGGCAGCCTTGGATAAGGTGGGTGAACCTCAGTTCAATCCTAGCTGGTTTATAAGCATAAGAACCTTCCATTGTTAATTCTTCTTAATATTGTTTTTAAAGAAATCTCTCCTAAAGTAATTCTTTAAGCTATTACAACCATCAGGCCTCTCTGGATCTGTATAACTTCTATTTCTCTGGTATATTTGTAGGTAGAGATGAATAAACTTTCACTGAAAGATACTTGCACATTTTTTTAAGTTAAACAATGAGAAATATAAACAGAGAGTGAAGCAGTGGTTCAGGCAGCCTTGGATAAGGTGGGTGAACCTCAGTTCAATCCTAGCTGGTTTATAAGCATAAGAACCTTCCATTGTTAATTCTTCTTAATATTGTTTTTAAAGAAATCTCTCCTAAAGTAATTCTTTAAGCTATTACAACCATCAGGCCTCTCTGGATCTGTATAACTTCTATTTCTCTGGTATATTTGTAGGTAGAGATGAATAAACTTTCACTGAAAGATACTTGCACATTTTTTTAAGTTAAACAATGAGAAATATAGACTCAGATGAAAGTTGGTCTTCATTGTGCTCTTAAAAACTTACTTAGCCTTAGCGATCACCCTGATACTTAGGTTTTATGAGTTTTTACTATTGTCATCACGAAGAAGGTTTACGTCTAGTTCTCAGGAGATCAGATGCCTATCAAAGACAATGGGAAATGAGAGACCTCTTATCTTGAGAAGAGTGCCAGAGAGTTGATGACGCTGGGAATGAAATGAAATGTCCTTGACCATCGAGAGAGTTTGACCTTCCTGCAGTACCTGAGTCCATGTGACTCACTCACTGGCCAGACTTGAGTGTGTGCCACGCCAGTCACCGTGTGCTTGGTCTCCGGTGTCTGATGATAAGTAGGCTCACTCTGTGAGGACACAGAATGCGGAAACCTTTTCACCCATAAGTGCTGTGAGTTGAAGTGCTCCCAGTAGAACTGAAAGATGAACTCATTTTTGCTCCAACTATCCCCCTCTTCTAATAACAAAACAACTCTGTTTCTCTAAACATCCTGTCAGAGTGAATAACAGATTGTTGAGAAAGAAAAAAGAAGAAAGGTCCCTAACAATTTTGTGGACCAAAACAGATGGAGATGCGATTGAGTCTGCTTTTCCCTCTTCTCTTTGCTTATCTGTGTTTTCTTTCTATTCTACCATGTTACTATGTATTAAATTATTAATAACATGAATTTAGAAAGGTTGCATTTAAAAATCCTTTTCCTGTTAATGCACATTTTAAAGGGGGCATTCCACATCTCATCCTTTGAAAACATCCAAAGGATCGATCCATTGTCTTCTCTGCTTTCTAATGGTTTCCACCTAATTTTTCTGATGTGCATTTTTTTTTCTTCCAGGACTTTTTCTCACCTCTCTTTTTCATACTGATCGTTATACCTCTTTTTGCTAGCTTATTCTGAGAATTCTATTGCTAGTTCCCAGAGAGAAATGTGAATAAGAAAAATTATAAGCACTGGGAAAGTTACAAAGGGTAAAGAAATCTCAGACAAGTGCTGGTTATCTGGCTTTGTTCCCTATGAAAATAAAAATGAGATTGGGTGTTTAAGACATTTGCTTAGCTCCTTAGTTTTTTCCATAATGCTTCTCCCTAGAAACAGGCATCATTTATTAAGCACTTACTGTGTACATCACAGTGCTACCTGTGCATTATTGTGTATCACAACCACTCCAGAAAGTAGCCTTGCACTGTTATCCCCGTTCGGTATGTGAATGAGTTGAACCTCGCACAGGTTAAAAGACTTGTATAAGATCCAGAACTCATATAGGGCAGAACTAAGATTTGAGTTCAGATCAGTGTAACACTGAAGTCTGGCCTTTGTTGCCTCACATTTATTGTTTGTCTTGGTCATCCAGATGTCTGTGAGAGATTCCAGGGGTACTTGGTGCTGGCTGGCTTCACGGGGTAGCAGCGGGCCTGTATCCGCTCCGTTTGACTGATTCCTGGGCTGTCAAGTGTTTTACCTCTGTATAAGCCCTTGATTATTACGTAAACTTAAGCTAGTAGAGATTGAGTAAAATCTTAGAGGCTTACATAGTATTAATATGAGACTATCATATCTGTGTTTATACTTATTAAAACATCTTTTAAACCATTAACAATACATTTACTGAAGCTGCTTCATATAGCTTACACAGCTTTGCAGTGTCCAGGGCATTGGTGATCAGTAAATATACACTGAATTACTGAATTTTTTTTTCATATAATCATTCATGTATTAAAAACGAGATTTTCTTCCCTTTAGGCCAGAGAAGGTCAGACCACAATTGTAATAGCGCATCGTCTGTCCACGGTTCGCAATGCTGATGTCATTGCTGGTCTTGATGATGGAGTCATTGTGGAGGAAGGCAATCATGATGAGCTCATGGCGAAGAGAGGCATTTACTTCAAACTTGTCACAATGCAGGTATAGTCTAACTCTAGCATTTTCCTCAAGTATCTCAGGCATGAGCTGATTTTGCCGTATTTGGTACTATAAATAAATGTTACTATTGATTATCTTGAGAAGAGGGAAAAAATTTTGGGGTGGGAAGCAGGGGGATTGAGGATCACACCAGGTTTTAGATTTTTTTTTCCCTCTTGAAAGGAGAGAAATGAAGGATAAAGAAAGATAAAGTTAAAAAGGCTTAAAAGTGAGCTATCCACTCTAGTAAGGGCTTCATAGAGGCTCAGTGGTAAAGAATCTGCCTGCCAAGCAAGAGATGTGGGTTCAATCCCTAGGTCAGGAAGATCCCCTGAAGAAGGAAATGCAACCCACTCCAGTATTCTTGGTGGGAAAATTCCATAGCCAGAGGAGCCTGGCAGGTTATAGTCCATGGGGTTGCAAAAAGAGTAGAACCCAACTGAGTGGCTAACCAGCAACCGCAGCAGTATCCACACTCACAGCTGCTAGCCACTCATGGCTGTTGAGCACATTAGTGGTGGATAATCTGAATCAAAGTGTTTGTAAGTTGAAAATGCATACCAGAGTCCAAAGACTTAGTCCAAGGAAAAATGCAAGCTATCTCAAAAAGTTTTTACACTAATTACATGTTACTCTAATGTCTTGGATACATGAAAGGTTAGATAAAATATATAATTAAAGTTAACCTTACCTATCAGTTTTTTTGACATGTCTACTGAAAACATTGTGTCCCACAGTATGACTTGCACCGTTATTTGTGTGATGTCACTGGTCCAAAGCAAATCTGATTGAGCCAAAAACACTTACGCAGAGGAGGTGACTAGATAAGATACTTGGATGGATGCCATATTGTTTCAGCATAGTTTATGGGGATCCTTATCTAATGGTTTTAATTTTCAAATATAATCACACCAAGAAAAAGTCAGTTCCACTTCATCCTTTCCCATAAGAACTTAAATTACCATTTTCCTTGATATCTGCTGTTGAGCAATTAGATTTCGTTGGTTAACTCCGCCTAACCAACTTATGCATATTTCTTGTTTATTTTAGACAAAAGGAAATGAACTTGAATTAGAAAATACCCCTGGTGAATCCCTAAGTAAAACTGATGACTTGTACACGTCCTCCCAAGATTTAAGATCCAGTCTAATCGGAAGAAAATCAACTCGCAGGATCCGTGGATCCCAAAGCCAGGACAGAAAGCTCAGTACAGAAGAAACTTTGGTACAAAGGAGGCTGCAGACTGATGTCTTTAACAGTGGGCTAAGGCTGGGATAGGAGTGGGAGCAAGAAAGGGTTATCCAGAGTTCCCTGTCCTATCCCTTAGCTTGCTCCACAGACCCAAATCTCAACATGTTAACTCTAAGGTAGAATTTATGAATGATAATTTATAGGATAAGAACTTTAGAATTAGAGTTTATAATTTAAAGAGATAATAGTGGGTCTTCACATACAAACATTTTTGTTCTTTCATCCTTAGAAATATGTTTGTCACATTCCAGATGTCCAGTCAGACTTAAATATTTATGGAATCATCATGTATTTCTTTAAAAATGAAGGCACAATGTAACAGAATCTGTCAGCACTCTTCAAAAAAAGTTCCATAGCCATCAATTGATAAGGAAGTAGGAATAAGATATATTTGCTTAAAAACTTGTGCATACAGAAGAACTGTACATCAGTTCAATCCATTAAGATCAGTTATTTTCCTAACGAGTTTGTTGTAATATTTTGTGTTCTCCAGGATGAAAGTGTACCTCCAGTTTCCTTTTGGAGGATTCTGAAGCTGAATATAACTGAATGGCCTTATTCTATGGTTGGTATATTTTGCGCCATTATAAATGGAGCTCTGCAACCAGCTTCTCAGTCATACTTTGAAGGATTGTAGGAGTAAGTGTTTATGTTCATTATGGGGACTTACCTGTGAGTCTTGACTGCAGAATAAACTGTTTGTAAATTTATATAAAAGCCACAAAAACATGCATTGTACCTTCATGTAACAGCTTGAAGATGTAGAAGTTTTATTTGTGATAGGAAAACTGATTTTTCAAAACTTCCTTTGTCGTGGCACTTGGTTTCTATCCTAGGGCGCTGGGAATGAGATCCTGTAAATCAGTCCATGAAACTGACTAGGTGACTGTTCCCTACCTACCATCGCTGGACTCTGAGTCAAGCTCAGGAACAGTCCTGTGACTGGTGTCCAGAGAGGCTTCCTCACGTGTTCATCACACCAGCTCAAGGGAAAGCCAGTCTCTGATTCGTGTGCTTGTCAGGACGTAATGGGGCTGAGCACTTGTCCTCTGTGGGATGTCCGTCCCACATATTAAGATGAAAACAAATGGGACAGCTTGAAAAGATTCAGGCTGACAGATACTGGTCGCACCTGCTTTTCATGATGTCATTTTCAACCATAAAGTTCAGTTCAGTTTAGTTCAGTCACTCAGTCGTGTCCGACTCTTTGTGACCCCATGAATTGCAGCACGCCAGGCCTCCCTGTCCAGTTACAATCTCACAAGTCAGATTTTGGCCCAGTGTGAAGGAAGATGGTTTTCTTTCCCTGTGAAGTGGTTGTTCTCTGCCTGCTTTTTGAGCCCAAGGCATCCTGTTTAGCTCTTTTAACCAAGGTCTCCGAGTGTGGTTCTGGATGAGCTGGCTCTAGTTCCCCACTGTCTGTCTAACAGGCCACCCTACAAAGAAGGCTGGCTGAAGAGGCATCCTTTCTTCAGAGAGACCTGGGCGGAATATATGAGCTCACCTCCTGGGCTCACCAAAACCACATCAGCAGATGTGTCTCCAGACACCTTGGGACAGTTGGAAATGTCCCCGTGTGAAACAACAGACTGCCATACAGTGTGGTTTCCTTCAGAGGAATAAGAGAGTATTGTCCCCAATTCTGCAGTAGTGGGTTTGGTGCTGACTTGAAGCACCCATTACTTCAAGAAGGAGTATGAGCGGAGAAAGACTTGGGTACATTAATGAATGAATGACAGGCCCTGGCCCCTAGGGAAGGCACGATACTGCCCCATTTAAGTCTGGCCTTAGGGAAGCCTGCCTGAGCTCCACATGCTAAGGCCCTCTTGACCCCAAATACTATAACAAGATGTAAAATGGGTGAGACTTTGAATGATTTCTTCAGTGGTACTGAAACCCTTATATATTTTCTTTTGCCAGATCTTCACCAGAGATGAGGATGATGAAACCAAACGACAGAACAGTAACTTGTTTTCACTGTTGTTTCTAATCCTTGGAATTATTTCTTTTATTACATTTTTCCTTCAGGTAAGTGTCTACATTTTCACTTTTTTTTTTTTCCATTTGGAGAAATGTATCATTACCCGGGGGAGTTTATTAAACATCTGTGTGATTTGCTGTTTAGTAGAGCTGCTCTTCTAGTCCCTGGGCTCTGAGCAGTCAGTTTCCTTAAAGATGTTTTCTTCCTCTGGCTTCCTCTTACACCCCAAGGGAAGGGACCCTTGCTTCCTTCCTTCTCCGCACCTTCTCCCCTGCCTGGAAATGTTCATGAAGTCAGAGGGAACGGAGAGTGTCTGATCTAACACAATGATTGGAAGTAAAAGCAGAAGTCTTAGAAATGGAATCTAGGGGAGCTGTGGACACATGTTTGGGTGTATAAGTACTGCCATCCAGTTCTGATACTCAAGTATCTTCCAGTGTTCGAAAAGCAAGAACAAACCTTAGAGCCCCACAAGCCAGTCATGCTGATTTCAAAAATATTTGAAGAGTTTGTCATTCTTTTCCTGAAGAAGAAGGAACTTTTTCTAATGATGGAAGAATGTCAGTCTTCAGACAAAAACTGTAGTAAGCATATGTAAAGTATCAGATTTTACAGATTGCAGATCATTTGGCTGAAATGAAATTGCCAGAAGTTTAAGCATTCTAGAAGCTCGCATGGTAAGGCAGTATGGGCTTTGGTGTTAGGTGTAGGGTCAGGTATGAGTTGCCCCAGTTCCTAATTTTGTGTCCTTGGGCAAGTACATAACTTAAACTGTGTAAGCCTCAGTTCCCTCATATGTTAAAATGGGGATAATGGTAGCTGACTCTCGATGATGAAAAGAGGTAAATTCCTAGTTGTGTGTGAGATGATTATAAACATAATCACTTATTAAATGAATGAGTGGTTGCTGCTGCTGCTGCTAAGTTGCTTCAGTCGTGTCTGACTCTGTGTGACCCCGTAGATGGCAGCCTACCAGGCTCTTCTGTCCCTGGGATTCTCCAGGCAAGAATAATGGAGTGGGTTGCCATTTCCTTCTCCAATGCATGCATGCATGCTAAGTCACTTCAGTCATGTCTAACTCTGTGCGACCCTATGGACAGCAGCCCTCCCAGGCTCCTCTGTCCATGGGATTCTCTAGGCAAGAATACTGGAGTGGGTTGCCACTTCCTTCTCCAGAATGAGTGGTTAGTCACATGTAATTTTTAAAGATAGAACTCTCGATAGATCTCTTTGTTTTGCGTGGTGTGAGCGTATTTATATATTTTGAATAGACAGGACACTTTTCTGGACATGATAAGAGATCCCAAACCCTGGACTCTTTTGTTACTGAGTCCTTCGAGTATCTTTGGGGAATCTGATCGTACTAGAATAAATGTGACTCTAACTTGTATACAGAATGTAGTACCAAGTATTAATGCCAGAGAAGTTGGAAAACTGTAGAGGTTGCTGAGGGTGCAGTTGGTTAAGGAGTTTGGAGTGGGATAGGCTTTGAGCTGGAAATCTGAACTGGTGACACAAAGGCAGACAAAGTGATACGTTTGTCATACAGTGATACCCAGGGAGAGAGGAGCCTGGCTTGCCTGGCAAACCAAGGTAAGAACTAAGGCTCTGAATCCTGTTCCGTTCCGTTCAGTCACTCAGTCGTGTCCGACTCTTTGCGACCCCATGAATCGCAGCACGCCAGGCCTCCCTGTCNATCTCTTTTTAGGTAGCCTTTCTTTCTTCGTAATACGGTCCTGAATACATTGACCTCGTAGTCATTTTTTTGTGCACATGAGGTGTTAAAATGTGGGGACACCTAATCATACAGGTTGGTTTCTATGGTTGCCTTCAGAGAGCGTGGCGTGTGCCTAAAGACGAGAGGAAAGGTGTTAAATTCAGTCCTTGGCTTTGGTTTCTTACATGATAAGAAAGAGTTACTGCAGAACTGTGTATGACTTAATGTTTGGCGATTTCTATCTACGGAGAGGCTAAGAATCTAGAAGATGTCAAGGAAAGACATGGGGAAGAACTAGAGAGAGGAGAATCATAGATTTCGGATAATAAGACTAGTTCATTTAAGATTAGTTTATTTTTTTTAATGCCTTGTAAATGCAGTTTTTGCTGCAGCACAGCTTTTTAAACAGTTTCCTCTGCAATATTTAGCCTTTGACAAAATGTCAGGTTGGTTTTGGAAGGCAAGGCTTAAAATCAGGAGCAATCAGTTGACTATTGTATTTGATGTGGAGTCACAGGAATATAAAAATATGCTTGTAAGGAGATTTGATAACACCCATGCAGTCAGAATTTTCAGCTAAGCAATTATTTTTATTTGATCTATTGGGAAACTGAAAGGTAGCTGCAGCAGCGATGCCCTGAGACAGGGATTAAATAATGTCTATGGATAGATGTACCTCTTAAATGTACAGAAAAGTTAAAGCTGTTGGGTTTTTTTTTTTTCTTTTTGTTTTTTTCTTGCTTGGGTGTCAAGTGAAAGATAGGAAAATATCTGGCTTTTCTTTGTTATATTTATTACTGTTTAAGTACCAAACATTTCTTTGTACGTCTGTGTACCCTTCAAACAAATCACGATAAAGTCAGTATAAGTTTGAGGGACTGTCACTTCCTTGGTATAACCAAATTCTTTTCAAAACACTAATAGAAATACTGTTTTCTTGGACATTTTAATTTTAACCAGCAGCCAATAGGAGGTCAGTACTTGCCTTTTTTAAAGAGATGAATCTCAAAATATGTTAGTAGGTTAGCAGGTACTGTTCTGTAAATTTAAAAGAAAACATTAAAAAAAATTTTTTTTAAATAGTTTTCTAATACCATTTTTACCTTAGATGATGTGATTTTAGGTTATTTTAAGAAGTATTTATATGTTTACCTAACACATTTTTCTGTGAGAAGAGAGATTGTTACAAGCTGGAAACTGATTTGAATATGTAACCAGTTTGGACTCTGCATCAGTACCAATGTATGCTGGATCAGTTCTTAACAGATGGGGTTCTATAGATATATAGTAGGTTAAGAAAGGAAGTGAAATATTTCTGTTGAGGTAAAAAAGAATTTTAACTATCTTCAGGGCACTGAAAATCTGGCATGAAGTCTCCATATGCAAACATTATTAAAGATTAACTTTACTGGTAAGCTTAATTGGAGTAACCAGAAATAAAGTAAGACTGACGTGGTACATCCCCAAATCCACTGAAGATGTAACTGCATTGGTTTTTAGCATTAAAAATCAGGCTTATAATTTCTTTGTACATACTTAAAGAGTACAGTGGATGGAAACTTTTGGGGAAAAGAATGACAAAAGCATCTATTTACTATTAAGTTGTTAAGTGTATTGATTGTAGAATGCACATTAGTCATTTGCAGTGTAATATTTCTTGAATGGAAGGTTTAGTGCTTTATCTTTCCCATAAACTCATGATGAAAGTGTCATGTGAAAATTTGTTGATTGAGAAAATATTTGGAGATCAATATGTTTAAAAATAATCATCAAACTTAATTCTGTTTACTTAATGAGTATATCAGTAAAATCGATTTAGGGCTGTCTGTGACCTGCTAAAGGTTGGAAGCCTCTAATGTCTCTTAAAATGAGTTTTTTGTTTTTGGTCTTAATTTAAAACATTAAATTAAAATGTAGTCAGGAATAATGAAATATGTATCACAGTGCTTTCCATGACAGAAAAGAAAGGAAGAAGAACTAAGGAAACTTCAAAACAAAACAATTCCTGCCCTAAAACCCTCTCCAGCCACCTTTGTCAAAATATTTTTTTCCCTGTATATTCTTTTTCTTTATATGATGAAACTACTAATACTGGGTTTTTAGGTTTCTCACATACCTTACCCAAAGAATTAAAAGTTTTACAGAGCAAAGTTTAAGTATACACTAAAATATAAAGTGAAAGTGAAAGTGAAGTCGCTCAGTCGGTGTCCGACTCTTTGCCACCCCATGGACTGTAGCCTACCATGCTCCTCTGTCCATAGGATTTTCCAGGCAGTAGTACTGGAGTGGATTGCCATTAAGACTAGTTTAATATAGCCATGGTTGTAAGTTTGGGTCCTTTTTTGGCCAGAGGTAGAGATCCATTTCCACTGTTAGGTGGATTATGGGAATTTGTTGAAGAATCACCAATGGAATGAGAAAGAAAATGAGTAATTTCCACTGTAGATGAATGTATTTGTATGATGATATTATAGTTCATTTGAAACATTCAAATATGAGATGGATAGGATCAGGGATATGAGTAAGTATAATTTGTAAATAAATTACAATGAGAATATACTGTCAAGGATTTTGCATTACAGCTTTACCAATGGAAAAAAACTGATCATTGGCAAAGTTTGGCTTTGGGAGGTATTATTTAATCTGGCAGAATAAGAGCATTAGCTATAGAAAAGGAATTTTGTTGGTTGTTTCAATTATAAAACAGGCATACTAGGCATACAACTTAATCCATTGCTTACTTTGTAAACACTATAGTGAAGTCGCTCAGTCGTGTCCGACTCTTTGCGACCCCATGGCCACCAGGCTGCTCCATCCATGGGATTCTCCAAGCAAGAATACTGGAGTGGGTTGCCATTTCCTTCTCCAGGGGATCTTCCCGACCCAGGGATCGAACCCAGGTCTCCCACATTGCAGGCAGACGCTTTAACCTATATATATATATATATATATGGTTTTTACTTCCTTGAAGTAAATTCTGTGTATATATAACATGATCTTTGTTTATAACATGAAAGTATCTTATCATAGATTTTAATATAAACATTTTAGAACAGATAAAATACAACATTAATGTTTACTTAATTCACAATAGGTTTATTTTTGGAAGTTGCTGTCTTAGATAGTATAAATCTATAGCATTTGATTTTTTCATAAGTCATGCAACATTCTAGTGTATCTTTAATGGTAGAAAACATTTCCTTTGATATTATTTTTACATTCTAAGTGGTATACTGTATATTGTATTAAGAGTATAACAAGATAATTTGAGGGGATTTATGTGCTAAGTTCCTCTCTACTCTTGATATATGAATTGTGGTATTATTGTTAAAAAGAAATTTAAAAGATTTTCCCTTCTGTACTTGAATGTGACAGTGACTTTTCTTCCTTAGAGGTTTTTTCATCTGCAACTTCATAATCAGAATAATTTATGTTTTAAAGATATTTATAATTTCACGAACAAAAGATGTGTTTCTGCTTTTGAACTAAATTTCTTTTAAAAAATGTAGTTGGATTTTTGAGTCATGGAAGCCCTTAATATCAACAGAACCACATTTATTTTATTAAAATAGAATTTTCTTCATTTTATGTTCATATGTAAGTCTTTTCACATTAAATTGGATTATATTTTATTCTTATTATTAGGTATTGAAAACTAAATTGAGTGTGTATGTAAATATTAGGACTTTCAATATCCTGAGGAATTTTGAGGTTTTCTTTTAAAGTATTAATTTAGTTGTATTAATACAACTAACCACTAAGTAGCATGTGTTCTATGAGTTTGTGATCAAGTTATAGTAATTTTAAATAAGTATTTTTTATTGGTAGTATTACTAGTCAGTTTTTGGGCAGATACTTTGTGGTTAATTAAATGTATCTCAAGGTTCTCATCTTTTGCTCTACATTCTCCAAATACAGTGTCAAATTTATTGATTCCAGTAAACTCAGCTTCCATTTTGGATCACTGATGTGGCCATATTGTAAAATTCAGTTGTTCACATTTTTGATTATTTACTTCAATAGTAGTTTGCATCAGTTTCATAGGTTTTTTTCATTTATTGCCTCTATTGTGGTATTTTGTCCAGTGTCAGCATATCTCCTTATTATACAAAGATATAACCATCATTTTCTAGTTTTGTGTATGGTATTTAGTCTCTAGTTAATTATACATGTTTCATTGCCTATGCTGTGAACTCTGTGAGGGCAGAAGGCTATGTTATGTATATTTTAATTTATTTATTTATTTTGTATTTCTGGCTCTTGAATAAGTTAACTGAATTTTGAGAATGTACAGGACACAATTATTAGGCAATGGCAACCCACTCCAGTACCCTTGCCTGGAAAATCCCATGGGCAGAGGAGCCTGGTGGGCTGCAGTCCATGGGGTCGCTAAGAGTCGGACACGACTGAGCAACTTCCCTTTCACTTTTCACTTTCATGCACTGGAGAAGGAAATGGCAACCCACTCCAGTGTTCTTGCCTGGAGAATCCCAGGGACAGGGGAGCCTGGTGGACCGCCGTCTATGGGGTGACACAGAGTCGGACACGACTGAAGCAACTTAGCAGCAGCAGCAGCAGAGGGCAAGTTTCTGAAATTCTGTTTAGCAGTAGGGTCCAGATCCAAGATCTTGAAATAAATGACTCATATAAAGTTAATGTATTTCCTGTTCTTACAATTAGAAATATTTGTTGACTATATATGAATGTTTTCTATTAGAGTATTACTATATAAGTAAATATTATTTTGAAGTGATGTCTTGGAATAAATAAGAATCTGTTAATTGTTTTCCAGTATATATTGTCAGATATATACACTCATAACTAAGAACATGTTATTTTAAGCAAATGATGTGTATATATATGGCATTGAATAGAAATTAAAAATATTTTTACTATTTGTAGTTACCAGGAATAGTGGACATTTCTTTTTTTGTCTATCTTGCATACATTTCTCCTTTTAAATAATAGTACCCCACTTTCCTTAAATGAACCACTCATTCTCCATTCTTAGTTCAGCTGGTTCAGATGGATTCACATGGGCTGGTGTATAACCCAGACATGTCCAGAATCACCATGACTGGTTCCTAGGGAGCATTTAATCTGAGGGGAGCCACAGGATCAGTCACAGGACTTGAACTGAAATTCTTCCTTTTGGGGTTTTTGAATTGGAAGACTCATCCTATAGCTGTAGGATTTGACCAAATGTTAGAATTGACCTATGTTAGAATTTGACCAAGTTTGAAGCCAAGAGAGAAATATATATATTTTTTTCAGTTCAGTTCAGTCGCTCAGTCATGTCCAACTCTTTGCGACCCCATGAATCGCAGCACACCAGGCCTCCCTGTCCATCACCAACTCCCGGAGTTCACTCAGACTCGTGTTCATCGAGTCAGTGATGCCATCCAGCCATCTCATCCTTGGTCGCCCCCTTCTCCACATGCTCCCAATCCCTCCGAGCATCAGAGTCTTTTCTAATGAGTCGACTCTTCACATGAGGTGGCCAAAGTACTGGAGTTTCAGCTTTAGTATCATTCCTTCCAAAGAAATCCCAGGGGTGATCTCCTTTAGAATGGACTGGTTGGATCTCCTTGCAGTCCAAGGGACTCTCAAGAGTCTTCTCCAACACCACAGTTCAAAAGCATCAATTCTTCAGCGCTCAGCTTTCTTCACAGTCCATAAAAAAATATATATTTATTTATTTTTGGCTGTGTCAGGTCTTAGTTGCAGCTTCCAGGATCTTTGTTTCTCTCTAGTGGTGGCCTGCAGGCTCAGTGGTTGCAGGGCCCTGGGCTTAGATACCCCAAGGCATGTAGGATCTTAGTTCTCCTGCCAGGGGTCAAACTTTTGTCCCCTGCATTGGAAGGTGGATTCTTAACCACTGGACTGCCAGTGAGGTCCCCAGAGACCTATATCTTGGTGCTGCTTGAGCACCTGGAGTTCTTTGTCTGTGGTGATCATCTTCTAACCATTAATGTCTCTCTTGTAATGTTTATTATTTTTTACTGTTATTACTTTCAAGTCAGCTTAAATCGCAGTTTTGTCACTTGGAAAAATTTCCTTGCTAGCGTAAACATTAGTAACTGGAAGTGGGACAATGTGGGAACAGATCCTAATGTTGAAATGGAGTGCAAGGCAGTGAGGACTGCTTTCCCCCAGCAACTCCTTTTAAGGAATTATGAAATAGCTCTTTCGATTGTTACCTGGGTTGTCTTTGGCCATAGAGCTTACTGAGGCTGGAACTTTAGGGATTCTCAAGTGTTTTGGCCAGCTTTTGCCTCATAAGAAAGGAATTTTCTTTGGTCCAAGCTGGCATGCTTGGAAGAAGAGAGGGAAGAAGAGATTGTCTTTCCAAGTAAGAGAGGCCTTTTCTGCCTGTAGCTGCCATCTAAGAAAATCAGAAAATCAAGAATCTTGAAGGTTGGAAATTCTGATTTTTTTTTTTTTAACCTTGTGCTAAAATTAGTAAGATGAAAGACAGGAGTTTAAATTAAACTCAGGCAAAGTTCTGGTTTACAACTTTCTGAAGCACCTCATCCATTGTAGTCCCAGTCTCCTGACCAAAGTAACAGTCCAGTTACGAAAGAGTTTTGAAAGAGGATCCAACCAGGGAACAAATGATAGAGTAGCTGTGCCTCCTCTTCCAGTATATTATTTCACATTGCTTCAAGGAAAATCATTAAACAGAGGGTTTTAATGGGTGAGTAATGTGAAGGCTTATTGCTTTGAGATTCAGTATTGCTATGAAACTTAAAAGGTAGTTTGATATCTTGACAAGATCTCTGGCTTTGGTTGCCAGTTCAACCAGTTGACTGAAGTAAATTGACCAAAAGTTTATTGAGCTTTTAGGGGCACTATTTCCAGGGTAACCTCAAGCCTGGTAAAGAAAGTCTTGTATTCTTTTTACTTTTAAAGCAAATATCAGCCTCAATAAGAGGAAGCGGGCTACTAAAACAGTACAGCTGCTAGAAGGAAGATCTGAGGCCATAGAGGATAATGGACAAGTCAGGTCTTCTGAGGTGGTGGTGCATCCAGATTGGTTGACCAAGAGACTCCATTGCTATGACAGGCAATTCTTGCTACTCTGATCAGTAGTATATGGTCTGTTGCTTTGAATTAATAACCATGATATGTTTCTGTTGGTTTGTGAACTGGTCCATATTGCACAAAGGGCAAGGAGATATCAAAGAAAAGAGGGAGACCACTCCAGATTGGTCATTGGCAGGTTTATTAAGCAGGAGAATGTGTAAAGCTTGCTTTTGGCAGCCACAAGATGAATGGTCTCCGCACCTGCCTACCAGAATCTTTAAACTACAGAGGCCTTAAATGAGTTCAGTCATTTGTACCATCCAGATGGTTTCAATACTACCTTGCTCTCAAGGCTGTTTCCCACTGTGGGGAGAGTAGACAGAGTGTACATTTGAAGGACAGGGGAGGGGGTGAGGAGCCTCATTGCCCAGATCCAGCTCATGGGTCAGCTGATGGTCACATCCTCTTGATTATCTCCTCCATATTTACATTTTCCACTCTTCTAAGTGGGCATTATGATTATTTATTTTTCTTGTACCATTGTGTATTAATTACATGGGGGAGAGTTATATTTATTATATAGATATATATTCTGAGATTGTGAGGTACCACCAAAAAATTCATGTTTGGACCTGCTTGAGAATAATATTCATAATACAAACATTTCAGACTTGTTGAATCCAGTAACTTGGCATTGTCTTTGTCTTCCTTCCTGCCTTCCCACCCATGATGAAGTAATGGGTGCATTTTCTGTTATGGTTAAGATAGTAATATTGTTGAACATGGATATTTAAGAAGTTATATATATGGAAAGAAATGAATGTATAGGTGGTTGGGGATCCAAGGGCTAGAATGTTACAGATTTCTATTGATTTTAACTTCCTAGCATCCATTCCTTCTAAATTTGTGATACTCCTTTGAGAAATCTTCTCTTCTTGATGTTTGGTTTGCATACTTTGAGCTTTCCCTGGACTCCTTTCTGCTTTCCTGGAATAGAAACAGAGACTATACTTGGCCCATCAATAACATTATGGTTAAATATCTACCTGCACATCTGTGAAAGCTCTGTAACTCCTTTCCTTCTGCTGGAGAAAGAAGATGTTCATTACTGGAGCTGCTAAGATGTTAGATGTAAGTCTAGACTTGACTGGCATGCTGCTGAAGGCAGAGGATGCTTGAGGATGGTGCTGTTATACAGGCTCCAAGAACCAAGAGAGAGATTACTAATGACATCTTTGGAACCTTTCAAGTCACTTATATTACCAGGCTTTTCAGTGCATTAGACCAATACATTTCTTGTTTTGCTTAAGCTATTTTGAATCAGGTTTCTCTTTGCTGCATCCCAGTGGTTTCTAACTAATAGAATTAGATAAAACTTTAGGTATTAGATATCATCAGGCAAATCTTAAGAAAAATATTAACTTGGCAGAGGGCTTGATAAATTTCAAGAAAAAGATATTGCAGATTATTTTAATAATTCACTAAATAAGAACATAAGGTAATACTGAGATACCATGAAAAAGGAATGATTAAAAAAAAAATTACCAGTGTTCATCAGCATGCTAAAATAATCTTAAATGACGTTATAGGGTCTGTAAAATGTTACAGCTGTTCTTAATGAAATTTTCATGATATGCATCAAGAAAGTTAAGAACTTTTCATTAATCCTTCATTCTTTTTAAATTAATTTATTTTTAATTGAAGGATAATTGCATTACAGAATTTTGTTGTTTTCTGTCGAACCTTAACATGAATCAGTCATAGGTATACATATATCCCCTCTCTTTTGAACCTCCCTCCCTTCTCCCTCCCCATCCCACCCCTCTAGGTTGATACAGAGCCCCTGTTTGGGTTTCCTGAGCCATACAGAAAATTCCCATTGGCTATCTAATTTACATATTGTGATATAAGTTTCCATGTTACTCTTCCCATACATTTCACCCTCTCTTTCCCTCTTCCCATGTCTATAAATCTGTTCTCTTAAGTCTGTTTCTCCATTGCTAGCCTGCAAATAAATTCTGCAGTACCATTTTTCTAGATTCCATATATATACATTAGTATACAATATTTATCTTTCTCTTTCTGACTTCACTCTGTATAACAGTTTCTAGGTTCATCCATCTCACTAGAACTGACTCAAATGCTTTCCATTTATGGCTGAATAATATTCCATCGTGTATATATACCATAATTTATTTATCCATTCATCTGTCAATGGACATTTAAGTTGCTTCCATGTTCTAGCTATTGTATATAGTGCTGCAGTGAACAGTGTGATACATGTCTCTTTTCATTTTGGTTTCCTCAGCGTACATGCCTGGGAGTGGAATTGCTGGGTTATATGGTGGTTTTATTCCTAGTTTTTAAAGGAATCTCCATACTGCCTTCCATAGTGGCTGTATCAATTTACATTCCCACCAACAGTGCAAGAGCATTCCCTTTTCTCCACACCCCTCCAGCATTTATTGTTTGTAGACTTTCTGATGATGGCCATTCTGACCGGTGTGAGGTGATATCTCCTTGTAGTTTTGATTTGCATTTCTCTAATAATGAGCAATGTTGAGCATCTTTTCATGTGTTTGTTAGCCACCTGTATATCTTCTTTGGAGAAATGTCTGTTTAGGTCTTTACCCCACTTTTTGATTGGGTTGTTTCTTTTTCTGGTATTATATGAGCTGCTTATATATTTTGGAAAGTAATCCTTTGTCACTTGTTTCATTTACTATTATTTTTTCCCATTCTGAGGGGAGGGTCTTTTCACCTTGCTTATAATTTCCTTTCCTATGCAAAAGCTAAATTTAATCAGGTCCCACTTGTGTACTTCTGTTTTTATTTACATTATTTACATTACTCTAGGAGGTGGGTCATAGAGGATCTTGCTTTGATTTATGTCATCAAGTGTTTTCCTCTAAGAATTTTATGGTTTCTGGTCTTATATTTAGGTCTTTAATCCATTTTGAGTATATCTTTGTGTATGGTGTTAGGAAGTGTTCTGATTTCATCCTTTTTACATGTAGCTGGCCAGTTTTCCTAGCACCATTTATTTAAAAGGCTGTCTTTGCCCCATTGTACATTCTTGCCTCTTTTGCCAAAAATAAGGTACCCATAGGTGCATGGGTTTATTTCTGAGCTTTCTGTCGTGTTCCATTGGTCTATATTTCTGTTTTTGTGCCGTACCATACTGTCTTGATGACTGTAGCTTTGTAGTATAATCTGAAGTCAGGAAGGTAGATTCCTCCAGCTGCATTCATCTTTCTCGAGACTGCTTTGGTTATTCGGTGTCTTCTGTGTTTCCATATGAATTGTGAAATCTTTTGTTCTAGTTCTGTGAAAAATGCCATTGGTAATTTTATAGGGATCGCATTGAATCTGTAGATTGCATTTGGTAGTGTAGTCATTTTCACAATATTGATTCTTCTTTCCCAGGAACATGGAATATCTCTCTATCTGTTTATGTCATCTTTGACTTCTTTCATCAGTGTCTTATAATTTTCTGTATACAGTTCTTTTGTCTCCTTAATCTTAGGTTAAGGAAAAATTACCTGTTGACAAGTATGAGGGTTAAATGAAATTTAATGATATAAAAAGAAATCTGCAGTAAGTATATGGTCAACTGGGAAAAGGTTAGGTAATTTTAAGTCTGTGTTGTGAAATATTATACTGCCATTAAATGTTTACTTACCTCAGTTTCCTCATGTATAAAGGGGTTACCTCAAAAGATTGTTGCACAGATTAAATGAATTAATATGTGTAATGTGCTTGGTACAAAGTTAACTTTGTGTAGTACTTACTATTGTTATTTTTATTATCCTGAGTCTGAGGATCATCTGATCATAGAAAGAAAATAATGATCTAACTAAAACTGAGTTCTGTTTTAGCTTGAAGTACCTGAGCTGGTGAACCTGTCAGAGAAGGGATCTCAAGTGTCCACAGATCATGATCTTCTAATGAAACATAGGAGTTTGTCCTGAATCCTGCATAGTCTTTAACAGTGTCTGGGGTTTTTATCATAATGAAAAACTGGGGAACAAATAAGATGAAGGAACACAGACAGCTTCCTTTGCCTAGAATCCCTGCTATCTCTTCCTTTCTTGACAGCTGAATGTCACTTGTGGATGTGTACTAGGACATGAAGGGTGATCTTGGGTAAATAATACCTCCCTCTTGGAGTATTAGCTTAAGTACTTAGAAAATTTTTCAGTAACGAACCTTGAGGCAAGGTGGGGGACTAGAAAAAATTTTGTGATCAGTTGTTTTAGAAAATAATATTAGTGTAAGTATATCTTTTAATAGCTCTTAACTGATTACAGGGTACTTATAGAATTGTTCTGTGTTAACTCATTCTCAGAAGCACTTCCTTTTCAGGTGCAATTTCTTCTCTACAAATGTGGAAACTAAGACTGCAGGAAATATGAAATATTAGTCAGGTGTCCAGGTATTATTTTCCATAGCTTGGACTCAGGCCTTCAGATTCAAAGACTATAGTCTTCTGCATTATTTGAACAAAACGTAGCTACTTAGAAATTATCCCAAAGCACTGCATTACATGAAGAGATGGTGCTGGAAGGTGAGGGACCAGCCAGCTTCAGTGAGCTGATTCTGTGGTAAAAAATGCTGCCCATAGAGGATTCGGTCCACAGAAAAGAAAATGAATGCAGGACAATTTGATGGATATGTACAGAAATTGATCTAATGACTTACATTGTGAACTTTTAATTTTTGAGTTTGAGGGAACTGATTATATATTATTATTAATGTTAACTAGCTTTCATTTGTACAACTTTTCACTAGGCAAAGTGTGGATATTTTAGATACTACTATGAAAAAGAAATAATAGTATGCATTGATATTTTTATATAGAAAAAGTAAATGTGTTATGTTTTAGTGTTAATCAGATGAACCACTGCATAAATCATGTTTGCTTAGATAAAACAGATGAATTAATTATAGAAGGAGTTATAATAGAGTCTAGGTGATACCATTTCCAATAATTATGATTCTCTTTTTTTCAGTTCACTGATTAATAGAAAATTTTATGGAAGGGTAAATGTCTAGATATTTTCCTCTTCAGCAACTACTTCCATTTTCTAAGAGAAATAAGCTACAGCTGATTTAAAAATGGCACATAAGTATTTCTAGGGTTATTTTAAAACTTCTCATGTGTGGGAAAGGGAATTGGCATTTATAAAATTGGGTTTGATTTCATACCTCATGCTTTAAAATCCTCTTAACAAGCCCTTTGAAATAAAGCCCTTTCAAATAAATATATTTGCATAACTATACTTTACTATAATAACTGCTGCTGCTGCTCCTAAGTCGCTTCAGTCATGTCCGACTCTGTGCGACCCCATAGACGGCAGCCAACCAGGCTCCCCCATCCCTGGGATTCTGCAGGCAAGAACACTGGAGTGGGGTGCCATCACCTTCTCCAATATAATAACTAAACTATGACCAAAATTAAGGGGCTTGTTCAAGGTTGCAGATCTGTTTAGTTGCAGAAATTAGACTCAAAGCTAGAGGTTCTATGTTGTGCTTTAATAATGATGACAGTGATAACTGATACTTCTTGAATCTTTACATGCCAAGAATTATATTTAGCATATAATATGCATTATCTTATTATCTTGACCTAGAATATAAACTCTTCAATGAAATAAAAATAGTCATTGTCTTTCAGGGTTAAACTAAGTCTGATATTTTAAAAGAGGAGAAGTGCTTGCAACTTTAATTATATCAGCAGTATTTTATTATAAAATGTCATAGAATTATTTTACTTGATTTGTAATGAGTTTTTATAGCTTGATTACCCTTTAAAAGTCCTTGAATTTAAATTAAATATTTAAATTATTTTTAAAGCTTATGAAATATGAGTCATCAGTGGAAGAATGTTTATTTTGTTATACTCTTGACTATTACTTGCTAAACAATCACTGCATTTCTCAAGTCATCCTGTCTTCTTTTTTTTTTTTTTTTTTGGTCTAAAGAACTCCTGCTTATGTTTCAAGAATTAACTCTATCCCCCTCTTAGGTAATGCCTTCTTTGATCTCCCCCTAAAAGCACTTTCTCCCATCCTGTCCTCTCTCATCACGCTTTGTACATAATTCAGTTTTAAAGTAGTTCAGATTGCCTGATCTGTTTTAATTGTTTGTTTTCACTTGTTGGACTACCATAGAGACTCTGAATCCCTTGAGATCAGAGCGTTGTCACCTTGGTATCCTGAGTACTTAACATAAAAGCTGAAGTATTGTGCTGCTTAGTGAACTTTCTTTGAATGAGGATTTTTTTCACATTTTGATATAGTTTGCTTGTTTTTGTCACTTCTGGTTTGGGTATGAATCTTTTCTTTCCAGGCTGTTCTGGTTCTCCTAACTTCTGTGTTTACTTCTTGCTTTAACATACCAGTTTTTATTTTTTTTATTTTTTGAGGAGAAGGGAGGATGGATGTGTGTGTGTGTGTGTGTGTGTGTATGTACACACACACACACAAACACACATGCGTGGAGTCAAGAGTCTTCAGATCTGGTGAATAACCTGACACACACACTCGCATACACGGAGTCATAGGGGAGGATGGATGTGTGTGTGGACACACACACAGAGTCAGAGTCTTCAGATCTGGTAAATAGTCTGACTCTGTCACTTGCATAGGTGAAGAAAGAACAGTTGGGTCAGATCCCATGGCTTTTCACCAAATTTGAATTATCACCTAGATTCTCAGTCCACTGTTTGTTTGTTTAATTTTATCTTTGTGCCTGTAGTTCCACTTTGCCTCAGCCCATTTTGAAGTTACAACTCTCATCAAGGCGCATACTTTAAAAAACATACTCCTACACACTCAGAACATTTGAAATGATGATTAAATAAATTACTGAGTAATCCTAACCTAGCATTCTTTTGCCAGAGTCAAGATACTCATGGGGAATATAACAAGGAATTATAGTCTCTGCCTTCAGTAACTCAACATTCAATACAAGAAAAGGAAGGAAAAGACACACAGATTCCATTGGCAAAAAGTGATGCTATAGAGATTTTAACAAAATGTTCTGGAGATATTAATGGTTCCACTGCCTTTGCCTGGAGGAGTCTGGAAAGTTATCATTGGTTGGGTGACTTTGGATTGCATCTTGAAGGACAAGTAACTGTTTCCTAGGAGAGAAAGTTCAGGAGTGGAAAAGCTTTCCACACAGAGGGAATAAGGGAGTCTTTCCATGGTTGTGTCCCCTAATGTTAACTACAAACTACAGTCAGATAAGCTTTATTCATCATGTGGAAATCTACCCCACAGCTTTTGTTAATTCCATAAGTGTTTATTGGCTTAATGTTTTTTAAAGCCCTTTCAAGCTTGCCCAGGGGAAATGGTAAAATTTATTAGAGTCCAATTAGGTGAGTTATTTCAGGAGTTCTGTTTATGTGGGCATTTTTGGTTCATCAGTAAGAGAAAAGGTGAAGAGATGAACAGAACTGAGGGTGTTGAAAGTTATTTTTAATTTTTTTAGCCTTATAAAATCAGAATTCTTAATATTTTATCAAAGTACAGTTAATGGTTTTCTAAAATCTAGAAGAAAATTCAAGTGCTCCTGATACAGTTCAGTATCAGGATCACCATGAATAAGCTGTTTTTGCTTAACTGGTCTAGTATTAGTACTGTTTTGTTAAGCTTCTTCCTCTGTAAGGAAATCCTGTTCCCTCCCACCCCATTAAGGACAGTGGTTTTTCCCATCTGCAAATCAAATTATAGTTTTTTCATTACCAACATTACAAAATTGAAAGAACGTTCAAGAAAAAATTGTCAGACACTAAATCAAGTAATGTTATATATAATAATACTCCAACTATTTATAAAGTTGTATATTGTCATGATTTTTAAGAGTTGACATTTAATGATTAATGTTTATCAAAGTGTGACTTTTCACATTTTCGTTTCTTTGGAGTTTCTGAGCCTATTAATAAAATATGCTAAGGTGTCAATTTTATGTTTTCCTTTATTTTTGCGTGTTAATCTGTTAAACTGCTTGTTTCTCTGCTGTTATCCACCTGGCAGATAGCAGACCTTAATTGGGTGAGACTGTAGGTGCAGTCTTTTAACCATTGACTATGTACTAAGTTTAGATTCAAAGGGAAGTGTAACCCATTATTTTGGTCTCATTAGTACCACCCAGGGACTGACTACGTTAATTGGTTACAGTTCAACAAGATTGCCTGAGTGGTCTTGGAGTTGTTTTGAACCATTAGCATTTTTTCATCCTGGGCTTTCGGATCAAAAACATTCATTTTTTAGGATGCTGCCTTATTTTAGGGGTGGGTGGTGTAGCTGTGAAGAAGGATTTTTCTATGTGAACATACTCATTTAGAGACTTTGATAGGAAGTATGTTGAGCAAATAGATTTTAGTCAGATTTACTGTTTTTTTCATTATCCTGGGCTTTTTTATTCTAAAAATAATGTTTAACCTTATTAGTGATCTACACACTGAAAGGTAAACTAATGTATTTTAGTTACTGCATGACAAACTGTCATTCAGAATGACAGCTGCACCCAGTTACATTGAAAAATTATGCTGCCATACTCTGAAATAAATTGAAGATGCCCTGCTTAGAAAATATGGGAAATAGACATTTACAAGAGAGATTTTTCTAGTGAAATAGTGCTTGGGGTTTTAGATCACTGTTATAATGCATTTTGTATCTTAGAGCTCAAATTTATTATCTTTGTATATAAAAGAAATAATGTATTTTCATTTTAATGCCATACCTGACCACATAACCACTTTATTCCACAGATACTTTTTGAATACTTACACCATGTGTGATGCTAACCTCTGAGGATATAATGATCATGACCACAGTCTCCACCCTGGAATTTATAGCACTGTAGGGAGTGAAAAATGCAGGCAGTGAAATGTGTAAATTCTGTGATAGAAGTAAGTTAGCGAATAGGGGGTGACACCGAAGGGAGAAATGTGCCAAGGGAATCAAGGGAGGACTTGATGAAAGTGATGATGTTTGAGTTGAGTTTTGGAAGATGACCTGATCTGTGTAGGGCTGTGCAGTCATATGGTAGCTACCAGTCACATGTGGCTAAGTGAGCACTTGCAGTGTTCCATAAGCATAAAATGTGTGCTTGATTTTGAAGAGCTGGTATAGAAAATGTAAAATCTGTCATTAATAATTTTAAAATATTTATTACATGCTGAAATCATACTTTATATACATTGTGTTAAAATATAAATTAATTTTGCCTATTTTCTATTTTTCTTTTAATCTAGCTAATAGAAAATTTTAAATTACATGACTTGCTTTATATTTTATTGGCACTGAATTACAGCATTGATTTGTAGGGGACATCTCAAAATTTGATGAACTGTTGGGAGTATAGGAAGAAACTATTAGATACTCTAGCATGCTCTCTCTTTTAAGAGAAATATGTATGCCTATGCATGTGTGTGTAGTGTGTATATACTATGTATTCATATACTGAATATACTTAGACATACAGACGTGTACATAATATTTATATTGTCTGAGACACTGATATTGTGGGTTTTCCTGTTACATGTCAGTAAACCTCAACCTAACTAATGCATTGACTTAATAGCAACAATTTAAAAACCACAAGTCACTAGGGAAAAACTTGTTCTCCCTGCCCTGGTAAAAGTTGCCTAAATAATTCATGGAAATCAATATTGCAACAAATTAAAATGCATTTTATTGTCAGCAAATACTTTGGAAGGCAAGTTGTAGATATTGCTACAGAGTTGAAGCAGAATAAAATGTAGTTGCTTTATAAGAGTTGGATGAAGTTATTTCTAACATGTTTTGCTTATAAAATTTGCTGGATAGTTTCTTAATAAATTAAACTGCTTTTTGTAAGTTAACTATTAAAAATTTATATGAAAATATACTTTCTGGAAATGCATGTATGCCTTGTTTACCAAAACCATAAATCCAGAAGTAACCTTACCTTTCTATAGAGAGCAGATTTTATATATATATATATATATATATATATACATACATACATACATACATACACACACACACACTTCATGGAGGTTTATCATGGTAAGAGTTCTCTATTGTATTTAGGTTGCTAATTTCAATATTAATTATCAGGAATACCATATTTTAAACAAGACTCATAACTGAATACTAAAATACTAAAGTTCTGTAATGCTAGTGCTTATCTTGCTAAGATTTCAAAGATTATCTTGATTTCAGATTTGGAAACCTAGGCACAGAGGAGTTACAATGTTTTCCTTTTGCAGTGCCCGTATTCTCTTACCTCGAATTATTTTATCCTTATCCTTTCTTCAGCTTTTCCCTTCTGTTCCCGCGTATTTTTATTCTCTTCGGCCTTCATCTGTTCATTCAAAGGCATTGCGTGTGTACTGGTGTCACCTCCAGTCCAAACAGTGGACTGAAATAATTAACTCTTTCCTTTAGTTAATTACAGTTTTATATCTGCTGCAGTGTTGGTAGAAAATTGAGATCTTTAGTAATAGCAATAATAATCATACTTGATAGGGATGAGAGGGAGGTTAATTTAAACATACTTCTATTTCTAGGTAATTGTTAGGAGCTGGAGTATCCATACTTAGGGCTACTATAATCAAACCTAGGGACAGAGTGAGATTGGAAAGATGATTTTTTTCTTTAAGGACTTCAAATTCTAGAAAAAGGGACCACTGTATAGAGAAAAAGAAAAGAAAACAAAACAACTATGTGATCAGACCTTTGTGGTGTAGTTAATTTGAATTCAGATTCTGGCTCTGCTTTTGTTTCTCTCTTGTGACCTTGAGTAGAAAATGTATTAGAATACAGTATCAGAGAGGAGAAAGTGATGAACTATTTGCAGGAGTCAGGAAAGACTTCAAGTGGAGGATTCTCTTGAAGTTGGCTTCAAGGGGAGCAGGCATTTGCTGAGTAAACAGAGTGGAGTTAAGAACATTCCAGATCTGAAAATTTAAATTGGCACATTATAAAGTAGTTAACATCTTTCTAGGAGTGCTTTTTTTCTGGCAGATTTCTGCCTATCTTTTTGGACTTGCTGCTGCTGCTGCTAAGTCGCTTCAGTCGTGTCCGACTCTGTGCGACCCCATATATGGTAGCCCACCAGGCTCCCCCGTCCCTGGGATTCTCCAGGCAAGAACACTGGAGTGGGTTGCCATTTCCTTCTCCAGTGCATGAAAGTGAAAAGAGAAAGTGAAGTCGCTCAGTTGTGTCCGACTCTTAGCGACCCCATGTACTGCAGCCTAGCAGGCTCCTCTGCCCATGGGATTTTCCAGGCAAGAGTACTGGAGTAGGGTGCCATTGCCTTCTCCGATCTTTTTGGACTTAGCTTAGGCTTTTACTCTACTGCAGATCATTCTGTAACTTTTGAGGCAGTTAAGCAATTCCATTTTTGTGTTCTATTAGTGCCTTATATACATCAGTCTCCCAAAACCCTTAGGAGTCACATTCTTGAAATGTAATATCGTTTGCAAAACTGCATGGCAAAACTTCAATTGGCAAAGTCAAGGTCAAGGTCAACAAAGGGTAGGGAGAAGAAAAAACAGTGCATTAAAGGTGTATATTTGTATATAAGTATATAAAGAAAAGTTCTATAATGTAGCTGTTTCCAAAACAAACCAGGTTCATCTGGTGCTTGTTTGTACCAGTATAATAAAAATAATAGAGTAGCCTGGCAGGCTACAGTCTATGGGTCGCAAAGCGTTGGACACGACTTGGGGACTAAAAACCATTTTTGTTAGCTATGCTGCTAGATTGTTGACTGATTTAATAACACGTCTTGATGGGAAATGAAGAAACACAGCTATGTTAAATGTATGTATCAGTTATGAGTTATATGTTGATTTCAGAAATGTTAAAATGTGAAAAATATTCCTTAGAATAAAAGAAATACAGTGTCCTCCTTTAGAACAAGAACTCGATGACATAGGCATTCCTGTCACCATTTAGGACTTGGGAAAAGTGAAACTGTATTTGTAGCTGAGAACTTTGGGCAATGTGGAGCAGGACGTTTTGATAATAGAGACATGATCAAAGCAATATGTGTATTCCATGTAAGTTGCTCTGATTAGATAGACCAGTGTTATCTTACTCTTTGAGTAGTTGTCCCTGGTTCTATTGTGAAACAACAGGATTGGTCAGAGAGGACAGCTTGTTCAGTGGTCAAGTGTGTTATTTGTGGATGCTGCTGCTTGCTCCATCTTGTACCTGCTTCTTTTAGGACTTTTATAACTAAACTACTCGGAGAAGGCAATGGCACCCCACTCCAGTACTCTTGCCTGAAAAATCCCATGGACGGAGGAGCCTGGAAGGCTGCAGTCCATGGGGTCGCTGAGGGTCGGACACGACTGAGTGACTTCACTTCTCTTTTCACTTTCATGCACTGGAGAAGGAAATGACAACCCACTCCAGTGTTCTTGCCTGGAGAATCCCAGGGACGGGGGAGACTGGTGGGCTTCTGTCTATGGGGTCGCACAGAGTCGGACACGACTGAAGTGACTTAGCAGCTTAGCAACTAAACTACTATATCTGACTCTGTTTAGGTTTATAAATTACTGTGTAAATACTATTTGAGTCAAACCAGTCTTGGTATCCTGCTGCTGCTGCTGCTAAATTGCTTCAGTCATGTCCGACTCTGTGCGACCCCATAGACGGCAGCCCACCAGGCTCCCCTGTCCCTGGGATTCTCCAGGCAAGAACACTGGAATGGGTTGCCATTTCCTTCTCCAATGCATGAAAGTGAAAAGTCAAAGTGAAGTCGCTCAGTCGTGTCCAACTTTTAGCGACCCCTTGGACTGCAGCCTACCAGGCTCCTCCGTCCATGGATTTTCCAGGCAAGAGTACTGGAGTGGGGTGCCATTGCCTTCTCCGCTTGGTATCTGGTTTTCTGTAAAGAGCTTGACTTTTGGAATAAGACTGATCTGAATTCAAATTCTGGCTCTGCCTTGGCTTTGTGACCTTGAAGCAAGTTATTTCATCTCTCTGACGACCTGTTTCTCTTTCTCATTCTTTGAGTCTATGTGTCTATCAAAGTCTAGGTCTATGTATCCCACTGTATGTACTTTATATATGTATATTCATATATAACATATCTGAAAAGATTTTTTTGGAAAAGATGTTATTTTCTCTTGTATTCTTCTTGTGTGGGAACTGTGGATGTGAATTATATATATGACAGATCATTGTATTATTAAATTTCTCCTACTGTACAGTGTGTTCATTTAGCACATTGGTATTCAAAGTGTGGTGGTCATCCCTGGTGGTTCAGTGGTAAACAGTCTCCCTGCCGCTGCAGAAGACTCAGATTCTGTCCCAGGAAGATCCCCTGAAGAAGGAAATGGCAACTCACTCCAGTGTTCTTGCCTGGAAAATCCCATAGACAGAGGGCCTGGTAGACTACAGGCCATGAGGTAGCAGAGTTGGAAACAGCTTAGCAATTCAACAAAAACAATTCAAAATGTGGGCCACAGATCAGATTTACATATTTGTGAAAATGTTTGTGGTTTAAAATGAGATACAGAGCTTGTGACAGAATATTCATGATTTTGTCAGTAAGCACACTGTTGATTTCAAATGCTTCCCTTCCCCCCCATAATAACTTTTAATTTTTTTTTTTTTTAAAGATTTTCTTGATGAGGTAAGCAGTGTGTTAATGCATGCTTGATGCAGTTGACTTCGCATTGGCTGGTACTCTGAATAGCTTGAATTAAAGGTACTTTTCCAGTGAACAAAACTTAGTTTTGTGTTATTTTTTGTTTGTGGTGTTAGAAAGGTTCACTGCTGTTAGTGAAAAGATACTGATTTTGGTCTTGGATCCTAATCTTGTCTTTGTTACTAATTGGTTGGGAACGTTGTTTATGTGTTATAGACCTTACTTTGCTTGACTGAAAATGAGGATTAGGTTAGATGATAACATGTGGGCCTTTCAAGGTTTAACATGCTATTACTCTCTGATTTTAAGTAGTACTTTTTTTCTTTTTCTTTTTTTTAAGAGCCAGAACATAGAATTGTTTATTACAGTTGAAGATAAGATGCACTAGGATGGAAACATATTGTAAGAAGCTTGTTTTTGAAATAGATATTTTTATTAAACTTTAGTCAACCATATGCCAGGAAGTTGGTTCTAAAGATAGAATGGTTAATGAAGCTGGTTTTTGTTTATAAGTAGTAATCTCCAAGGGGAAATAGGTAAACAGAACAAGGTTGACCCTTGAACAGTGTGAGGATTAGGGGTGTACAAATGCCAAGCACTCAAAACTTGCATGTAACTTTACAGTTAGTCCTCCATGCCCATAGTTGCACATCTGGGGATTCAGCCAACTGCAGATCCTGTAATTCTATACAGTATTTATTGAAAAATACCCACATAGAATTAAACCTGCATAGTTTAAACTCATGCAGTTCAAGATCAACTGTATATATACATGTAAATATACAAATGGAGTAGGTAATGTGTTAGTGATACGGACCAAAAATGTTGAAAGAGGAGGTTGTGAGAAACCATCTAGAAGTAGGTAAGCTTTTTCTATAAAGATGCAACTATGTTAGGCTTTGTAGGCCATATGGTGTCTATCACAACTACTCAATTCTGTAGTTGTAATAGGAATGCAGTCATAACCAGTGTTTAAATGAAAATACATAATTTTCCAACACTAATTTTCTGGCAGACTTTAGTGCAGTTCTGACACAACCTGGAGTTAACATAAACCCCAGGTTAAGGGCTTAGTCCCATAAGAATGCCTCCATTTCAGATGCCAGCTGCAAATGGGGTTACCTGAATTTGGCCTGGCTGACAGTAGTCCCTTAGGGTCACTGATTTGCTAGAATGACTTACAGAACCCAGGAGAGCACCATACTGGCAGTTTTACTGTAAAGGATACAAATCAGAAACAGCCAGATGGAAGAGATTTAGGACAAGGTATTGGAGTGGGCACACAGAGCTTCCATGCCCTTTCTGTACCTAGAAACACATCAGTGCATGAACTAACCCAGAAAGCCCCTGAACCTCATTGTTCAAGAGTTTGTATGGAGTCTTCATTATGTAGGATGGTTGATTTAATGATGGCCACATGACAGAATTCGGTCTCCAACCCTCTAATCACATGCTTGGTCTTTCATTGGACATCCCCTCTCTTGAAACTATCTAAAGGCCCACCTTGAGTCACTTGTTAGCGTAACTTTAGGTATGATCAAAAGAAGCTAATCATAAATAGAAAAATAAATTCCTATCACTCATGAAATTTCAAGGATTTTCAAAGTTCTGTGAGGGCAAAGATCAAATATGTAAGTTTTAAATTATACTATAGGCAGGTTTAACCAATATGTAAATAAATGGGCATGACTTTTCCTATAAAATCTTATTTACAGTAAGGCAGCAAGCTGAAATTGACGTTTAGGAGTAGTTTGAAGACCCTTGCTCTAGAAAAGCAGAAAGGTTTCTTCAAGAAGATGACATTTAAACTGTGTCTTTTATTTCTTTACAAGTTTTTATTGGTGTTATACTATTTTATAGAATTTTAAAATGATACGTTACAACCCTAGTGATGTAATTTTAGGGAAAATTTGTATAATTCAATGGCACTACCTATAGAGAGACCTTTTTAAGGTGCTTGGTGAGTGAACAAGGAAATTTTCCACTTAGGTACATTGATTACTAATATGTTTTAATAATTGAGAAAATTCTTCTCAGATGTTTAATTCCTTTTAGCTACTCTGAGTAAGTAGGCTTGAATATTACCTGCTGGGTAATAGCTGATAGATGGTGTTCTCTTGATTAACCATGATTTTTATTGGATTCCTTGATTAGTGATATTTTGTGTAGTCTTTTGCTATTAGAATGCTGTTTTCTTTCTGTTGTTTTTATTTTGAATCCCACTCTTTTTTTTTTTTTAGTGAAAGGAACTAGAGCCTTGGGTTTGAGTTTTATACCTTTGACTAAGGGAGCCTATGCAAGTTCCACATTATGAGAGCTGTCTAATGAGACAATAGAAATCACACTTATTACTGTGTATTGCAGATCAAGGCATCAACTTTTGTATTGAAGACTTTTGGTTTCTCCCTTCTTTTTAATTCCTGTTTGCCAGAGTATGAGTTGTTTCCTCTCCTTTCACAATGGAATGAATAATCATGCTATTAACAGTTTTTCAACTTCTCTTCTTAATTATTTTGTTTATGTCTTAGTATATATGAAGTTTCAAATTTTCATGAAGATGAACATTTGGAAAGGCCTCTAACCAAGGAAAATTGGGTGAAAACCAGAGCTATTATAATAGGGATGGTACGGTTCCAGTTGGCTTTCATTCATGTGTTTAGGTGATACAACTATTAGCTTAGGGTAAGGAGTGGAAAGAATTACCTTCATGAAGCCATGCAGAAATGTTGATGAAAATGAAGGTGATGGAAATTTATGTAATATTTTAGAACTAAAATAAAAGCAAAATTCAGAAGAATCAAGGGAAGCTCATTTGTTTTCTTTGTCAATAGCCACAGATGAGTTAGTAGCATCATTGTTAAACATAACAAGGCATAAAAAGTTACTTATGTTTATGTTACATAAACATAAAAAGTTACTTAAAAGTATTTGTATCTATGGGTTTCCTTGGTGACTCATTGGTAAAGAATCTGCCTGCCAATGCAGGAGACACAGGTTCCATCACTTGGTTTGAAAGGTCCTCTGGAAAGGGAAATGGCAACCTACTCCAGTATTCTTGCCTGGGAAATCCCATGGAGAGAGAGGCCTGGCAGGCTGCAGTCCATGGGGTCACAAAAGAGTTGGACACGACTTAGTGATTAAACAATAACAATTTATATGTATGGGTCAATAGCAATATTCCGTCAGTCAGTAACACATGAATAGCTTATTCACCTGCTGCTTCAGTTGAAGTATTTTTTTAAGTTGACTTACCTATTAAATATTGTTGGTACCGAAGTAGGCTCACGTGGAGAAAATGATAGAATAATGATAATTTTTATCCAGTGGTCTGTGCAGGAGGCTAAACTTAATAATCTTCACAGTACATTGTAAGACAAAAGTCCTATTGTCTACAGTCCACATGTGAGAAAATAAGATTCTGTAGGTAAAGTTGATTGCTTGATGCTCAATCCTTTTAAAAGTCTGTTTCTTCCTAGTAGACACAAATTTCCTTAGTTTTATAAGAGAAATTAAAAAATCATAAACTTTCTGAGATGAGGTAAATGAGGCTTGTTTGAGGAGTGAGCCTCAGGGAAAGTGGTGTAAAGAAGAGACATGCAGATGGTGTGACCATTAAAGTGAGGCCTGAGCTTGGAAGACACTGAGTATTAGGTCACAACATGGAGAGTGACCTGAGTCATAAAGCTAATCTGTTTATTTATTGAGGCCTGTTGCAAACTATCCCATGCTGCTTTCTCTTCTGGAAAATAAAATTCAGATTTCTGAGGCTTTGTGGTTGTGGTGTTTTCCTCTAGAGGTCTTATCTTGTACCACTCTGCTTCTGACTGCTCCTCCACTTGTTTGCATGCCTGTGCTTGTGGATTAAGTGTGTATATAAGTGAATGTAGATTGTACAACATTATCTTTAACAGAATAGATGCTATCATTAATCAATACTTTAAACAATTCTAATCTGTCTTGAAGATTGGAGTCCTTTTCCTTTCTAGATTAAGGTTCACAAGGTTCAGGATTTTTTGATTCATATTTCCTGTGCTTGTCAAAAACTAGAGATTTAGTCACTGTGGAAGGAGAGAGGGCAGTAGAAGGATACACATATAATGTAAAGTTGTTCTTTAGTCAGTGTTCTTACCTGTGCTTGGGCATATTCTAAGCAATGCTGATCAAAAAGTAATAATAGGTTAGAGAAATATTTAGAAAGACTGTGGATTGGTCGGTCATATTTGTTAATGATAAGATTTATTGCTGGTTCACTAGCCTCTGATAATCAGTCTTTACTGATGGAATTGAAAACTTTTTACAGTGAACACACATACACCCAGCATATCGATTGTACATTTAACATTTTACTAAACTTCTTTAATATCTGTTTTCAGGAAAATGGGGAGGGAAGATGGATGGACTGTGCTTTTAGAGACCACTTTTAATGTAAAGATAAAAGAGTGATGTGAAACATAGAGCCAGGTCTGGTTGGAAATCTTAAAACCATCCTTAACTTCTCCTATCCTTCCTTCTATTATGTCTAAGATTTCTGCAACTTCAATAATTGGGTTACTGCCCCTCTGATGTGCTGATTTACAGAATTCCAGTATGAATTGGCCAGTTTCCTCTGTATTCTGCAAATACTTCAGATTAGCCCTGTAATGACCCAGAAACTGGGAGGAGTGAGAGCTAAAACATAAATGTGATAATCGCTCAGTCGTGTCTGACTCTTTGACACCCATTGACTATAACCTCCCAGGCTCCTCTGTCCATGGAATTCTGATACTGGTCCTGAAATCTGTCAGCTTTTCAAACAGCTGGGACGGCAGATAAAGATTGTAACCCATAGATCACAGTGATAAGCTCCAGTAAGAATTAATTTTTGTTTGTGAATTGATCAGTCAACAGTGTTAAGGTCTGTGATCAGCTAGTTTATTTTAATGCAACTGTTTGCATCAGGGATTGTTTTATTTGTACATAACTTTCAGCAGAGGCTTGCTAGTACCTTTTACTTTTGCTGACAGTTCTCAGTTCATCTTAAGGGCTAGACTGACTGTCTATGTTATTGGGCTCCTCAGAAAATTGTCACTGAGAGCTGAAGAAATTGTAATCTTCCATTTGAGGAAGTCGACTCAATTTTGAAATCCAGAGTCCCTTAATGAGAAGAAAAGGAGCTAAATGAGATAAATCTTTAAGTGTTAACCTTTTGACTTGATGAAGAGGTATTTGAAAGAGGAATAGTATCCTTCAGTTTTTACCCATTGCACTTAAAGCTGGAAATTCTCAGTATGACTTAAGCCCCGACATGGTCCAATAACCCCTTAGTATCATCTCCTCCTCCTCTTCCATTCTTTACTCCTTCCTCGTTGTCCTTGCTTTCTGCATGCCAGCCACACTGGTCATCTTTTGTTAGAGGTTCTTCCTATTCTAAGACTTTGATAAATCCTAATATCTCTGCCTGATATTCTTTTCCTCATTTTTTTCATCTTCCCATCCTTACTTTCTCCATTCCCAGTGATCTCAGCTAAATTTTTAAAGTTAATTCATAGTCTACCAGATAAACTTACAGGCAGTAATCTGCTTCAGGGCTAGAATTAAAGCTCTCTGATACCAAGAGTTTTTTATATTCGTTACTGTATTTGGAGCACCTAATATAACCCCTTACATATAGCCCCTTGCTAATTAAACATGTGAATGAATGATGCTGAATAAAGAAATCCAAGGATGAATTATCTTCCCTGGTGGCTCAGAGGTTAAAGTGTCTGCCTCCAATGCAGGAGACCCGGGTTCGATCCCTGGGTCGGGAAGATACCCTGGAGAAGGAAATGGTAACCCACTCCAGTATTCTTGCCTGGAGAATCCCATTGACGGAGAAGCCTGGTAGGCTCAGTCCACGGGGTCGCGAAGAGTCAGACACGATTGAGCGACTTCACTTACTCACTTCACTTACTTACTTAAGAATGAATTGATTATTTGGAATTCCACTTAGCTGATTTTCAAGGAGAATTAAATTTTTGAAGATTAGGGTGAGAAACTTATTCCTGCCTGTTTTATTATCAGAGTGAGGAGGTAAATCTCTGAAACTAAATGACCAAGATATATGAGAACTGCTTTTAGAGATTTATTGTCATATTGCCTGAGTATGATCCCTAGTTATAATATTATGAGTAGTGCCTATCAATAACAATAGAGTGGGAAAGACTAGAGATTTCTTCAACAAAATTAGAGATACCAAGGAAACATTTAATGCAAAGATGGACTCAATAAAGGACAGAACTGGTATGGACCTAACAGTTGCAGAAGATATTCAGAAGAGGTAGAAAGAATACACAGAAGAACTGTACAAAAAAGATCTTCATGACCCAGATAATCACAATGGTGTGATCACTCACCTAGAGCCAGACATCCTGGAATGTGAAGTCAAGTGGGCCTTAGGAAGCATCACTACGAACAAAGCTAGTGGAGGTGATGGAATTCCAGTTGAGGTGTTTCAATCCTGAAAGATGATGCTGTGAAAGTGCTGCACTCAATATGCCAGCAAATTTGGAAAACTCAGCAGTGGCCACAGAACTGGAAAAGGTCCGTTTTCATTCCAATCCCAAAGAAAGGCAATGCCAAAGAATGCCCAAACTACCACACAATTGCACTCATCTCACATGCTAGTAAAGTAATACTCAAAATTCTCCAAGCCAGGCTTCAACAGCAGGTGAACTGTGAACTTCCAGATGTTGAAGCTGGTTTTAGAAAAGGCAGAGGAATGAGAGATCAAATTGCCAACATCCGCTGGATCATGGAAAAAGCAAGAAAGTTCCAGAAAAACATCTATTTCTGCTTTATTGACTATGCCAAAGCCTTTGACTGTGTGGATCAAAATAAACTGGAAAATTCTGAAAGAGATGGGAATACCAGCCACCTGACCTTCCTGCTGAGAAATCTGAATGCAGGTCAGGAAGCAACAGTTAGAACTGGACATGGAAGAACAGACTGGTTCTAAATAGGAAAAGGAGTACGTCAAGGCTGTATATTGTCACTCTGCTTATTTAACTTCTATACAGAGTACATGATGAGAAACGCTGGGCTGGATGAAGCACAAGCTGGAATCAAGATTACTGTGAAAAATATCAATAACCTCAGATATGCAGATGACACCACCCTTATGGCAGAAAGTGAAGAACTAAAGAGCCACTTGATGAAAGTGGATGAAAGTGATGAAAGAGGATATTGAAAAAGCTGGCTTAAAGCTCAGCATTCAGAAATTTAAGATCACTTCATGGCAAATAGATGGGGGAACAGTGGAAACAATGCCTGACTTTATTTTGGGGGGCTCCAAAATCACTGCATATGGTGACTGCAGCCATGAAATTAAAAGATGCTTACTCCTTGGAAGGAAAGTTATGACCAACCTAGACAGCGTATTAAAAAGCAAGAAACATTACTTTGCCAACAAAGGTCTGTCTAGTCAAGGCTATGTTTTTTCCATAGAGAGTTGGAAAGACACCCTATGTAAGAGTCGGACGGTATAGAAAGCTGAGTGCCAAAGAGTTGATGTTTTTGAACTGTGGTGTTGGAGAAGACTCTTGAGCGTTCCTTGGACTGCTAGGAGATCCAACCAGTCCATCCTAAAGGAAATCAGTCCTGAGTGTTCATTGGAAGGACTGATGTTGAAGCTGAAACTCCAATACTTTGGCCACCTGATACAAAGAGCTGACTCAATTGAAAAGATCCTGATGCTAGGAAAGATTGAAGGCGGGAGGAGAAGAGGACGACAGAGGATGAGATGGTTGGATGGCATCACCAACTCAATGGACATGAGTCTGGGTAAACTCTGGGAGTTGATGATGGACAGGGAGGCCTGTCGTGCTGCGGTTCATGGGGTGGCAAAGAGTCGGACATGACTGAGTGACTGAACTGAACTGAACTGAAGTGCTGATAAGCTCTTGTTCTTATTATGTAGATGGTGTCCAGTACACACTCGGAAGTACAGTGAATAACATTATGTCTGACTTTCAGTTTATAAAACGATGTTTGTAAATAAGAGATATGATAATTTTTTCTATACTCTTTATTAGTTATATTTTTAAAAATTAAGCTGTTTTAATTGTTTTTAGCTGTTTGAACCCAGTTTTGATAATGATTTTTTTTTTGAAAATTTATGTCGAAACAAGCATAAGGTCACATAGTTTTAAGTTATGAAAATAGGTTGAATGTTGGATGGCTTATGTTAAATAATTGAGAGGATGCCTATATTAAATTTCAATGACATGAAAGGGGTTTGTACCAATCGCTTATTATCTACTTTAGTGAAGGGATGAGAAAAAAAATACATCTTTCAACAGGGGAAATTTATTTCAGATGAAACACATTCTGTTGATTAAGGGTGAAATCAGCATAGAAAGAATATTCTAGGAAGTTGGGGTGTTGACAATCCATTTTTGAAGATCTTTTAAAAAGAAAGTAGGAAAATATTAGTTGAAAATATTTCATTGAATAAAGACAGCTGACTTGGGTTAAGACCTCTCAGCTATTTCCAGTTGTGATTGCCTAGTTTTATTTAAAGCACTTGCTAGTTTTAGTGGGTCATACAGAATTAGTTGTTCAATCACTAAGTCACGTCCGATTTTTTATGACCTCATGGACTACTCATGCTGGACTTCCTGTTCCTTCACTGTCTCCCAGGGTTTGCTCACATTTATGTCCATTGAGTCAGTGATGCCATCTAACCATATCTATAAATATACATAAATACATATTTTTAGTTTAAGATCCCCGAGAGCAAATGTGTGCATGTGTCAGCAGTGGCAGCCCACTCGTGTACTCTGGCTGGAAACTCCCATGGATGGAGGAGCCTGGTGGGCTGCAGGCCATGGGGTCACTAAGAGTTGGATGTGACTGAGCAATTTAGCAGCAGTAGCAGCAGTCTGTCTGCAGTGCATGAGTGTTGCACTTTTTCTTTCCTCTCTCTCTTTTTTTTTAATGGTGCCTTACATAATGGACTAACTTAAAAAGAATATTGGAGTATATTTGCTCTACAATATTATATTAGTTTCTGCTATACAGCATAGTGAGTCAGCTATATGTATACATATCTCCCCTCTTTATGGATTTCTTTCCCACTTAGGTAACCACAGAGCATTGAGCAGAATTCTCTGTGGTATATAGTAGATTCTCATTAGTTATCTGTTTTATATATGGTAGTGTATATATGTTAGTCATAATGGACTTCTAAAAATGAGATACACTTTTTAAAAGAGTTGATCTTGCTTGAAAATTGAGATAAAACATCTCATGTTGTCTGAACTGTTCAAACTCTTCTCCATGGTTCATATTCTGTCTAGAAAATCATAGTAGCAGAGAGGAACCAATGCCTGTAAAACTGTCCCAAAGAGGAGACTTTTACCAGCTTTTGTAATTAGGAATGGTTTGGGGTCAGAGACCAATGAAGTTTCAATATTTTTTAATTAAACTTTTTATAATTTAAAAAAAAGTTCCCTCAGTGAAAATTTCAAGGTATTAGGAAGTAACAGCCATGCACAATGTCCTTGAGAGTCAATATTTATAATTAACAATAGTTCTTTCTAGGTTTTTTGTTTTTGTTTGCTTGTTTTTTCTTTTTCTGTGTTGGACATGCATTATTGTTGTACAGTTGCTCATTCGTGCCCAACTCTTTGCGACCCTATGGACTGCAGCATCCCAGGCTTCCCTGTCCTTAATTATCTCCTGGAGTTTGCTCAAACTCCTGTCCATTGAGTCAGTGACGCCATCCAACCATCTTATCCTCTCTCGTCCCTTTCTCCTCAGACAGAGGAGAACATCAGAGTCTTTTCCTGTGAGTTGGCTCTTCTCATCAGGTGGCCAAAGTATTGGAGGTTTAGCTTCAGCATCAGTCCTTCCAGTGAATATTCAGGGTTGGTTTTCTTTAGGATTGACTGAATAAAATCACGATATTCCCTTTGCCCCAAATATAATTTCTAGATGGACTGCAATGGCAACAACAAAATAAAAATTATGAATTCACTCTCTCTAATGGATAGGCATTAGACAGAATAAAAGGCAGCCTCTACCGTGTCGGTACACATTTGGAGTGTTGCAGCGAAGATGTGGTACTATGAGTTAAAACACTACTCACCTACCCCCTTAAAGGCTGTATATCTTCACCCTGCTTATATAACTTATATGCAGAGTACATCTTGTGAAATGCCGGACTGGATGAAGCATCATCTGGAATCTAGATTGCCAGGAGAAATATCAAAAAACCTCAGATATGCAGATGACACTACCCTTATGGCAGAAAGCAAAGAAGAACTAAAGAACTTCTTGATGAAGGTGAAAAAGGAGAGTGAAAAAGCTGGCTTAAAACTCAACATTCAGAAAACGAAGATCATGGCATCTGGTCCCATCACTTCATGGCAAATAGATGGGGAAACAATGGAAACAGTGAGAGACTTTCTTTTCTTGGGCTCTAAAATCACTGCAGATGGTGACTGCAGCCATAAAATTAAAAGACGCTTGCTCCTTGGAAGAAACCATATTAAGAAGCAGAGACATTACTCTGTGGACCAAGGTCCGTCTAGTCAATGCTATGGTTTTTCCAGTAGTCATGTATGGATGTGAGAGTTGGACCATAAAGAAAGCCGAGTGCTGAAGAATTGATGCTTTTGAACTGTGGTGTTGGAGAGGTCTCTTGAGAGTCCCTTGGGCTGCAAGGAGATCAAACCAGTTAATCCTAAGGAAGTCAGTCCTGGATATTCATTGGAAGGACTGATGCTGAAGCTGAAGCTCTAATATTTTAGCCACCTGATATGAAGAACTGACTCATTGGAAAAAACCCTGATGCTGGGCAAGTTTGAAGGCAGGAGGAGAAGAGGATGACAGGATGAGATGGTCAGATGGCATCACCGACTTGATGGGCATGAGTTTGAGCAAGCTCTGGGAGTTGGTGATGGACAGGGAAGCCTGGCATGCTGCAGTCTGTAGGGTTGCAAAGAGTCGGACTTGACGAGCCACTGAACTAAACCCCCTCAAAAAAAAAAAAAAAGATAGGCTGGGAATCTTAATCTTAGCCATAATATGGCCTTATTTAGAGATAGAATCAAGTTAAAATGCCATCATTAAGGTGGACCCTAGTCCTACATAATTGATGTCCTTATAAAAAGGGGAAGTTTGGACTCAGAGACAGATATGCATAGAGGGAAGATGATATGAAGAGACACGAGGAAGATAATATGAAGATGGTCATCTGTATGCCATGGCCTGGAACAAATATTTCCTTCACAGACTGCAGAAGGAAACAGTTCTGTTGACACCTTGGTTTTGGATTCCTAGCCTATGCACTGTGAGAGGATAGATGTGTTATTTAAGGCACCTAGTTTGTGTTACTTTGTTAACACAGCCTTAGCAAACTAATACAACATGATATCAAAGTGAATTAAAGCAACTTTGTGATTACTTTATGTCTTGATGTTTAAAGTTTTCTTAGATTTGTTTTATGCCTGTATTATGTATACCCAAGTAAATTCCTTCCCTATAGGGATGTAAAAGATGTTTGTAAGATGCAAATAGGCATGCTGTTGATGAAAAGAATACACATTATGCAAAAATAATACTATGTACAGTATAGAAATAGGGAGAAGCTATTCAATTTTAGATGTTTTTCTTTTAGATGAATGGTTATTTTATATTCTTGAAGTCTATATATATTTGTGTGTGTGTGTTTATATATAGACTCCCAAGAATATATCCGTACATGAAATTTGTGTATTTTGATTATATCATGAGAATTTTTATTTTAAAATCAGTCTAACAGTTTACAGGGAAATTGGATAAACAGGAAACAAGCATTGTTCTATCCCTGAAATACTACAACTGCTAAAGTTTTTGTCGTTGTTCTTTTAGATTTTAACCTAATATAGAGAACATGTTTATTTGTATAATTATAATTGTGTGTTTGTGTATATAAAGTTAAATCTTTTTTAGCTAACATTATGAATATTCATTTCTTATATAGTCTGTCAAATTTAGATGGATATGTAATATTTAACTGTACATATAATACATATACATGACTTTTGTATTTTGTGGTATTTAAAATTGTTTTGACTTGTTGAGTATGAAAGATATGCTACAGAGAACATTTTTGTGCATGAATATGTTTCCTTCATTAGGATTATTTTTTTGAAGCTTGACTTCTTGGTCAAAGTAATGGAATACTTTTTTTTAAGTAATGGAATATTTTTTTAAACTCTAGATGCATACTGAAATTGGCTTTACGAAAGGATTGTACAGTTTTCAAAGGAATTACTTCTTGTATATTCTAATTTGGAGCCAAACTTGCAGTACTTATTGAAATTTATTTTTGTATGTATAATAAGTTTTAATTATTATTTTCAGCTACATTTCTCATATTTTTGTTCTTAATTTTTTCATCTCTTGATTTTGGAGAAAATCCTTCCTTTACTGTTTTAGATGAGAAAAAGTGTTTCATTACAATTATTCCTATAAGTCTTGATCACCAGATACCACGTAGATGAGTTGGCATAGTGAGAGACCTTGTGCAACAGGGAATTCAGCTGAAATGTGTGAAATGATAAGTTTGCTTCTTGGCACATTCCTGGAAGTTCACATTACTATGTCTGAGGTTTTGGTGCATTTAAGTAGATTTTTAGATTGACTCTGTTACCCAGAGTTTCTGACATGGTGGGTAGTATGCACGAATGATGTTTTTATTTGAGTAGTTAATAGTTTAATGGTTACAAAGAAGAATTATTATACATTGAAACAGAATTCCAGTCAGTGGCTAGAGATAAATGCACAGACCTAGAGAGAGGGACTTTTGAGAGCTTGTTAGATGTTAGGGACCCCAGCTCTATGTTTTCTTTTCCCCTGATCTTCTGCCAAGGAGACTATAATTAAGTGAGGAAACCAAAGCAGAATCTCTTTTCTAGAACTAATTAAACCCAAAGAAGATTAGAAGTTAAAAGTTTACCTTCTCTCCCCTTCGAATATCTGAATTAGAACACAAAAAAGAAAGATAATCTTACCTGCTGTGGGACCTGGGTCCTGCTACCCTGCTAGGTGTGACTGATTTAGCTCTGCACCTGACCTTTTGTTACCTATACTGTTGGAGTTTGGAAAAGCAGGGATCCAACCATAGATAAATTGAGTTGCCCAAGATCACATTATTAACTTGAGATGATGTAAGAACTGAGATCCACATCTTATGTGTACTGCTAACTGTATAGTGCTTTGGCTGTATAACATTGTCTGAAATTTTAAAATGAAGTACAAACTCATAGTTAATTTACAAAGTGTGATTATTGCTAGAGGACCTAAAAAATAACTTGCCACTTAGAGAAATATTCTTGAATATTTAGATTAATCTTGACTTTATATAAATACAAAATTATATAAAATTCAAAATTGGTATGGCTTTTATTCTTTGTTTTATTTTGATTTTCATCCCAGGTTATTAACTTGCCACACTCTGTTGAAGTTTTAGCAATATTGCATACTCAGTGGCTCAGTTGTGCCTGACTGTTTGCCACCCCGTGGACTGTAGCCTCCTTTGTCCATGGAATTTTTCAGGCAAGAGTACTGGGGCAGACTGCCATTTCCTCCTCCAGGGGATCCTCCTGACCCAGGGATCGAATTTGCATCTCCTGCATCTCCTACAGGAGTCTTCCCTGGTGGCTCAGATGGTAAAGTGTCTGCCTGCAATGCGGGAGACCTGGGTTTGATCCCTGGGTTGGGAAGATCTCCTGGAGAAGAAAACAGCAACCCACTTCAGTACTCTTGCCTGGAAAATCCCACGGATGGAGGACTCTTACATTGGCTGGCTGATTCTTTACCCCTGTGTGTCCAGGGAAGCCCTTATCAATATTAGACTTTGATAAATATTTTTGAAATGAATACTGATACCTGAAATAGTAATCAGAGGAGTTGGGCCTTTAAAAGAATTATATGTATATGTAATCTTGATCATGATGGGATTTATACTGAACTGGAAATTAACTTGGTTTTAGAAGTGATCTGTCAAAGAATTCTTTTGCTTTTGCTCTTTTGAGTTGCACAACAAAAGTAGTGAAACAAAACTGTTGTCTTTAATTTATAAATAAGGAATGATCAAGAAATTATGTGAATGGAAGATAGGGCACATTGGAAAATCATGCTTTTGGACATGACTTGTGTGTTTAACAGATTTGGTTTTGGGAAAGGTCACTCTTAGGTGTGTATTTTTGTATTTTCTGATTATAATAGTGTATATTTTCATTGTAGATCATTTTGAAAATATATGTGAAGAAGAAATTAAAAATTAATGGGGAGAATGGATGCATGTATATGTATGGCTGAGTCCCTTCGCTTTCCACTTGAAACTGTCACATCATGGTTATTCAGCTATGCTGAGCCACTTCAGTCGTGTCCGACTCTGTGCGACACCAGAGACGGCAGCCCACCAGGCTCCGCCATCCCTGGGATTCTCCAAGCTATACTCCAATATAAAAGAAAAAGTTAAAAAACAAAAGATAAAATAAAACAAGTGAAAAATTCCTACTGCCAAGAAATCCTTTGGATCTTTGACTATACTATAATAAATTGGGTCTGAAAAGTTAAAAAAAAAAAAAAGATTACCCGTAATCTCATTGCTCCATAGTAATTGCTGTAAACACTTTGGTATTCATTATTTACATTCTATATTTAAAGAGGCGTGGAAGCAAGAATACTGTTTCTGCAAGGTAGGAAACTTGGATGTTCAACTTAGCTATTCCTGCAGTTGTTGATTCCTACTGTAGGAGTTTCATAAACTTTTTTTTTTTTTAATCACGAAGGATTCCTTTTCTTACCATCCGTTCTGTCACATTTCTAATAAATTATTTTATTAAATAAATATTAAAATCTGATTTCCTGTGAGGTAAATAGTGTAACAACACTGCCTTTATCTGTATCCAGTGAAGAACAAAGAAAGATGATGTTTAGGTTAGCAGATACAATTTTAATTATGGGGGAATATGGTATGTTAGATTTTTTTGACGTATTAGAAGTAGGTTGAACATTGTCCATTTGACTGTGTAAAGGCCTGTGGTCTCCATCAGGGAGCCGCTGGAGTCGATAGTCTGTAATAAAATACTTTGCAGGTTTAAAATGCGGATGCTCTGACTCCATTGCACATTGGTGTATGAACTTGATTTTATTGTTATTTCCAAAATGGTAATTATTATATTTTGCTTTCCAAGCCAAGCTACTATACCCAAAATCTTTGCCTGTGAATATAGTTATTTTTAATATATTTGTGCTGTATAATACAAGTTGTGAGTTACAGATATGATATCCCTCAAACTTACCATACTCTTTTGTCTAATAATCTATTTAATGAAAAACTAAAGTTTATTTTTTTACTTCACCTGAAATCTAAGTGCTTTTTCGTTCTTTTAAGTGCAGTGTACCTCAGGAAGAGCAAAGAACTTGGCATTCTGTCGATATTTTGCTTCCAGATCCCCTTTTCATCACCTTCTTTCAATAATCTCTTCTCACCTTGAAATCTGTGCTATACCTGCTTTATCATAGTTGCTTCTATACTTACTGCCATTATCTATTAGCCTACAGGTATCCCTCTAGGACTCTTGTTTCATGGCTCATCATTTTCCTTTGTAGCCTATCTCTTTCCTAAGCATCATGGATAAATTCACCTCACAGGGAAATGTCTCCTGTGTAGCAGGCCTCTGATGCTATTCCAGCTTGTATTTTCATGCCACTTTAGCATCTGGCATATATGGCCAGACATCAGACTTTGGAATCACCAGAATGGTGGTTTTAAAAATGTTAATGTTGAGACTTCCCTGATGTGTGGCTAAAACTCCACACTCCCAGTGCAGAGGGCCAGGTTCCATCCCTGGTCAAGGAACTATTGATAGATCCGACGTGCTGCACGACCAGAAGATCCCACCTGTGGCAACTAAGACCCCATGTAGCCAAATAAATAAAACAAAAAATAGTAAAAATCGTAATGTTATAATTACCTATTCTGATACCAACATACCTTTCCATGTTCCATTTCCAGTGACCTGGCTTTTCTGTTCATTGAGACACTTGGGGTCTTAAGTTTCTTTACTTCATCTTGTTTATACCAAATTCAGATCTGATCAAAGGCTGTTTCAGTTAGGTACATATGTGAGAATCTTTGGCTTATTTGACCTTGGCACTGTTATTTTTTTATAATCCCATAAAACATTTATCTGTGTGATTTTTGTATTAGCTGTAAGTGTGCCTGGCATTGCTAGGCAGAGGGAAGGATAAGGTGGAAGTACACATTCATCTTCATTAGGGTATTAGAAATGCATGTTCTACAAATCTGCTATCTTAATGTCTCTAAATTTTTAAATGGTTTTGATTTTGCTTGTATATGCCCCAAAAGTTTTTCTTTTTTTTTCTTTAATTAATTTTTATTTTTTAGTTTGTTTTGCTTTACAATACTGTATTCATTTTGCTACATGTGTACCAAAAGTTTTTCTAATGCATAAGAAGACTTATGGTCAGATGTACTGCTATAAAATAAGTTTACATATTATACATTTGGTAATTACCTTCTATTCTTCATACACTTATCATTCTCAATAATATTAATAAAATAATGAACCCACCCTCCAACTTAAGATCTAGAATAATTTCAATATTCTTTTTTTTTAGTTTTTTGAATATTGGGTTTTATTTATTTATTTAGATATAAATTTATTTATTTTAATTGGAGGTTAATTACTTTACAATATTGTATTTGTTTTGGCATACATCAACATGAATCCGCCACAGGTATATATGTGTTCCCCATCCTGAACCCCCCTCCTGGTAACGATAACCCTGTATGCTAGACAGCAAAAGAGACACAGGTGTATAGAACAGTCTTTTGGACTCTGTGAGACAGGGAGAGGGTGGGATGATTTGGGAGAATGGCATTGAAACATGTATAATATCAAATATCAATATTCTTGAGGCTTCCCTTCCCTTGTGTTACTTCCCAGTCCCACTTTCCTGAGTAATTAATTTTGTGATTATTCTGTTTATCATTCTATTTTACATGGTTTTATATATATATATACACACATATGCACTTCAGCAGTTTACTGTTCAGTTTTGATTTCTTAATACGCTTTCTAAAAATGGAAGCCAAGTGCAGTGATTTTTTCTCATTTTTAAGAAATTCTCTCATGGCCCTGAGTTCATTCATTTGACTATCTTCCTTAAACCTCACAATAAAACTATGAGTTAGACTGTAATTATCCACCTGTTATAGTTGTGGAAGCTGAGCACAATATATAAGTAACTTGCCTAAAATTATACATCTAATTAGTGTCAGTGTCTAAATTTTAACCCAGATAATCTATCTCAAATTGCAAACTCTTAAACGTTATACAGTACTCACATTCACTAGTAATCAGGACAACGCATGTTAAACTGTGATGCCCTCCATCCATGGATATATCTGTATCTGTTTTCTTTTTGTCTCTACATTTACGTGTATTTAAAATATCAACAGGTTATCTGCAGATGACTCAGAGTAAGATGGAAGGACAGCAGATTTCTTATCAGCAACATTGTTATTCCAGAAGACAGTGCACTGATGAAAGGGGTTGGGGAAATGACTTTGAATCTAAAACTGTTTTAGCCAGACAAATTAACATTTTAGAGTAGGGTAGAAATAAAGACAATTTCCGTCATTCGGGAACTTAGAAACCATCCTGTCCGTTCATCATTGCTGAAACACTTAATAATGATGTACTCTAGCATGAGGAGCAGTGAACTGAGATAAAGAGTTGGATACAGGATTTAGTGATGCACAAAGAAAGCAGTAACACATGTTGTTAAACCTAAATATGATTGGAAAAATCACATGGGCGTTGAAAGAGGAGCAAGTGTAGAGGAGAACAAAGTAGTAAGCTATGATTCTGGTCCTGTTTGGGAGAAAGGTGGATAAACTTGCTAACATTAGATTGGCTAGGAAAAAAATTACTACTACTACTACTACTACAACTTACTACAATTTAGACACTTTGTAAACATTTAAAGGTATCATAAGAGAATATATATATGTGTGTATGTGTGTATATATATATATATATCTTGATTTTATATGCACACATATATATCTTGGGGCTTCCCAGCTGGCCAGTAGTAAAAGAATTTTCCTGTTGATGCAAGAGACATGGGTTTGATCCCTGGGTCAGAAAGATCCCCTGGAGAAGGAAATGGCAACCTACTCCAGCCTTCTTGCCTGAGAAATCCTATTGACAGAGGAGCCTGGCAGGGTCCCTGGCAGGTGTCCGTGGTCGGACAAGACTGAGCACACACATACATAAGTATATCTTGAATGTGAGCACACACTTGTGAAGGTGTGTAAGCAAGCCCTTCTTCATGCCTTTATTTCCTCCATTCTATACAATCTGTGTTTTAATTGTCCATTGATAGTTTCTCTCTGCCTGTTGTTGGACATTAGGGCTGTAGAGTATATTCCTTAGTCTGAAGAAATGACTGTGAGCTGTACAGTTGGTGTGGAGTCTCCTGTCCTGGTTCTTTTATAGTATTCTAATTGTATCTACCACAGGCTAAGCTAAACCCAGCCCAGAGTCAGCATCTATTCCTGTCAAGATCCATTGGCACTCCCCAGGGCTGCTGGCATCAGTCTGATTTGCCATCTGTGATCAGCAGCAAAATCCCACTCAGGGTTTTGCCACATGACCACCTGCAGTCTTTTTTCCTCTTGTTGGCCAATGGAACGTATCTTCCCTGCCCTTTGTGCTTCAGAGGGTGCAAGAGGAACATGCCTATTCATAGATTCAGCACATCTTGTCATTGCCACAGTGCCCCAATGTGTACTAATTACACGGGTCCAGGGACCACTTTGAGTACAGGGGTAGACCTGTTTGTTGATTTCAGTCACCCTGTACACCTAGAAGAGAGTTTTTTCTGGTGGGCATCAATATGTGTTACTCTAATGTACCCCTCAAATTCCCATAGTGATTTCCTTAGGGCTGTCACCCATATGGGCATCACTCAAATAGGTCAGATTTCTGTTGCCCTTCTGCCTGACCATAGGGCCAAGGCTATTGGCTACTACCCATGTGTAAGTAAAAACCCAAACAGGGGCTTTTTACTTCTGTTCACTTTTTCCATCACTGCTAGGCAAACAGTTACAATTCAGCACAACAGACTGATCTGTTTGTATCATCTTTGATCAGAGTGGTGGCCATCCAGATAGGATGTTGTCCATTCACCTTGGAACTGCCAAGCAGCTCTTTGTTGGTCAGTTAAGAACTGTTTATAGGGAACTGCCAAAGTGACGGTAGAATCCAGCAACTCCTCATACAGTTGCAGAGTCAGTCCTAGGGAAAAAAGGCTCCCTACTCCTGAGAATCTCCTCCTTGCATTCCCCAGGCAGCATGGTCTTAGATAAACCATGTCCAGTTTGTTACTTTACTCTTTTGGATACGCCTTCCCCATTAGAGTGTTTCTCAGACATCCTAGACATTATGGCTATTTCATGATTCAAGACCATTTTATGTCCTTCAGTCATAGGGGTAGCTTCAGTTAATAATGGCCAATGGCAAGATAGTAAATGCCCCTCAACTGGAAATTCTCCAGTCTGAAGTCCCAGTAGTCATTGCTGAGAGGTGCTCACAGACGTTTGCCCTAAGCCCCAGTTTGCTGCATATACTGCTGTTACACGGAGAACCTGTCCCTTCTAGCACTCTAGCTTCTGTTCCACACCGCGAATGCTCAAGCAGTTTTATTAGTTCCCATTTAGCATGTTCAATTAATCTTACTTGAAACATGGATTTACATGCCTAAGGGGAGTGTTTCCCAGTCAGATACAATGTTCATCCCTGTAATAAAGTCAAGTAAAAGGGTGCAGCCACTTTATATAAAGCTTGTTGAAATGTACCAGGTCTCCTGTAAATCTTTAGAGATCTCTTCAAGAAAATTAGATATACCAAGGGAACATCTCATGCAAAGATAGGCACAATAAAGGACAGAAATGATATGGACCTAACAGAAGCAGAAGATATTAAGAAGAGGTGGCAAGGATATACAAAAGAATTATACAAAAAAGATCTTAATGACCCAGATAACCATGATGATGTATGTGATCACCCAGCTAGAGCCAGAAATTCTGGAGTGCAAAGTCAAGTGGGCCTTAGGAAGCATCACTATGACAAAGCTAGTGGAGGTGATGGAATTCCAGGTGAGTTATTTTCAAATCCTAAAAGATGATGCTGTTAAAGTACTGCACCCAATAATGCCAGCAAATTTGGAAAACTCAGCAGTAGCCACAGATCTCAAAAAGGTCAGTTTTCATTCCAATCCTAAAGAAAGGCAATGCCAAAGAATCCTCAAACTGCTGCACATTTGCATTCATCTCACATGCTACCAAAGTAATGTTCAAAATTCTCCAAGTGAAGCTTTAGCAGTATGTGAACTGAGAATTTCCAGATGTTCAAGCTGGTTTTAGAAAAGGCAGAGGAACCAGGGATCAAATTGCCAACATCCATTGAATCATAGAAAAGCCAAGAGAATTCCAGAAAAACATCTGCTTCATTGACTACGCTAACACTTTTGACTGTATTAAGCTGTGGAAAATTCTTCATGAGATAGGAATACCAGACCACCTTACCTGCCTCCTGAGAAACCTGTATGCTGGTCAAGAAACAACAGTTAGAACTGGACATGGAACAACAGATTGGTTCCAAATTGGGAAAGGAGTGCATCAAGGCTGTATATTGTCACCCTGCTTATTTAACTTATATGCAATGTAAATCATGTGACATGCCGGGCTGGATGAAGCACAAGCTGGAATCAAGATGGCCAGGAAAATATCAATAACCTCAGGTAGACAGATGATACTACCCTTACAGCAGAAAGTGAAAAGAAATTAAATACTTTCTTGATGGAGGTGAAAGAGGAGAGTGAAAAAGATGACTTAAAACCCAACGTTCAGAAAATTAAGACCATGGCATCTGGTCTCATCACTTCATGGCAAATAGATGGGGAAACAATGGAAAACAGTGACAAACTTTCTTTTCTTTGGCTCCAAAGTCACTGCAGATGATGACTGCAGCCATGAAATTAAGATACTTGCTCATTGGAAGAAAATATATGACCAACCTCGACAGCATATTAAAAAGCAGAGACATTACTTTGTCAACAAAGGTCCATCTAGTCAAAGCTATGGTTTTCCAGTAGTCATGTATGGATGTGAGAGTTGGACCGTAAAGAAAGCTGATTGCCAAAGAATTGATGCTTTTGAACTGTGGTGATGGAGAAGACTCTTGCGAGTCCCTTGGACTGCCAGGATATCCTAGCAGTCCATCCTGAAGGAAATCAGTCCTGAATATTCATTGGAAGGACTGATGCTGAAGCTGAAGCTCGAATACTTCAGTCACCTGATATGAAGAACTGACTCTTTGGAAAAACCCCTGGTGCTGGGAAAGATTGAAGGCAAGAGGAAAAGGGGCGGCAGAGGATGAGATGGCTGGATGGCATCACGGACTCAATGGACGTGAGTCTGAGTGAACTCCGGGAGTTGGTGATGGACAGGGAAGCCTGGCGTGCTGCAGTCCATGGGGTCACAAAGAGTTGGACACGAGTTAGTGACTGAACAACAACTACTGATAGGTCTTCCTCCCTGGGTTTTGGTTTTACAATACTTGGTAGAGGAAGGTGTCGTCACCCAGATAGAACATCCATCTCCATAAGACATTCAGGTGAAGCTGATACAACTTTTTTACATAATGGCTGCTTTAGCATTCCAACTTTCATACCACATCATGCCATCCATTACATTTTACATGCTTTCAGTATAATTGTAGCCCAAGTGAGGAGTTAGGCAACGGTTTCGCTACCACAGTTCACAAAACTCTTATAGAAAGTGAAAGTGAAGGTCACTCAGTCGTGTCTGACTCTTCGTGACCCCGTGGACTATACAGTCCATGCAATTCTCCAGGCCAGAATACTGGAGTAGGTAGCCTTTCCCTTCTTCAGGGTATTTTCCCAATCCACGGATCGAACCCAGGTCTCCCACATTGCAGGGGGATTTTTTACCAGCTGAGGCACAAAGGAAGCCCAAGAACACTGGGGTGGGTAGCCTATCCCTTCTCCAGTGGATCTTCCTGAACCAGGAATCAAACTGGGGTCTCCTCCATTGCAGGCAGAATCTTTACCAACTGAGCTATCACTCATGAAAACTTATCTTTCCTGTCCTTATCAGTTTACTTACTCTTGTGCAGAAAGCTTTGATTCTTAGTGAGGGATTGAGCCAAGGCACCCTGCCCTTTTTTCAGTCTTTATTTTGAATAATTTGCTAAATCACTGTCCCAGGATGTTGCATGTCAGGTTTCTCATTGTAATTTCTGCTTTCTGACTTTAAATTTTTTCCAAACTAGGGTAAATAGGATGGATTTGTTTTGGGCCGTTTAATGTTGGAAGGCCAGCAGGGGACCAGAGTCTCTAACTCCCCTAGCCTTTGGTAAATGACTGTATTAAAAACCTTTTAACCTCATCATTTTTGTTTATCCTATTTCATAATAACCTCCAAACACTTTTCATCCTGCTGAGGTGAGTCCTGTGATTCTCCCTCTATCATTCTTCTTTTTTCATTCCTATCAGTAGTTGGTTTATTCACTTTATTTCTTAATAACCATTAAACATTTCCATTTATTGGAAAGAGTCCCTTGACTCTCCCCTGGGCCTCTTCTCTGATTATCCTAATGTTTTTACTAGAATCTGTGAGACCTATGAGGAGAAGGTGAGTCAGCAAATTTGATAAAGTTCCTGGAACTGTTTTGGTTCATGGGCAATAAGGTATATACAGGATACCCATGTGAAAGGGGCCCTTAACAAAGAAAGGCATTTATGATGATATTCATAATGGGTATATTCAGCTGGTGAGTATCCCTATAGGCCAGTCCAACATGGCTTGCCTGAAAAGTATATCAGCTGTTTCATCTGGGGTGTTCTGCTTGACATTTATAGATGGTGATGGACAATTCCCCTTACTCAGGGAAATCAGACCTTACAGTGGCTTTCTAAAAAATCTAGTCTTCCATACTGGCTGTGTTCTCAGGAATAATCTCCTATGTGTCTGGATCACAAACCTGTGATTGTTCTTTAGTGAGGCTCTTTTACTCTTCATTATTCACAACCAGAGAGACTCCTCCTAAATTAGTCACTCTCATAATCCATTTCAGTCAAGTTTCCTTAGGAACCTGATGATACTGATCTACAAATTAAACAAATCCTTCGCACTCTACCACCTCTTCTTTGTGGTGACCAGGGGTCTTAGGGATGCTTTCTGTTGTCCTGCATAATTTTTCCCTTGGACAGCAGATTTGAGGCCCATGCCCAGGTGGAAAAATCTGAACTTGGTCTGTCAGTGTCCAACTTGGCACTCCTAATTTTGTTTTAGCTTTTATAGATAATGATAACCAAGAAATTATATATTTCGTCTTTTTCTTATTTATATTTCCTTGTGCATCCCGTGAACCAGCTCCAAGGAGTTGGATCTCTCAATTCCTTTGGTAACTTTTTCCTTTAGTAATTACAGAACAGCTTCTGCTCCATATCATGGCTGACCATGTGGCCACCCAAGAATCATAGATTGTTCATCAGAATCACTTTCATCCTTTCTCTTCCTAAGCCACATTTCCCTGAGCTAGGCCATTCTAGCAAATCCTACTTCTTTCATGAGCTTACATTCTGACACCAATTCACTTTCTAATACCAGTTCTAATGTATTTTCCCCTCCCCCCACCCATACCATCAAGCAGTTAATTCTGATTGTTTACTTGAGATAGTACTATCAGGTCCCATATGTTAAAGTCTCAGTTTTACAAGACTGCTGTCCTTCCCACTGCATGCTACTTGTAAGACCACTTGTCTCTTGTATCTGATCAGCTGGCTGTAAGATTAGAGGTTTTAACAAACTCCTTCCTTAGGTTTGCTTAGTTACCTAGAGAAGCTTGCTCACACAACTCAGAGAAGCATTTTACATACTATATTACTGGTTTATTAGAGAAGCTCAGAAACTCCTAGATTGAAGAGATGTGTATGGCAAGGTTTGGAGAAAGTGGTGTGCAATTTCTGTGCTCTTTGCACTACTCCTCTGAATTGCCAGGTGTTTATCAACTCAGAAATTCTTCAAACCCCATTATTTTGGTTTTTATGGGCCCTTTATTACAGAGGCATGATTGATGAAATCTTTAGCCATTGGTGATTGAGTTTAACCTCCACACTTCTCCCCAGAGGGGAGAGGATGGGAGGGCTGGACTCCAAGTTCCAACCTTCTGATCTGTGGTTGGTTCCCCTGGCAACCAGTCCCCCACCTTAGGTTACCTAAAGGCTTTCCTCGTATCACCTTAACATGACAAAAGATATTTATTGCTCTCTTCTTTTAGAAAATGTCAAGTTTTAGGAGCTCCCTGTTGGAAATGAAGACAGACAGGAAGCAGTTGACCCTTGAACTACATGATTTGAGTTACATGGATCTACTTAGACGTGAATTTTTTTTCAATAGGAAAGAGTATAATAATAGTACACTGTGTGATTAGTTGAAGCTCAAAATACAGAACCTTGGTATATGATAGATCATATTCATGAAAAATAAGCAAGTATGTAGACTACCTTAAGATATGATCAAGAGTGGATCTTGATTATACCAAATTCTAAGCCCTTACATTAAGGTACTATATTTTCTTTTTAAGCACACACAGAATGACTTTTGAACAGGTCAGAGACCAACAAAATTACTCTGATTTACAAAGAATGGAGATAATAAAAAGAGCATTTTCTGATCATAATGCAATGTATTAAGACTGAACAATTCAGTCCAAAAACAGCAAGAAAGAAAAAATGATTCATAGAAAACCTTGGATAGATAGTATCAAATGACAAAACTAAAACAACTTTCTAATGAGTTTATTCTTTATTCAAAAGAAAGCAGTGCATGGGTTGAGAAAGTAAGTTCAGAGACCTCACAGCTGTGGAACTCTCCAGAGGGATTTGGACCAGAGGGATTTTTATAGAGCACTGGGAGCTGCAGTGTAGAAACAAAGCATGATTGCTGGGGATGCATATCTATCATTATTTAGAAAAACTGAGGAACAAGGAAAGAAGTATAGAGTCCAGCGTTGACTTTGCATTTGTGGTTCAACCAACTGGATATACTGTAATTTTGGGCAAGGGAAGCACTTATAGGAACACCAAAGTTTGGTTTGCTGATGTGGCAGTGGGCAGAAACTATTCCATCCTGGACCCAGAAACTTATTTCAAAATAGAAAACACAAAGATGATAGAAAAAAATTTGAGGTGTTAATAAGTCATAGTGGAGTGTATGTAATAGTACATGACTGAGGACTTAACTGGCAGCCCAGTGGTTAAGGCTTCTATTTCTACTACAGGGGACACAGGTTGCATCCCTGGGTGGGGAACTCTGGCACACCATGTGATACATGCCATCTCCTCCCTGCATACCACCCTCTGTCCAAAAGAAAAACTAACTGTATATGACTGAGATTATACTTTGGGGAAGAAAAGGAAATTCCAGTGTATGCTTTTTACAACAGGTATGTAATTCATAAAAAGAAGATGAGCCAGGTGATTCCTGGTGGCTCAGATGGTAAAGCATTTGCCTACAATGCGAGAGACCCGGGTTCAATCCCTGGGTTGGGAAGATCTCCTGGAGAAGGAAATGGCAACCCACTCCAGTATTCTTGCCTGGAAAATTCCATGGACACAGAAGCCTGCTAGTCTACAGTCCATGGGGTCTCAAAGAGTCGCCTGGGAGTCTACAGTCCATGGGGTAGCAAAGAGTCAGACACGACTGAGCAACTTCACTTTCACTTTCACTTTCACCACCCCTTAATAAAAGTTAAGCAACTTTCTTAAACAGTACACAAATTTGATTTCAAGATAAAGAGGATAAAGAGGGTCACTAAATGATTATGTTTGGGTTCATAATCTATAAATGATTTTGATTCCACCAAGTTTGTGATTGTGTGTTCCCATATGGTTCAGGAATATGACATCCTAAAATTTTCATCCATGTACATTTATTTCTTAAGTTGAATTTTGGTCTGATTTAGGCTTAGGAGCATGCTTTATCTTCTATTCTAGATCGTAAGTCTAGTGAAATCTTTTGTGAGTTGCAGGATATTTGAAATACTTTGCTGAGATGAAAAGGAAAATAAAAGCACACACACAAAAACAAAACGCTGCAACTAGAGTACACAACTGAACTTGGATATGTCACTAGCATGCTTTGTTTCCTCTTGAATAATTTATTGTTTTGTTAATCCTTTTAGGTCCATAATGTCCCGTTTGGGAAGCATTTCTTGTGTGTTGGGGATATCTCTATATTTTTGCCTCTGCAGAAATTATCAGTGCGTTTCTTTGATTTGCACTTTAGCTTATTTATTTCAGCAAGTCTTATCATTGAAAAAATGGTTATGACATTCCAAGTGAGTACATAACATCATAAAGGTATTATCTGGTTGAAGATTGAAAATAAATAGAAATTAGAATAACCAGCGCTTGCCTAGAAATTGCTTATCTGAAAAAAGAGTAATAGAGCAAACAGTGTGACTTTGCAGTTGACATAAGGCAGTTATACACATGGTAGAATCAAAATATAGCTAATGTCTTTATTTTAAGAAAGCTTGAGAATTCAGAATGATTTAATGTTTTATCATGACAGTTATTATTTTTCCCAGTTTTTCATTGCTTCACTTATTATATATCTGTCATGCATTCTGCTGCTACTGATTACCATTTATGTGTCAGACAATTAATTATTGTACATAAAATAGTGAACTATATTTTGAAAGACGGTTCTCTATTTTAGGGGGCATATTTTGTTTTTTTTTAATATAAATTTATTTTAATTAGAGGTTAATTACTTTACAGTATTGTATTGGTTTTGCCATATGTCAACATGAAACTGCCACAGGTATACATGTGTTATGCATCGAACCTGGACTGGTGATTCGTTTCATATATGATATTATACATGTTTCAATGGCATTCTCCCAAATCATCCCACCCTCTCCCTCTCCCACAAAGTCCAAAAGACTGTTCTATTCTTCTGTGTCTCTCTTGCTGTCTCTCATACAGGGTTATCATTACCATCTTTCTAAATTCTATTTATATGCGTTAGTATACTGTACTGGTGCTTTTCTTTCTGGCTTACTTCACTCTGTATAATAGGCTACAGCTTCATCCACCTCATTAGAACTGATTCAAATGTATTCTTTTTAATGGCTGAGTAATACTCCATTGTGTATATATACCACAGCTTTCTCATCCATTCATCTGCTGAGGACATCTAGGTTGCTTCCATGTCCTGGCTATTATAAACAGTGCTGTGATGAACATTGGGTTACACGTGTATCTTTCAATTCTGGTTTCCTCAGTGTGTATGCCCAGCAGTGGGTTTGCTGTTCTATTTCCAGTTTTTTAAGGAAATCTCCACACTGTTCTCCATAGTGGCTGTACTAGTTTGCATCCCCACCAACAGTGTAAGAGGGTTCCCTTTTCTCCACACCCTCTCCAGCATTTATTGCTTGTAGACTTTTGGATCGCAGCCATTCTGACTGGGGTGAAATGGTACCTCATTGTGGTTTTGATTTGCATTTCTCTGATAATGAATGATGTTGAGCATCTTTTCATGTGTTTGTTAGCCATCTGTATATCTTCTTTGGAGAAGTGTCTAGTTCTTTGGCGCATCTTTTGATTGGGTCATTTATTTTTCTGGAATTGAGCTGCAGGGGTTCCTTGTACATTTTTGAGATTAGTTTGTCAGTTGCTTCATTTGCTATTACTTTCTCCCATTCTGAAGGCTGTCTTTTCACCTTGCTTATAGTTTCCTTTGTTGTGCAGAAGCTTTTAAGTTTAATTAGGTCCCATTTGTTTGTTTTTGCTTTTATTTCCAATATTCTGGGAGGTAGGTCATAGAGGATCCTGCTGTGATTTATGTCAGAGAGTGTTTTGCTTATGTTCTCCTCTAAGTTTTATAGTTTCTGGTCTTACGTTTAGATCTTTAATCCATTTTGAGTTTATTTTTGTGTACGGTGTTAGAAAGTGTTCTAGTTTCATTCTTTTACAAGTGGTTGACCAGTTTTCCCAGCACCACTTGTTAAAGAAATTGTNAATCCCTGGGTTGGGAAGATCTCCTGGAGAAGGAAATGGCAACCCACTCCAGTATTCTTGCCTGGAAAATTCCATGGACACAGAAGCCTGCTAGTCTACAGTCCATGGGGTCTCAAAGAGTCGCCTGGGAGTCTACAGTCCATGGGGTAGCAAAGAGTCAGACACGACTGAGCAACTTCACTTTCACTTTCACTTTCACCACCCCTTAATAAAAGTTAAGCAACTTTCTTAAACAGTACACAAATTTGATTTCAAGATAAAGAGGATAAAGAGGGTCACTAAATGATTATGTTTGGGTTCATAATCTATAAATGATTTTGATTCCACCAAGTTTGTGATTGTGTGTTCCCATATGGTTCAGGAATATGACATCCTAAAATTTTCATCCATGTACATTTATTTCTTAAGTTGAATTTTGGTCTGATTTAGGCTTAGGAGCATGCTTTATCTTCTATTCTAGATCGTAAGTCTAGTGAAATCTTTTGTGAGTTGCAGGATATTTGAAATACTTTGCTGAGATGAAAAGGAAAATAAAAGCACACACACAAAAACAAAACGCTGCAACTAGAGTACACAACTGAACTTGGATATGTCACTAGCATGCTTTGTTTCCTCTTGAATAATTTATTGTTTTGTTAATTCCTTTTAGGTCCATAATGTCCCGTTTGGGAAGCATTTCTTGTGTGTTGGGGATATCTCTATATTTTTGCCTCTGCAGAAATTATCAGTGCGTTTCTTTGATTTGCACTTTAGCTTATTTATTTCAGCAAGTCTTATCATTGAAAAAATGGTTATGACATTCCAAGTGAGTACATAACATCATAAAGGTATTATCTGGTTGAAGATTGAAAATAAATAGAAATTAGAATAACCAGCGCTTGCCTAGAAATTGCTTATCTGAAAAAAGAGTAATAGAGCAAACAGTGTGACTTTGCAGTTGACATAAGGCAGTTATACACATGGTAGAATCAAAATATAGCTAATGTCTTTATTTTAAGAAAGCTTGAGAATTCAGAATGATTTATGTTTTATCATGACAGTTATTATTTTTCCCAGTTTTTCATTGCTTCACTTATTATATATCTGTCATGCATTCTGCTGCTACTGATTACCATTTATGTGTCAGACAATTAATTATTGTACATAAAATAGTGAACTATATTTTGAAAGACGGTTCTCTATTTTAGGGGGCATATTTTGTTTTTTTTTAATATAAATTTATTTTAATTAGAGGTTAATTACTTTACAGTATTGTATTGGTTTTGCCATATGTCAACATGAAACTGCCACAGGTATACATGTGTTATGCATCGAACCTGGACTGGTGATTCGTTTCATATATGATATTATACATGTTTCAATGGCATTCTCCCAAATCATCCCACCCTCTCCCTCT
>SJXQ01011512.1:113641-127017 GCA_006408695.1 Aepyceros melampus | reverse complement strand
CACACACACCCCATACAAGCTATAGAAGAGCAGGAAACAAGTTCTTCTTACTGATTGCTGCATCCCAAGTGCTTGACAGAGTATTCACTCAATGAACTTTTAGTGAACGATAGTGCTAGCATGAAATCACTGACTTTTCAATTACCTGTGTATTACTACTCTTCCTGCCCTAACCTCTCCATTCATGCCCACAGATAACTCAGAAGGGCTCAAATGGCCGAGGCTGAGTTAATAATGCTTTAGATCTGGGCCACAGAATTGAGATGGGTCATGTTGGGGTCACTTCAGAGATGTATAGTATTTCAATTCAATATAGTTCTGTAAACCCTTATTAACTGCCTGTCCATGTACAAGACACTGTGAAATATAACAGGGAATATAAGTTCCTGACCTGAAAAGCCTCTCCTTAATCAAACAGACAAGTAGGTAACCTAGTAATTTTCATACAATGTGAAAAGTGCCATAGCCTTTGTAAGTTCAGGTTATAGACATACAAAGAAAAAGCGACAGTTTAACTCCATATGAGGAGAATTAGTAAGAATTTAAAATAAATGATGTCTGNCATGTCAATGTATAGCAAAATGAATACAGTATTGTAAAGCAAAACAAACTAAAAAATAAAAATCAATTAAAAAAAAAAAGTTCATGCACATTAAGGCGGTCTTTGAGTTAAATGTAGTTTGCAAAGTTTATCTCCGGCTCAGCTTCAGAAGCCACAGGGGACTGAAAAGTTTAAAACTACATGATTACTAAAAATAACTGTAGTATTAAGAGAGATGGCTCAGGTAATTAATTTCATAGCCGACAGGATGTAGGAAATGTCCTTATTTTAGAAATGGGCTCATTTATTTGCCAGGCTGGTAGGTTAGGCTTGCTTTTGTTTGTTTTCCCAGTTTTATTGAGAAGTAATTGATATACATGTTGTATAAATTTAAGGGATACAACATAATGATTCAATACTGTGAAATGATCAGTACAATAAGTATAGTTAATATCCATCACCTGACAGAATTCCAAAGATTCTTTTTCCCTTATGATAAGAACTTTTAAGGTCTATTCCCTTAGAAAATTTTAAATAACAATATTATTCACTATAGGCATCCCCAGAACTTATCTTAAAACTGGAAGTTTGTACCTTTAGAAAACCTTTCTGCAGTTCCCTCTCCCTCATACCCTACCTCTGGTACCACAAATCTGATCTTTGTTTCTATAGGTTTAAATTTGAACTCATTTCTTCTTCTCTTTCTTCTTTTTCTGCCTTAGTCTTCATTTTGCTTTAGCATTGTGCCTCTATAAATTGCCTTTTGGAAGTCGTACTTTACAGAAATGTCTCAGTATACTATTGACCTTTTTTGTTGGTTTCTGTAAACATTTTCTATTGGCAAACATTTGGTTTTTCTTAATCAAATGATGATTTAGGGAAAGGAAATGAAAAAGGAGGGAGTGAGGAATAGAGATTGAATAGAAATGATTCTGGCCCCAGTCGTCAGGTTCATTGCTGACTGCAGGGACATTTCTACTAGTGGTTGGGGTTGGGATGGGGGCTGGAGAAACACCCTTAGTCCAAGGGCAGGTAAAGGAATGCGATGCAGTGAGGGGTCCACGAGCTCCTTATAGAATTATTTTATACCTCCCAGAAAATCTTGACATTTAGATTCAGGGGGCCTGATTAAACAAGGAGGCCCACAAGGCTCAGTGTAAAGACAGGAGGAAGTCTCATATCTGTTCTCACATATTGCCATGGATATATCTTTGCTGCCATGACAATAGGCTGAGAGCTCTGTTATGATAACTCTCAGAACTCAGCTTTTGATTCTGTCTTGTGGACTGCCCCGGAGCAGGACGTGCCCTGCCACTTACTCCCCAGTTTCATAGTGGATAAATCAGCATGGTGGGGCCTTTAAAGTATAATTTTTCATGATCCAGGATAGGCACCTGAATGAGCTGTACACATTTCTGTTGTGTATGGCTTCTGTTCAAAGACAGTTATAAAATGTTTAACAAATCAAATGGAGGATCGCACTAAAAGAATAGTTTGAATACCAGAGTTGCATTTGACTATGAGTAATAGAAATCAGAGAAGCAGTGGTTTAAATAAGACAGTTAATTTTTCTCACAAAATGAGAATTCCAGAAGTAGGCCTCCATGGCTAATGTGGCAGTTCTAGATCATGCCCCTAGAATGCTATTCATGAGATAGCTGCTAGAACTCCAGCTATCACATCATGTTCTTCTTGGAAGTGAAAAGGAAGGAGGCCAAATGAAAATGGTGCCTAGCAGTTGATTCTGTATGACTTTTAAGAAGCTGATGCCGAAAGTTCAGCTTCTCTGTACTCCAGTGCCAAATCGAATCTTGGAGACAGAATTTGGGGTGAAGTAGAAAATAGTAGCTTTAGTGCTTTGCCAGGCAAAAGCAGGCTAATGCCCTCAAAACCATGTGTCCCCAACTTGGGGAAGATAGAAGGTTTATAGTAATTGTTCAAAGAGGGTGTGATCTGCTTATGGATATTATTTTGATGGGTTGGTGATGAGGTAAGTAGGCGTCAACATCATCAACCTTCAGGTCCAACTGGTCTGGGGTCTACATGCTTGTGGGCAGCATATATCATAACCATTAACTTCTCCCACCTAGGGGGATTTTCAATATCTTCAAAATAGCTCAAAGATATTGTTGTGTATCTGTTGATGGGGAACCAGGACCTTGCCCCAGGGCTGCTCTTGAGTTCCTTCCCCTTGGCCTTGCATCCCCTCGCTTCCCTAATTAACAACTGCTTGAATCTGCCCATTGGAACTCAGGGAAGGTCTGGAGGTTGAATGAATGCTGTTTCCTATAATCAAAGAAGTGGGGGACACAGAAAGACCTTGTGCCCAGGAGCCCCCCAGGGCCCTGTGCGGGATCAAAGCCTTCCTAGAATCCCCATCCAACAACATTCACTTTTATCTCAGTGGCCAGAATTTAGTCATATGGCTACCACTATCTGCAAGGGAGACTGAGGAATGTTGGGCTTAATTAGAGCACATTGTTTCCCTTGACAAAATCTGTTACTGAGGAGCAAGGAGAAGGTGGCTATTGGCTAGGCACCTAGAAGTCTCTATGGTGAGATGACTGTTAATGAATGAAAATGTGAGTTGCTGAAAATGACCATAAATGAGGTAGTAAGAATGAGGCCATGGAAGAAGCCAGGATTTTCTGAGGTCTGTTCATTAGCTCCCAAAGGCTAGCAGATAGTGCTGACTGCTAATCATGCCACTAATCTAGCATATATGACAAGTCTATACGGTAGGACATTGCATTTGGGAAGAAAGAAATCAATTCATGGGGTTATCACCCCTTACTCCAAGGATGAGAGGAATATATTAGGTGCCAGTTGAATGAATCTTTACAGTTTTGTTGGTTTGCCTATTTACTTATTTTCAATAAAAACATATTTAAATGAGAATATATGCCAGTTAAATTTATGTCAACTCTTCATCATTTTCAAGTAAATCTTTCATGCTTAAAATAAGCTACAGCCACTGGTTAACTAAGCCTAAGTTGATGAATCTTTTAGGTAACTGAAATGCTATTTTAAGCAACAATTAGCAAAAAATTCCAAGTGTTAGCAGACACCATACGATATCTTACTGCCTTTTCATCAACATATATTGAATAATTTAATGTAATGGAACATTTTTGACTGCCTCTTGTGCAGAAAACAGTTTTTCTTATCATTCTTCACCTGTTCACCTGCCACACACAGACACACACACCACAACCACAACTAAATATAAGGAAGGGAAATTTTGACACAGTGCTGATTTACCCCTGGACAATTTTGATCCAGTGGGTAGTCAGGCACTTGGGTTATACTTGCATTTTTTTAAATAATTTAATGAAGATAATTAAAATGTATTTACCTCTAAATCACCACTCCAAATTTCTATGCTACTTGAATTTGTATGCTTTTGCCTGATTGTGTGGGTGTGTATACTTTTTTTTTGGTGTGTCTTATTCTAGCAGCAACCTTTTAATTTGCTATTTGTAAATGGGTGTGCTCTGGTAAAGCCAGGACATCTCATTTATTAGCCTGTGGGCAAAGTCAAACTAAGAGGCTCTGGGAACTCTCAAACATTGATGGTGAGTATGTAAATTGGTAAATCCACTTTGGAAAATGGTTTGGCAGCATCCACTAAAATTGAACATAGGCATGTTCATGGACCATACTCCTAACCACCAACCTATTGACACACCTTTATTCATCCCCCCATTTTAAGATAACTCCAGCCTTCCTTTTCCTATAACAACGCAGGCCTTGGTGTTGATACCCACTCCACTGTGCTCTAACCATCAGTTTAATCTTAGGCAGACTGCCTCAGCCCATCAGAGGCAAGCTCACAACTGTGAATTTATGCAGGCAAGATTAGAAGACTTGGGTAGCTTTGCTCTCAGTAAAATCTTTGAACCCTATGTGACATTCGCACCCCTTCTCTGGAAACCTTTCAACTTTCTGTGATTTAGAATGACTTCTCCATCGGTATCTATAAAGCTCCACACAAACTGGCTTAGACAATAAAGTTGAATCACTGGCTTGTATAAATGCAAAGACCAATGTGGGCTTCAGGCACAGTTATATCAGAGCTCTTGTTCAGTTTCTTGGAAATCTCTCAACTCTTTCTGTCAGGCTGGTTTTATCCTTGGGCAGAAGTTCCTCATGGTCATAGAAGCCTGCTGGCATCAACTGGGTAACATGCTTGTTCAGATGAGGAGAGAGCAGGTCTTTATCTAGATAATCACTGATCTAAGCACAGCTCTTCCAGAGAAGGCAGTGGCAACCCACTCCAGTACTCTTGCCTGGAAAATCCCATGGACGGAGGAGCCTGGTAGGCTGCAGTCCATGGGGTCGCACTTCACTTTCACTTTTCTCTTTTATGCATTGGAGAAGGAAATGGCAACCCACTCCAGTGTTCTTGCCTGGAGAATCCCAGGAACGGGGGAGCCTGGTGGGCTGCCATCTATGGGGTCACACAGAGTCGGACACGACTGAAGCGATTCAGCAGCAGCAAGCACAGCTCTTGAGATCTTCTGGGTCCACCCTCCTGAACCAGTCATTTTGGTAGCAAGACCCCCATCTACCTGCAGAGTTGAAGCCCCAAGCCTTAGTTAAGCAAACAGAACAAACAAAAAATGACTCCTATTGCACCTTTTCCCAGAGTAATGGGTGCCCGCTCTTAACATGCCTACATAACTATTGATAAAACGTTGACAGTTTAAAATACCAACTTCCCTTCTAAAACATAAAGCTTTGCCTCTCTGCTACACCAGATGGTACCACCCTGTTCTCTAAGAATTCCAAGGACATTTGGTGAGAAGAGATGACCTCAGGCCACAACAACTGCAGCGCTGGACACAGGATAATAGTAACAGTAAGGTTTCATCTTTGATTAATATTTTACAGTTTCTAGTGTTTTCCCATGCAGTATCTCATTTTATCTCTGGGAGCTGGGTACGCTCTGTACTGTTATATCCAGCTTGTAGATAGGGAAATCTCATAGAGATTGAATGGCTGGCTTAGCCAAGGTCAACAGCCTGTACAAGTGGCAGAGCTGGCAATTCTTCTTGTTGTTAAACTTTGGTGGGGACCTTTCCTCTGATTAGTCTTTTAGACCAGGGCACAGAGTGAAAAAGATAAGCCAGTGTAAATTTGATTGTGTGAGGCTGAGGAGGGGTTGTCTGAAAGGAGGATTCCTCTGCTGCAGGACTTTGGCGTGCATGAGAGAGAAGACAGAAAAGATCTTTTCGACCTCTGCTTTTACCCTTTTTTGGGTTTTCTTTCCCAATTACCTTTTTATTGTGTTTCTTTCTCAAATTCTCTTCTCTGGTACAACTTTCTTAAGTACAGTACCAAATACTTTTCATTCACAGGCCTTATTCAACAATCAGTCCTGAAAAGGAATCCCAGGGTGGACGTGAGGGGACAAGGTGGGGGATGGTGGGAGGTTTATAAACTTGGGAAATAGTGTGAGAAAGGGGGATGGCGTAAGGAAGAGAAAAGAGAAAACAAGACTGAAATCACGAGTTGGCTCTGACAACAAGGATTAACTGTAATATAAAATGTTTAGATTATTTAGTACATTTTTTAAAAGAACTAATGCCTTCAAGGCCATGTGACTGTGAAATGGGAACCCAGGAGTGGGAAGACTCACAGACTGGGAAGGGTATTTCCCTGGTGATCCAGTGGTGAAGAGTGCACTTCGCAGTGCTGGACGCTGGTTATCCCAGGTTGGGGAGTTCGGATCCCAGGTACTGTGCACCGTGGCTTCTGAGCCCATTCACTCACTCTAGAGCCCTTCGAGGTAGTGTTCAGCAGGCAGTCTGTTCTATGACTCAGGAAATTAAAACTGCAACAGAAAATACAATTACACCAAACAACTGGATGAAAAGAAATCTAATTAGAGTTATTACAGACTGGAGACAAAGGCAAAGAGCATGACAAACGCAAAAAGAGTTACCTTACCACATGATAGGTGATTCCTGTGTTCCCCTACCCAGCCCCACAATAAACAGTAGGAAGGTACACAATGAATGCATGTCAGGAACTGGCTGAAGAACAAAACAAGGGTATCTTTTCAAAGTCTTACTTCCCTCTAAAGTTCAATTTTAAAATCAGGTACTTAAGGCCCGTAAATGAGCTTGGCAACAGCAATGAAATGGAGACAAAATGGAAAAGACAAGCCAAGTTTCCCAATACCTGTTGGAGGTCCCAGGCCCCCTCCATCATCAATACCCTGTCCTGACACCCAGGACCCAATCCTAAGTACAGTTAGTAAAGTATGACAATTTTACCCCTCAATCTTAGTGTTTTGATGTATGTGAGCCCAATCCTGCCTATGGCCAGGAACCCAACTTCTCCCCCGATTCAAGGGGAGAGGAGGAAAATGTTCAAGAACACCCAGTTCAATGGTGTTGAAGTGGGACATCATGTTAAGAGCCAAGACGCTAGAGTCAGACAGACTGGAGCTCAAAGCTTAGTTCCAACGCTTATTAGCTTTATGGACCTCAATAAGTTACCTCATTCCCCGGATCTTGTTTTTTTTTCCTCATCCATAATCTGGGCATAATGTATTTATCTATCTCATAGCGTTTAAAAACAGATCTGTGTTAAGACATCTAGTCCAGCAGTGCCTGACCCAATAGTAGGCCCTGGATGAATAGTGGTAATTGTTATGTAAAATAATCATCATAATAAACTTGAACATCTGTGAAAGGGAAAGGGGTCCTAGTCAGTGAAATAAAAGGAGAGCTAGTGTCAGATCTCATGTCATGGCTCAATGCTTCCCTGCTTATCTCTGTCCAACTGAGCAGCTTTGTCTGCATTAGCAGAGCCTAGGAAACGAGTGCCATCAAAACCAATGAGACAAGCATTTTATAAGTGCCTGTTAGGGGCACGGGGCAGTGACACTGTGCTAGACCTGAAAAGAGGTCTCACTAAAGGTTGGGCCATGATCATGGGATATAACTGTTGGGGTATAACTGTTGTAATCTACCCAAGGTGAGAGATGACAATACGTTCATTGATGTTGCATAAGAGAACGGTAACAGATTGTTGGAAATTGCTTCAGCATTGAAAACTGAAGTCTTAGTGCACTGCTTTATCACAGCGCTGAGTTATATGCTGTACAACTTGTACTGAGCCCTGTGTACAGGCACAGTGAGAGATAGCCTTCTTTTTCATGGAGACACAATCAGTCACCTCCAAGGTGGAATGCATTCAACCCAGGATGTGGACCAGACAATACTCTGGGGTGTGGGGTGAAGATATTAGACCTTCCATTTCTATTTTTTAAAAAGATCTGAAAGCATCTGACTTACTTTAAAATATACATACTATATTTGAGTAGTAGTGGCTATATATAATTTATAAATAAAAGACATGAATGTTCATGTGATCACATTTTGTTTTATTGGTGGGGTTCTTGATTTTAAAATGTTGGGAATGACTGGTCTAGAGGAGAAGGAAGACCAGTAAGCTGTCAAAATTAATGCAGAGGGAGGTTAGGTGGAGCACAGATGATAAGCATATAGCTCAGCAGGGAAGAAAGAGGAGATAGGATGCAGGGAAGGCTTCCTAGAGGAGGTGACAGGATGAGCTGCTGCAATGTGTTTGGTGAGGGGAGAGGGAAGGAGTGAAAGCTGTTTCAGGCAGACTACAAAACACATGCAAAGGCAAGGTGGCTTGTGTGTGTACAGTGAATGCATTTTGAAAACAAATAATCTGATCCATCTTGAACTGTTGGTGTAAAGAGGGAACTACAGGAGGTAAAGCTGGAAGACTTCTGCAGAGATCCAGTTATTGAAGGTCATTGAATAGAAAGCTTAGTCTCCTGATGCAGGCCAGCGCCGCAGGATTCCAGCAGGGGAGGGGAGATCATGGAACAGTATTCCCAACTTGATCCCCTCATCCATTCTCCATCAATACTTGTCCGAGTCCTGAAGGAAGAGCATTGTACTTATGGAAGCTGATGAAACCTCAAAAGGCTAGGACAAAAAAGATGATAGAAGTCTTTGAAGGGATAGAAAATCTTCAATACTGGGCACTGCTGGATAAGCAACACTGGTGCCTAAAGACGTGTCTCTGGGCAAAAAGGCTGTGCAGTCTCATGTAAGCATTAGTGCTTTAGTGGCTCCAATACAGTCAAGAGCAACAAGAGTTACCATCTGAGTGGCCAGAGCTGGAAAGGAGGGAAATGGCAGACACCAGAGAACCAAGAGGACATATGTGGAGTCCACTGAGCTGCCCTAGGCAGGCTTTAGGAACCAGTTCAGGAGGACTTGCAAAGTCTTTGGCGTTCCCTCAAGAGAAGAGGCTGTAATTATTCAAATTGTATCCCCCATGTTCTACATGGCAGATCAGGCTCCAGGGTTTACAAATCTTGAAGTCACCGTCCAGGCAGTTCTTCTATAAATATTACTTTGGGAGTTGTACAACAGGAGCCTGGCATAGATTTTTGACCAAGATGTCAGGAATGAATAAAATAGTGATTGGCTGGCTGCTTTCATGACCATATTTAAACCTCAGACTGGGCTGGCCAAATCCCACCAGAGTTGAGTGTGGAGCTATTATTTGGGTGCATGTGGCAGACTGTGGTAGGGGAATAAACCCAGGAGCTCAGTTAGAATGACAGTTGATGGCTGGGTATTTTATCACCTTATTCTGGAGAAATCTTACAAAAAACTAGAAATGTAATGCCATAACTATGTACACAGTCAGCAAGGCAGAAGCATAGGGTAGAGAGACACAGGGTAATATCCATGAGGACTAGTCACTGGTGTTGTCCAACTAGAGAACCTCTGTTACTCATTCTAAGGTTAATGCTAAATTCTAGGCAGAATGAGACTAGGGGCCAAAATGAGAATTAATCACCAAAAAAGCAGATAAAACTGATTTATTTCTGAGCTGAGAACTTGAAAACTTGGTTGCATGCATATTAAACAAGAGAACCTGGAATAGACATTGTCCTCCCTGGAAGAAGGTGGGAACCTCAAGAAAACATCCTGTTGAGGCAAAGGTGGTTGTTGGCAGAACTGGAAGCCTGAGTCTTCAGAGAGCATCGTTCATTCTTAGAAGTGGTCAAACTGGCATGAGCTGAAGAAGACCTATCTGGGTTTATGATCTGCTCAGTCTACATAGTGCTGGCAGTAATGGGAATGTCTCAAGGCCTTACGGGCCGGTTTATGTTCAGTAAACCTGAAAAGCTCCTTAAGTGGAACTCTGAAGAATGATCAGAAAACTTACGAGCTGAAGGCAGTATGGAGAGTTAATAGGATCTAATGCTCATAGACATACTCTTGTAGTGCTGACAGATATCCATGCAGGACACAGGAAGTGCACGCTTTTGATGATCAGTGTATCCCTAAATTAACCTAATCCTTTGGTGGCTTTGGCTGGCTCCGTCAGACCAACGGATTCACACCTTCTTGGCAGCTGCCCCCATCCTGTAGGCAATGGCCATACTGCATTTTGGAGATTGCTACTGGATCCCAAAGCATTTGTAATGCTAAGCACCACACTATGGGGCTACTGTATGCCTGCATTTTGTGTGGGCCTTCATTTCAAAAGGCACAGAGATCTGGGAGAGGCAAATGGTTTCCAAGAAAGGGATCTTAAGCCAGAGAGCACTTCTAGTCTGCAATCACCATCATCTCTTTCTGCCTCCTCATTTCTCTTACTGTTCCTTTCATTTGACTATTTTCACTACTCAAATCAGGTAGACAAATATTTTTTGTAAGTATCAACCATCATCTTCTCTGGGACCCAACAGATTGAAATGTTTATTCTTATATTCTTATACCTTTAGGCTGACTTTATATGAAAGGACACCTTTGAAACAAACATTTTTATAAATCCTAATACTGGATTATGCGATTCATGGGGTCGCAAAGAGTCGGACACGACAGCGACTGAACTGAACTGAATACTGGATTAGCCAAAAAGTCTGTTGTTTTTTCAGTAAAAATAAAAGATGCAGTTTTCATCTTTACCAAGAACTTTCATTTTCACCAAGTTAATGATTTCCGTTAATGTAATCATTAACTGAATGAACTTTTTGGCCAAACTAATACATAAGGGTGAGAATGCCATTGTAAGGCATTTTTTAAAAGTTTGTATTACCATATCTTTGTCTTTGAATTATTTATTGATGCCTTAACTGAATGCATTAAGAACACAGAGAGGAAAGTTGGCTGTGTGTACTGGAAAGAATTCACTCTACGCCTCTGACCTCAGTTTATCACATCTACAAAATCATGAGTCTGCTGGCCAGAGCATCTTCCAGATCTAAAAGACTATGATTATATTTCTAATACAGAGGCCAGAATATGCAGATTTTTAAAAAATAGAATGGGCAGTATGTCATATAAGCAGAGCTTCAATTCATATTTGAAGAATTAGGGTAGGTTATTTTATGCAAAATAAACTGAGTCCTTACAAAATATTAATGATTGCCATAAAGAAAAAATTCGAATCTTAAAAATCATCATTTTTATTCATTTTATAGGTTATTTTGGCTTGTTCCATTTTAAAAACTCTATTTATTAAATTTGGCATATGAAGTTTTTATTTTAGGAATACTGAAACAGTGGAGACTTAAATATTCATGAAACCTAGTCTCCTTACTTTTACCTGCATATTTCTGGCACCTTCTGACTGTGAGGTCTCTTGTCTGAACTCCCTCTGTGCCTCTCCACACTCTCTCTAGAGTTAATAATTCCACATGGACAGTTTTTCCTCCAGAGGACAGAGATGCTACTTCTCCAAAGCTCTCAATGCTTCCTAAATGCTGCCTCATGGTCGGGGTACCAAACGCTCGTCTCTAGAGGGAAGCTGTTTTGGCATGGCTTTGGCTGAAGGATTTGCATTGCATTGCCCTGTTGGTGGTACTTGGTGTGGTGTGTATTCTGCCTGCTGTAGCTAAAGGCCTTCCCAGATTGGGCAGCTGAATGCACTGCACAGCTGCCAAAATTCTAATTCTGCTCTTTAGACCCTTGTCTGGCCATGGCTCCAGTCTCCCGCCAACTGGGTCCCTGGCTCGTTATCAGGCCCACCCGGGCCCTATCTCCACCCCCAAGCGGGCCCAGGAAATCATTCTTGGCACCAGACTGAACTTTAACCACATAACTGCCCCAACCTCATTCAACTCAACTCTCATCTCAACAAAAGTTTGTTACCCTGTGAGCTAGCAGACAAGAAGAGAGGGGCCAGAAAAGAGGAAATGCCACGGATGAGGGCACTCATCACCCTCAATCACTGTGACTCTCAGATTGTAAAACTTTTGTGGCACCTTTCTTCTAAATTCTCAAATGAAAAGAATCAAGAATCCTACTAGAAAAAACACTAGAAATGAATATAGTTTATTTTATGGAGAGAGGAATGCCATTTCTAGAGGATAAGTGAAATTTGTCTTAAAGAAAAATGCTAAATTCAGTATACTTCCATAATGAAAAAATGCACTGTGAGATCATAAACTGCTGATAAACGGGCCCTATCTCCACCCCCAAGCGGGCCCAGGAAATCATTCTTGGCACCAGACTGAACTTTAACCACATAACTGCCCCAACCTCATTCAACTCAACTCTCATCTCAACAAAAGTTTGTTACCCTGTGAGCTAGCAGACAAGAAGAGAGGGGCCAGAAAAGAGGAAATGCCACGGATGAGGGCACTCATCACCCTCAATCACTGTGACTCTCAGATTGTAAAACGTTTTGTGGCACCTTTCTTCTAAATTCTCAAATGAAAAGAATCAAGAATCCTACTAGAAAAAAACACTAGAAATGAATATAGTTTATTTTATGGAGAGAGGAATGCCATTTCTAGAGGATAAGTGAAATTTGTCTTAAAGAAAAATGCTAAATTCAGTTACTTCCATAATGAAAAAATGCACTGTGAGATCATAAACTGCTGATAATATATAGGCACCTGTAAAAGCGCTATCAGAAAACAGATTTAAAAGTAAAAATATCAGGAAAATTGTGGGGACAAGGAGGTAATTCTTAGCAAAATGAGGTTTCAGATAAGCTACCTGATCCAACTTTAAAGTGCTTAACTGGTCCACATTATGGTTTAAATACTCACAGAATGGTGTAATCTAGACTGATTGGTAGAATCTCTTCTAGGTGAAACTATGTCCCTTGATTCTCTTTCTGCTCCTTTTAACCTTAACCAATTTGGTATCCTTTCTGCTATGATAGTTTTGCTCCCAGGAATCCACATGGGTTAATTTGCAGATCTGAGTTGGGGCAGTGGGGTATTGTAATTTGGGGAAATGAAATTATTTTAGTTTTTGTTTTCCCAAAAGGAGCAGGGAATATTACAAACGTGGTACACTTGTAAAACACAGGCAAATGCACTTGACAATCAAGCACTCTATTTTGAAATTTAAATAAAGCTAAGATTTTCTTCTGGCCTAGAGGGAAACTTCATTAAAATCAATTAGTACAATCCTCCAGAGAAAATGGTTTTTTTTTTTTTTTTTTTTTTGTAAGGTTTAAAGAGTAAGGTGCACACAATTACCTTTCCTGGATCCTTTGTGAATGTCAGTATCAAACCTAGCAGGTGGCCAGGTGCAAACAAATGTCCCCGACAGGCGCCCGGGTAACTCCCTAAGTTCTCATTGAAGGGATGTAAGTGTAATTAATGGATGTATATATACCAGGAATGTAATATACATAACGAAGGAGGCTCCAAACTGATTGCATGTATTACCAACTGTGAAGGGCAGGCCGAGTGAGATAAAGTTGGTGGCAGGCGCTCCCAGGTGAGGCCTCAGTCCAGGGCGGAGGTTGGGGCCGCACAGCTGTTGCCGCGCGCCCTGGTCCCTCCTCCCAGCTGCGGCGGCTTCAC
>SJXQ01011512.1:29953-111973 GCA_006408695.1 Aepyceros melampus | reverse complement strand
CCGAACCATCCACCTGCGGAAGGTGTGGCCGGCGCCCACGAGTTGTTCTATGTGGGCTGGATGGTGAAGGGACCGCGTGGCGCCCTAACGGGGCTGTCTAATCCAGAGAACCTGTGAATTGCCCCCAGAAAATCATTTCCCAGTGAATGCTGTGGATTCACCCATGTCGATGCTGCTCACGTTTCTACAAAGTTGAGAGAATAAATCACTACTGCTGTCTATTTATACACGAATAAAATGAGGCCGAGCCTTATTCGCCTTCTTTGAGAATAATGCTTTCTGTGCACACAGTGGGTGCTTAATAAGCGTTGAATGCTGCTTGAGAATGGGTATATGATGGGACGTCCAGAATGGGAAATACTCATAGAAAATGTCTGTAGAACGTCTTGCAAAAGATAATCTGGATGAGTAATTGTCCAGGTTTTGAAATTTACGAAGTTCTAAAACATCCGTGTAACAACTTTCGCTATCTCCGCTGATAAAAGGTATGACAGAAAAGCTAGGCAAGTTTTGGTAGTCTTAAAAGCAGGAGTTTAATGGAGTAGTAGCATGTTTGCTGACTCATCATCATGATTGAATAGGCATAACTGAAGGTGCTTAAGGAATAAATCAGATTTTTCATGATGAGCAGTTTAAAATAACACTTAAAGTCCCGTAATACAAAGTTACAATGGAAGTTTTATTAGTTCAAGTAGCTTCTCTTACTTTCAATGATAAGTAGAAAGTTTTATATATATATATTTATATATATATAATGTAAATATATAAATAACATTTCCTAACCTAGGGAGGGATGTCATTGCATATCTCATTCACTCACTAGCAATTTTATTTTAGAATGAACTATAATGTAAGTAATAATTTCTCCACATTGCCTGCCTGCTTGGACTAGCTAGTTAGAGGGAAATGTAAATTATATTTATTAAAATGTGTTAAAGACAGTTAACTATTTGAGGGTTTAAGTTTGTAATCAGATAATTTTGAAACTAACTCTTGATGAATCACCAGTTAAGTTTGCAGAGTTGTCTTTAGTGTTGTGCAAACATTTTTAAGAGGGTTTTAAGATTCTATAAATTTTATAAATTTAAATTTTAAGTGATGATCACTTCCAAAGGGCTAGTATTTTTCTTTTGTGAAAATATTGAACAGTTAAATATACAACAATAGCTTAAGTAAAATTTGGGGCACTGCTAACAATTACTATACTTTGAAATTAGTTTGAAACCAGAAAACTTTATGGAAAGTAAATGTTAAACAAACACTTAAAATTCTCTGGGTGAAGGAACCAGCTGACACTATTCTGTACCTTAAAGTGAGGAGAAGCCCCTCTCTTTGAAAGACAGCCCCTTAAGCAAGAAGAAGTGAGAAATGATTTCAAGAAGAATAAAAACAATCTGGTTTTAGTAGGCAGTATCATATAAGTACACTTCCAGTGAAGAGACATGAGTGAAAATACATCAGACAAAGCATTTGGTGAAAGTTCTATACTACAGGTATTTTTAAGTGGAATTTATTGTTTGTGGTTGTCTATATATTTTTGGAGAGAGATTGTTATTTTTAATAACTGATTTACCAGTTCTATATTCTTGTCATCAAGTGGCCACAGTAAAAAGATGCATGAAAAGATTATCAGAAGATATAATATTACCTATAATTTTTTTAAGAAGCATTTTATTTAGAAATCACAGGAACATTAAAGGTGTGTCTAATGGCAGGTCCATCTTGAGGACCTTTCTGAGTTACTGCCATTTAACCACTAGTCAGAATCCTTAAGCAGTAATGAGAGGAAGGTTTATGGATGGGAACATGGCATATTTCTTGCATGAGAGAGTTTTCAAGGCCTTTAGTGTACAAGGCCCATAGTTTTCATAATAACTGTATTGTTTAGTTCAGATTAAGTGCATTAAGTTGAAAGTAACTGTTACAGATAAACACTCAACTCTTTTTGTTAACCAGTTGCATACACCCATTAGCAAGGATTTGGGGCTGTAGAGCTGAAGAAAGTGTGATTTCAACTTGCTCTGTTTTAGCACTCCTCCTTTCTCTAGAGGAATGCCTCACCTGAGGTCCTGTTGTCTTCCTTGGGTTTCATTGCTCCTCTAGTCCTGGAGCACCTGTCTGCATGTACAAGCTGAGTACCCCAACTAAAACCCTCCTCCCAACTTAAATTGCCTAGAAATTTCACAGCCATGCAACTGTGAAGTGTTTCTATGTCAGCTTTGCGATTAATTCATTCATACCTTGGCTCTGTTTCCTGGAGATGGAAAAAGCTGATCAAGATTTGTTTGCTTCTTACTGTAAGTAGATACTTGAGTTTGTAGAAACACTCTTGACATGCACATCCTAGGTAGGTGAAGATGAGTTGGTAACTAGAAATCATAGAAACACCAAGAGCACTAAATTTAGCATTGAAGGTCTTGTCACAGACTCATGGGATTCTCTTGGTCTGTGCATCCCAGTGTCCCAGTGCTGTGGAGTCTTTTGGCTTTTGGTCTCAGAAAGAAATCATTCTTACTAGATGTGATTATTTGGTACATTTGTAAAAGTACCTCTGCATTTTTAATTTCTGTATTAATAGATATCAAGCACCTAATTTGTAATAGGTATAGTTCTAGGTGCTTGGTATATTTTGGTGAACAAATTTCCCAACCTTTGGGGAATTTGTGTCCTAGTGGTGGGAGATAGACAATAAATAGTCAGCATAAAATGTAAATTATGTAGTTTCCTGGTTAGTGGTATGGAAAGAGTCCTGTTACAGCAGGCTAAAGTGGGTTGGGAGATGAAATGTTGGAATTTTTAATTGGTTGGTCAGTATAGGCCTTACTGTGAAGCTGATGGGTGATTCAAAATATTCACAGGAGTGAAGGAGTTAGCCATGAGGCCAACCAAGGACCACTGATGTCCAGGCAGAGGGAACAGACAGTGCAAAGGCCCCAGGTAGCCTGTACACCTTAAACTGAAACACGGATTTTTCTGGATTCAGTTATTCTTGTGATAGTACTAAACTAACAGGTAATTTAGAACCTTCTCCAGATGTTAGGGACTTCAGCTTTGCCATTGTTGATTGGATTTTCCTGTTGGGGCTCCATAAGGAGATGGGGTATCATTGACTAATAATAGTGACTTGCTGTAGCTATGACTTGGTGGATCTCGACCCTGAATGTCAGCAGGTTTCTTGTTGTGAGTTTCTACTTGTTAGTTTCCTCATCTCCAAAACCTGGGTAATAAATGCATGCTGCTTCATTTCATAGGATAGATTCATAGACCATCTAATTAATAAATATCAAAATCTCTGGAAAGAAAAATAAGGTAGTTATTATCAACAGTGTAGAATTTGACTCCTAGGACAGTTTGGTAAAAATTTACATTCTCTTAAAGCAGCACTGTTGTATAGTAAATAGATCAGTGTATGGTAGGCAGCAAGCCCTTATCCCTATTTTATAGATGAGCAAACTGAGACATAGAAAAAATTACTTAATTTGCTTAAATTTCCATGACTGGTAAATATGAACAGAAATCTGAATTTCAGACAGGTATGCAAAGCTGGCCTTGTGCCAAGCTGCCAAACAGGTGAAGAACTAAACCGTACTGGCCCTACTGCCCCTCTAGACCAAAGTGGCTTGTTTCCTCCTTTAGAAAGTAACTCTGAACCCCTGAGATGAAGATTATATGAGGGCCCCATAGTGAACCCAGCTTGCTTGGTTTTGAATATGGTCCTCTGCCACTTGTCAGCCATTTGACTGTGAACAAATGACTTTACCACACTGAGCTTCAGTTTCCTCTGCTGTCTAATGAAGGTAGTAGCAGCATCTACCCCAGGGAGTAGCTGATGAGGATTACATGAGCTAATTTGTGTAAAGTACTCATTTTCTTAAGTAGTATTCAATTATATACGTCACCCAGTTTCTTGCCATTTTGTGTGTTTGCCAAATAAGTATGTTGGAATTCTATGAAGGTGTGCATTAGAGTTTAGTAGGATGTGGGTTGTGTCTCCCTACAACTATGTAAAATCACTAGACTCATCCTAGGACAGATTGAGAATGGGAAATGGGACATCCTTCCACAGTCCAACATTGGGGTTGCGGCCTTGGCCATTTTTGCTTCTGTGTGGCCAGAGGTACTTTAGATGCTGGCAAAAGTTGCCGCTGTGGACTGGGAAGTGGTGTCAAGGCCAGCGGCTTCTAACATGGCCTTTCCTTGTGGCCTGCACTTATTTGAAAAAAATGCAAGACTAGAAAGAGGCACTGTGCCTGGGCCTGTGGGCATGTTCCCACGAGGGCCTTTCCTGTGGGGAGAAGGAATGACTGAATGAATAAATGAATGCTTGTCACTGCCTGCCCTGCTCTTTGCCTGCACCCTTTAGCTTGGTGGCAAGATGCCCTGTTATTCCCTCCTATGGTTCACCAGAAGGTCCCAGGTAGATAGTTGGGAGAAGTTTTAAGTGCTTGTGTGTGCACAGACCACACAGTGGGGGACCCCTCACTGTAACGCTTCCTGGCATTCTCCAAAGCACTGTCTTCAGTGGCTTTTCCATTTGCCCACTTGTCTCCTTTGAAAACAGTCAAATCACCCTTTATAAAAACATTGCTAGGGAACACACTGACTCGTAAGTTTCACAAGCTTCTGATTGTTTCTTTTAGTGTCCCTTTTCTGATATCTGACTGAAATGTAGAGACAGGAAAACTCTGCCTACCACCTACTAACCCTATAGAAGCTCCCATATTCTTTGGAAACTAGTTTCCTTTACAGTGCATATATTTTGGTGACATCTGCCACCCTGACAATTCTAGAAGACCAAACTGACAGCTGTTTTCAGAAAAACTGATTCTTTTGTTGATGACAGGGAAGAAGATTCCAGACTGGAGAAGGTTGGTGACACTTGAGAGGGGCTTTCCTAGGACTGTCTGGAAGCCAAAAGCCTTGAGATTTAGACTAAGGTCCCAGAGACAGGACATAATGCTGTTGAAGCCCTTAAAAATCCTGCCTTTTTTCTAGTTTTTGTCTTAAAGACAAGAACCATACCCTGGGCTTTTCTGGTGGCTCAGAATCAGGAGACCTGGGTTCTGTCCCTGCGTTGGAAAGATCCCCTGGGGAAGGGAATGGCAACCCATGCAGTATTTTTGCCTGGAGAATTCCATGGCCAGAGGAGCCTGGCAGGCTGCTGCTGCTGCTGCTAAATTGCTTCAGTCGTGTCCGACTCTGTGCGACCCCATAGACGGCAGCCCACCAGGCTGCCCCGTCCCTGGGATCCTCCAGGCAAGAACACTGGAGTGGGTTGCCATTTTCTTCTCCAGTGCATGAAAGTGAAAAGTGAAATTGAAGTTGCTCAGTCATGTCTGACTCTGTGACCCCATTGACTGCAGCCTACCAGGCTCCTCCATCCATGGGATTTGCCAGGCAAGGGTACTGGAGTGGGTTGCCATTGCCTTCTCAGAGGCTGCATGTCCTTAAATTTCTCTTCCCACCACATCCTTACCCTTGCCCTCAGATCTTAAGAGTGCAGACATGGCCTGGGTACTACTGAAGAAATACTTGCTGGATTTCAGATAATACATTTTGTTTCATGACAGGGTAATAGACTTGTTCTGTTAGTCATATTGATCTGGCTAAAGTGTGGAATAGCAAACGTTGCTTTATTTAGAAATTGAGAATCAAACTGCAAATGTCAGAAGTTTGTTTTTAAAAAGGCTTTCCTTTAATATGCTAAATCAGTTGAAAGAAAATTACGTTTTCCCCTTGCACTAAGCACTATAATCTTGCAGTAGTTTTCACCTCTTTTTTTTTTTTTTAAAGTCCGGCTGCAAGCACGGAACAGATTAATGGATACTCTCTTTAAGAATGAAGTCTTCCCAGTAACTTTCTTTTCACTTTGGCAGGAGTCAAAGTGCCTCTTTTGGGTCAGTAACTACAGACTCTCTGTCCAGGACCAGAGAGCACTGAAAGTCTCTTGATGGCCTGGCTCACCCATCAGCCTCCTCAAGGAAGCCCTGTTGTTTGTTTGCCAGGCTCTATTGGTGACTTTCTTCTGAGCCAAACCTCCTTGAAAGGACAAGATCTGGATACCAGGTTGTTAACTTGAAAAGACTCACTCTTTCTTTGATATTATGCATATATATATGAACATATATACATATGTATAGATAAATGCTGTGTATATAAAACATTATACAAATGCATATATAAATGATAATGTGTTTTTACATGTATGTGTATATACACTGCACATATGTGTACATATATACATATGTGTGTTTATATGTGTCTATATAATATATTCATTCTCTAGATCACTGTGGATAGGATTACCACATACATTTTTGAGTATATTCTGTCTATAGTACGTAAGACTGTACTTCCTGTTTCCAATGAATTGAAATTTATTTGGAGAGATCAGACATGTACAGACTGAGATAAATGATGAATGATAATGGGGACCACAGAGACTGATTCATTGTGAAGCTCATGAATTGCAAGCACCAGGGCCCCTCATTTGTACAATACATGTTTTACCATTTCTGCATACATTGCTTGGGCCCACCTAGACCTTTCCAAGGGCCTGGAGGGCCAGTGTACACAGGCATGCATTCATGGATAGCATCATAATTTGTAAATTTTTTAAGGCATAAAAATTTGTAAGGCATAAAATTTTAATTGCAGGTAACGTACCCTTTTCCACTCTGACTTCCCTTCTATGACGTTTCTTCTTGGCTTTGGTGACACGAGTTTAGAGTGTTTCTGAGATACAGCTAAAGAAGATTTAAATTGCAGACGCTTTCAGTTTGGGTTGAGGGGAATGTATTTATTCAGCTCACAGTTTTCTTTGGTTAAGTTACTCCTAGCCATCCTAGGGTAAGACTCACTATCCAGGAATGGCATCCAGTGTTCCAGCTCACCTGGGGTCTGTCCACATGGTAGAGGTGAGTTAGTATTGTAGCATGAATCTATACCATGACATCTGCTGGTGGAAACATGGTTTGAATATGGTTTGGAGCTAGAAGTGAGTCTGGAAAATTCTTCTACTTATTAGATGTATAAAACTGTAAGTAAAAGATTCAGTTCTTATTTAAGTATATTTGATATGGAAGTTCTTTCTGTTAAGAATATACCCAGTAACACATTCTAACTGCGCCATGTTTTTTAATGAGAACTCTGTGTTGTTTCTTCAGTTGAACACACACACTCATACACACACACACATCAGTGACAACAAGCATTACTGTTATCAAAACGAAAAATATTTAAACTTAGATAATGCACTAGAAGATGTGAAATGCCCTGAATTCTTACAGCTCACATGTGAAAGAAATAGGTGTTTACAAATTTGACAGCAATCTTAAAAATTTATATGGCATTAAAATGGACCTATGAGGCTGAAAGTAACTTTTCTGAATTATCAATAATTAAAAATACATTTTGATCACCCATGTTTGTGGTTTGTGCTTTATAGAAATGATATTAATATGAATCATTGTCATATGAGAAGTAATCAGAGTGTGCAGCCCAAAAGAAGTATTTACAGCAGTGTTTCAGTGTTTCAGATTCACATAGTGGATTCTTTTTCTGGATCTTGGTTTTGTGATGTGTTGGTAAGGTCAGCTTTAAAATTTTGGGTTCTGTTGTAACTTTTTAATCTAAACAATCACTTTTCTAAGCGTTTTGTATTTGTGATGTTGCATTTTTTTCATAAATGGAGTCTAAATCTGCAGACCCCATAAAACTTGGGTATGTTTCTTGGTACCAGATAGAGAATCATTACTGTTCTAAACAATTTTCGTAGAATATCTAATTCACCGTGGTAGCAAGCTGTGAATTAGACATTTCTTCCTAGAAGTGCTGCCTTCTAATTGGAAATTAAATATACTCCCATATTAGTTGATTACCTTAACTGGTGAAATATGACTAGAATGCTTGTTCATTTTGGTAAGATTAGAAAATAAACAATAGCATCTTTGTGATTGGTCCTTTCTCCTTTGTGCCGTAGTGTGGGCTCATGTCGCTACCAGGAGCGTGTAGAATTATGTGCACCATACTTGATGACAATCACCCGTGTACTTTGCCTCCCGCACTACAGAAATAATAAGTTTCGAAGGCAACTTTGGCGGTGAAAAGCGTTTTTGAAGACTGTCATCTCTGGAGGGGTGCATTTGTGAGGACTTATATTTATTTGCTCATGTGTTATGTTTATGATACACACAAACACCAGTTATGCAATTAGTCTAGGATAATTTATATTAAGGAAATTGGAAGAGAAAATCCATTTCTTTATTTTTACACTTGGATATTGAACTTGGTTAGTCTTTTTCCAGGTTGAGGATATTGTGAAGTTTAGTTGTATCATTGTTTGCTTTACCTACAATATTTGGTTGCCTAGAACATTCTAGGGCTAAAACAATGAATGCTAGGACAAAAGTATATCTTGCATCCCTCCCGCGTCTTTGCCTGAGAAGTTTAGTATAAAGGAGGTGTGGGTGGGCTAGGAGGGATTGCGGGGGAAGCTGGGACTGTGAAGCTGGACAGAACTGGATTTTGAATCCTGAATCCACTTGGACAGTTCTGACAGTCTAATTTACATAAAGTAGTAACAGTATCTACTAGAATTAAGCGCCCCATGAGTGAGGCACTGGTTAGCTGCTTTATGTGCATTGTCTAGAAGTTAGGTATTAGTCCTATTTGATGCAAGACACAGACCAAATGACCCAACAGGCAATATACACAGCCAGTAAAGTGCTCAGGGGAGGGAGGGGCAAGCTTTGCTCTCTGGTGTCTGCATATCCTTTGGTACTTGCTCTTTATAAACTGACTTTTTATAAAATATTTGCATTTTAATAGAAGGCTTTTGTATACCTAAGTGTCTTAACATTCAGAATGGCTGCATTTCCAAAGGGAACTGTTTGGCTGGCTGGGGAGATACTACTTTTGGTAGAAACAGAAATGTTTTGAGGCTTCTAAGAAAATGTTAGGAGGATCCATGAGCATCCCAGTAACAATAATGAAAACAATAACTTGGCAGTTCTGAAATGATTATAATTACTGAATTGTCTAAAGATACTAACCAGTTTTCTCTCCTTTACTGATACTTTTTATCTGGGAGTAGGAGACTCTTTTCAAACACCGTTTAACACTATTAACACTTATAAACATCTCTTTTACTTTTTATTTTCGAAATTAAAATACTGTCATTATGTTCATGTGAATTTTTAAAAAGTTTGTTTGGACCAATCATACCTAACCGGACCTAGCTGTATGCACATTGTGAATTAAGAGCCTGACATCTTGGCGCGTGTTTCCAGCCCTCCCTGCTGGACATTTCGCTGGTGGCATTTACAGAGAGGGCACACTGTAGGTCACGTTACTGTGTCACCACACCTCAGATGGCTGGTGCAGGAGCACATCTGAGCTTAAAAATGGAAGACCCTCTTTTCTTGCCTAACTCATTCAGTGAAAGTTTCTCGAATGCTATTTTAACTGCCTGATTCTCAATACATGCCATAATTATTTAAGAAATGGCAAAAGCAGGGGAATCTGGAGAGACGTATTTGTACAGCTTACTGTTAAGCAAATTGAATATCATGATAATAAGCATAAATTATGCCTATGTTCCCTCTGGTATCAAACAAAAATATGTATTGTGGAAAACCATCGCCTTTGAAGTTGCAGATGAACTTTTCTAGGCCTCTGACTGTTGAGCTCATCTCTTACTGGGGTATCTGACAGGCCAGTGTGTCTATGGACTGAGACTCTTCAAGACTCCCAGCAGGTGTTACACAGGTGTTTCATGGCCCCATGTAATCTGTAGCTAGTTTAGATTTTAGGTCTTTATCAAATAGATCTTTTGATAGGATATTTTTGACCCGAGATGTTTGGAGTTTGGCACCAACTCAACACATCGGTTGACAGTGTGTGATTTACGTTAATATGTTTCAGTGTTCTGCTAGGGCTGGAAACTCCCATTTATATGTTGCCTTCACTTTAGCACTTTCAGGGACCCACACCCAAAGGTCTGCTGGAAAAGTATACGAATATCAGACCAAAAATTTTGGTCAAGAGATGTTAAATCATATGTGCCTTTCACTTTGGATGTTAGAATAAAGAAATAATATTTTGTCAAAACCTGGAAAAACTATTCAGTTCAGTCACTCAGTCATGTCCGACTCTCTGCGACCCCATGGACTGCAGCACTCCAGAAAAGATGATAGCATCGTAAATATTTATGTTATGTTTTATGTAAAGTGATGAGAGTGATTCTCACCTGTGGAAATCAGTCTTATTGATTTATAAGTCACACCTGTATAGCAGTAGTGTTTAAGTAAGTAGTGCTCAACAGGAGCAGAATCACTTGCATGAACCTGGAAAAAATAAGGATGCCTGGGCTCCACCCCCAGGTCTTCTGGTGTGCTTGACTGGAGGTGGTCTGGGTGTGAGCTTCGTAAAATTGATTCTCATATGTTGCCAAGGTTGGGAACCCGTTGGCTTTTGAAATAATGAACATTGTGACGGTTAGGGAGTGTGAGAAAGGAATCAGACTTTTAAAGAACTGTAAATTTGTATGTGGAGGGGTTCATTCAAATAGATGTAATTTTTTTAATAGATGTACTTTTTAGTTATACTGGAGGCAGGCATTTAATGCCAATATGGAGACATGATACCAACTCAGGTAGGTAGTTAGAGCAGACATGCTCAAACTAGAGAGCCTAAGAGTCTCAAACTCAGATGCCCTCAGGATGCAATATACATATGAGTGAACTGACCAAGTTCAGTGTTATTTGGAGTAGGGGCAACTCTAGCAGACTGGAGAGCCCTTTAGTTCAGTTCATTTCAGTTGCTCAGTTGTGTCCAACTCTTTGCAAACCCATGAACTGCAGCACGCCATGCCTCCTTGTCTATCACCAACTCCCAGAGTTTACCCAAACTCATGTCCATTGAGTCAGTGATGCCATCCAGCCATCTCATCCTCTGTCGTCCCCTTCTCCTCCTGCCCTCAATCTTTCTCAGCCTCAGGGTCTTTTCAGATGAGTCAGCTCTTCGCATCAGGTGGCCAAACTATTGGAGTTTCAGCTTTAACATCACTCAGGACTGATCTCCTTTAGGATGGACTGGTTGGATCTCCTTGCAGTCCAAGGGACTCTCAAGAGTCTTCTCCAACACCACAGTTCAAAAGCATCAATTCTTCGGCTCTCAGCTTTCTTTATAGTCCAACTCTCACATCCATACATGACTACTGGAAAAACCATAGCCTTGACGAACCTTTGTTGACAAAGGAATGTTTCTGCTTTTTAATATGCTATCTAGGTTGGTCATAACTTTCCTTCCAAGGAGTAAGCGTCTTTTAATTTCATGGCTGCAGTCACCATCTGCAGTGATTTTGGAGCCCCCCAAAGTAAAGTCAGCCACTCTTTCCACTGTTTCCCCATCTTTTTGCCATGAAGTGATGGGACTGGATGCCATGACCTTGCTTCACTTAAAAGGCAGCTGCTACTGACCTGCAGCCAAGTGCTACCATATTGGAGTGCAGGCCCTTTGTCAACAGGTTCTATTATTATTACTGCTGCTTTTGGAAATTAGGAATTAAGATTTTTATGTGAAATTTACCTTTGAATGTTTGTAACTAATATAGATGAATTTTAAAACATTGTGCAAGAAAACTACACCATTGCACGGAGATGGTAATGATGGGCCCTGTGTTTATAATGGAGTACATTTGAATGCTGTGATGCAGAGTAAACTTGAAGACCATTCTTTCCAGCAAGGAAGTGTGAAATGGTTGATTTTTTTTAATGTGATTTAAAATTTTTCTTTTATACCAAATTCTAAAAAAAATGATCTTTAGTCCTGAAAGTGTATTAGTGTATATAATCTCTCTGTACCTTATTTTCTTTAAAATGGAGTAATAGTATGTATCTCAAAGTGTAATGAGGTGGCACTAGCGGTAAAGAACCCACCTACCAATGCAGGAAACATAAGAGAGAAGGGTTCGATCCCTGGGTCAGGAAGATCCCCTAGAGGAGGGCATGGCAACCCATTCCAGTATTTCTTGCCTGGAGAATCCCCATGGACAGAGGAACCTGGCGGCCAGCAGTCCCTGAAGTCGCAAACAATCAGACATGACTGAAGCGACTTAGCAGCCAAGAACCAGTGAGATACCACACATGTATGGTAGCTGTTGGAACTGCAGAATTCTGAAAAGAAAGCTCTCCAGTGAGTTCCCTTCATTGTCTCTAGGGGGAGCTGTGTGGAGGCATTACTGTAGGGTAGTCAGGGTGCTGCTCCAGTCCCACTGCCTGCGTGACCTTAGCCAAATTACTCAGTTTCTCTAGACCTCAGCTTCTGTGAGATGAGGAAAATTAGTATTTATCTCAGAGTGCTGTTATGAGGGTTAAATAAAAACATGCATTTGAGGGGCCTGGCAATCAGGAAGCCCTCTGTAAATGTTAATACTGATAGGATTGTACCATTTTCTTATATACATGATGGTGCTTCCAATGCCACAGTCCTCAGATGCTAATGTCCTCTTTGTTTTCATAATACAATGGAAGAAGATGAATTCAAATACCTTTATTTATTTCTGTTCTCTGTTAAGCATTTTTACTTCGAGATATTTGATGAGATTCGATTTCCCTGGTAGAGTTTTGGTTTGTGTTTGAATAAGTCATACTGAATGGTCGTCGGAATCCATGAGCTGTTAAAACATTCCACACACAAATTCTTGCTGTTTCAAAATATACCAGCCTTAATTTAGTATTGTTTGTCTGGATCTAAGTTTTTGAGACGTTAGATCATGTGATTAGAAAAATGACTTCCATATTTGATAAATACAATTTTTTGTTTTTATCAAAAGATAATTTGAGAGAAAAGACAATTTGGGAGTCTAGAGAGATTTTAAGTATGTAAACAGAAAACATAATTTTTTCATGTTGTACTAAGTAAGCAATAGAAAAACAAGAGATGGCTTTGAATGTATTTTTTGTGATGGTTTATTGTGAATGATTTGAAGGGATTTGTAGGGCTTTTATGAAGAAATCCAAGAACATGACTAAAGGACTAACAAAATGCCATGTTCTTTTTAAGTGGCTGTGCATCTCTTTAATAATAGTTCTTGAAATTTCACATATGCAAATACTGGAAGCTTCTCAGGAAAGTCCCAGGATAGGCCTTGTTTTAGAGGCTTGAGTGGCAATAGTTGAGTTGTTTACTGTTTGCAGAAGACATTTAAAATACTTGATTCCTAAATGGTATCTGACAATGACAGAAATCTTTTTCAGTCCTGTAGCATATATTTCCACTGGGTTCCCCTTTGAAGCGTATGCTGGGATCTGATAAAGTTAAGCAGCTGGTCCAGGCTTCTGAGACTTACCAATAATTGAATTTAAAAGTGGTTTGCAACTCTTTTTATTACTGTGGGTCTCTTTAGTTATTTTCCTTCTCCCTCCCTTGAGAATTCCAAGTCTTGAAAGATTTTTGTCCAACAATCAACCTGACTTGGTAAGTAATTAAATGCTTTGTTTGTTGTTTTTTTTTTTTTTTTTTTGCATTTTCATGTGGCAGCAGCTAAAACTCTCAATTTTTATATTTGATACATATTTATGAGTTGCAGCTATATGGGTATGACACAATTAAAGTCCGTGCTCACGGGAGAAGCAGACAAAACACATACATAAGATAATTTCAGTCATGATGCTGTGAAGAAATACAATGAGTCTGGACATGTGGGCCTGAATGGAGTAGGGGGTGAACGGATGTCTGGGCAAAGAGAGTGAAGGAGGGATAAGAGCAGTTGTCAGGGGACTTAGCATGCTGACCTATGTCAACCAGTGTCACCTGAAGGAGTTAAAATAATCCTAGCCCGCAAAGATGGTGTGGAATGTTGTGTAGCTTTGTTATGATTATAGTTTCCACTATGCTTCTTGTAACATCCAAATAGCTCAAGGATCCCATTTCCACTTACAAAACCCTGTAGAGATTAGGAAACCCTAATTGGCTTCTAGATCTCTTCAGATCTAGTTTGCTTTTTGTTTAAACTTAAAAGCTCTATTTACATTTTGCAATCTGTGTTGAAATAAAAGTTTTTGACTAGTAGAATTCATTTAATGTTTGCTGTTTTATTTTGGAGTGGAAGTGAACATAAGGATTATCAATAATCATAATACAGTAAAAAATGATAATCTTTGGTGTAGTTTTCAAACTTTGGGGACCTATGGATTAAAAAAAAAATTTCTTCTGAAACTTTGTGAAATTGTGAATAGATTTTAGTGGATATGTTGGCAGAAAGGGGGGTGTGGGGTAAAGAGAGGAGAGAATAGTCTTGACAGCATAACTTAAAACATATTGACAGAAGGACAAACAATTACTGAGGGAGATTATATAGACCATGAGCCTGAAGATATTATTTCACCATCAGTTGCTTTTTTTTTTTTATTCTGAAAGGTAGTACTTTATGTAGCTCTACCATCAAAAAATAGATATTTTTAACTTTTTTTTTCTTCTTCATCTTATGGGGAAATACTAGTGTAAACATTTCACTGTCAAATCAAGTCACATGGCCAGTCACAGAGCTGATAGGAAAGGAAATTTATTCCTCCCTAAGGGGACGAGAGTAGATGTGAGTGAACAGTGATCCATTCTTGCAGATATCTTTTATCAGAAATAGAAAATATCCAAAAGCATTTGACATTTAGTATAGAGAGGTATATAAATCTTCCCTAAAATGATCATGTGAAAGAAAAGTGTTATTCGCTCAGTCATGTCCAACTCTTTGCCTGTAGCTCTCCAGGCTTCTCTGTCCATGGAATTCTCCAGGCAGGAACACTGGAGTGGGTTGCCATTCCCTTCTCCAGGGGATCTTCCCAACCCAGGGATTGAACCCAGGTCTCCTGCACTGCAGGCAGATTCTTTACTATCTGAGCCACTAGGGAAGCCCAAAATGATTGTATACGATATAAAATAACAATTATTATTTTAATTAATAAGAACTATAATAGGTGAGGTGAAGTCGCTCAGTCGTGTCTGACTCTTTGCGACCCCGTGGATAAAATTTATAATTAAATGCAATAATTAATAACAAATATAATTTATTACAATAATTTAATATATTATATTAACATATGTAATAATATAAATAATAATCAACATATTACTTTAAGTAATTAACATGACTGTTTAAATAATAAACATATTAGAACTATAATATATAATTTATAATTAACCATAATAATTATAATCATAATTAAATATAATTATACTAATAATTAAATATAATATTATTATTATAAAATAATACTGAATAGGAAGTTGCTCCCAGAGGTCATGGGATGCATACCTTGGGACTCCCAAGTGGGAAGGAATAAGCGTTCCACATGGAGAAATTAATATTTAGATGCAGTTAAATGATTTTTAACAAAGAACAGGGAATCTACTCTCCTGATTAGGGATGACCCCATTTCCATTCTGAAGGTAACTTAATCCAAAGGCTTCAGTTTGGGTGGCCCAATGTTCTGTGCTTATCTTGGGTTCCTGAGCTGTTTGGCAAGGATCCGAAGGTTGAGAACACTTCCTGTGATGCCCTTTGCCAGTGCACAGAGCTTTAGAAAAGCTTTGGGACTGCATTGTGAGGTGGATCTGGTGCTCCTTCTCTTCTCCCGGTTCTGAGTCAGCATCACAGAGGATGGAAAAGGGCTGACCTGCTAGTCTGGAGCCGGCTTTCCCCATGCTCCCACTGTACATCACATCTTCTGGTGGCTGAGGGAGTGGTCACTGGTATTGGACACCTCAGGTTCTGATTGGACTGCTCTTTGATTTGGGTCAACTTACTAATGTGTGTGTTTCTCATTTGCAAAGTGGGAAATGTGATATCTACCGTGTTGGGCTGTTGTGAAGGTTAAGTAAGTGGCAAGTCCTAGCACAGGGTCTGGAACATGTTAAACATTTAATAAATATGAGCTGATAATGCTTTTATTATTATCTGCCATGACAGGTACTACAGACAGCATTCCATTATTGTTATTCTAGTATTTCTGTTTCTCCTCACTAAATCCTCAGCCTCCAAAAGGCATGGTTTCATTTCTGGTCCCCTCTCTGCAGCAACACTAAATTTATGATATAGGAACTTAAACCGATATCCACTCAATTGTATCCAGACATGTATCTTCTACCATGAAGCCTTTAGCTCCAAGGACCAGATTCAGTTCAGTTCAGTTCAGATGCTCAGTTGTGTCCGACTCTTTGCAACCTCATGAACCGTGGCACGCCAGGCCTCCCTGTCCATCACCAACTCCCAGAGTCCACCGAAACCCATGTCCATCGAGTCGGTGATGCCATCCAAGTATCTCATCTTCTGTCGTCCCCTTCTCCTCCTCCCCCAATCTTTCCCAGCATCAATGTCTTTTCAAATGAATCAGCACTTGCATGAGGTGGCTGGCCAAAGTATTGGAGTTTCAGCTTCAACATCAGACTTCCAGTGAACACCCAGGACTGATCTACAGGATGGACTGGTTGGATCTCCTTGCAGTCCAAGGGACTCTCAAGAGTCTTCTCCAACACCACAGTTCAAAAGCATCAGTTCTTCAGCACTCAGCTTTCTTTATAGTCCAACTCTCACATCCATACATGACCACTGGAAAAACCATAGTCTTGACTAGACAGACCTTTGTTGGCAAAGTAATGTCTTTGCTTTTTAATATGCTGTCTAGGTTGGTTATAACTTTCCTTCCAAGGAGTAGTGTCTTTTAATTTCATGGCTGCAATCACCATCTGCAGTGATTTTAGAGCCCAGAAAATAAAGTCAGCCACTGTTTCCCATCTATTTGCCATGAAGTGATAGGACCAGATGCCATGATCTTAGTTTTCTGAATGTTGAGCTTTAAGCCAACTTTTTCACTTTCCTCTTTCACTTTCATCAAGAGGCTCTTCTTCACTTTCTGCCATAAGGGTGGTGTCATCTGCATATCTGAGATTATTAATATTTCTCCTGGCAATCTTGATTCCAGCTTGTGCTTCTGCCAGCCCAGCATTTCTCACGATGTACTCTGCATATAAGTTAAATAAGCATGGTGATAATATACAGCCTTGACGTACTCCTTTTCCTATTTGGAACCAGTCTGTTGTTCCATGTCCAGTTCTAACTGTTGCTTCCTAACCTGCATACAGATTTCTCAAGAGGCAGGTCAAATGGTCTGATATTCCCATCTCTTTCAGAATTTCCCACAGCATAGTCAATAAAGCAGAAATAAATGTTTTTCTGGAACTCTTGTTTTTTTGATGATCCAGCAGATGCTGGCAATTTGATCTCTGGTTCCTCTGCCTTTTCTAAAACCAACTTGAATGTCTAGAAGTTCACGGTTCACATATTGCTGAAGCCTGGCTTGGAGAATTTTAAGCATTATTTGCTAGTGTATGAGATGAATGCAATCGTGTGGTAGTTTGAGCATTCTTTGGCATTGCCTTTCTTTGGGATTGGCATGAAAACTGACCTTTGCCAGTCTGTGGCCACTGCTGAGTTTTCCAAATTTGCTGGTGTATTGAGTGCAGCATTTTCACAGCATCATCTTTCAGGATTTGAAATAGCTCAACTGGAATTCCTTCACCTCCACTAGCTTTGTTCATAGTTATGCTTTCTAAGGCCCACTTGACTACACATTCCAGGATGTCTGGCTCTAGGTGAGTGATCACACCATCGTGATTATCTGGGTCATGAAGCTCTTTTTTGTACAGTTCTTCTGTGTATTTTTTGCCACCTCTTCTTAATATCTTCTGCTTCTGTTAAGTCCATACCATTTCTGTCCTTTGTCAAGCCCATCTTTGCATGAAATGTTCCCTTGGTGTCTCTTGATTTTCTTGAAGAGATCTCTAATCTTTCCCATTCTGTTGTTTTCCTCTATTTTTTTTGCATTGATCGCTGAGGACCAGATTAAATGTTATTAAAAACAGTCATTCTTTTTTCCCTTTCATATTTTGCCTTGAAATAAAGACTTTTAAAGCCATAGAAATTTAAAGGTTTTTTTCCTAATATTCTTCTAACTCCTGTCCTTTGAGTTGCTTCTCAGATGGTGGTTGTGATCTTTTTATTTTTTTAACTTTATTTATTTTGGCTGCAATGTGCAGCTTGTGGGGTCATTGCAGGATCTTAGTTCCCTGGCCAGGGATGGAAACCATGCTCCCTACATTGGGAGCTCAGAGGCTTAACCACTGGACTACCTGGGAAACCCTTCAGCCTGATCAAAAGTAACTGTAAATTTTCGGCTGAGTCATTGCTCCCAGTGAGGGGTCCCTCAGAATAAAGACTCAGCCCTTATAACAAACAGGCCCAACATCACATAGATCAGGGTCCAAGAAGGTTCTTTTTCACATAAGGATTCAGGGTAGACCTGCAGGCTGCTCAGTTCCATAGAGTCTTTCAGGGCTTTGGTTCTTTCCATCTTATTTCTCTGCTCTCCCACATCTATTCCTCTTTTTTTGTGGTACATCTTGGGTTCCCTGGGATCCTTCCCTGAAAATGACCCTTTGTGTTCATGTTGGAGGAAAGGAAAAGAATGTGGTTCAGGGCGCATACAATGTGTTATGGCCCAAGGCTCCAAGGGTAACCTGTCTTCCACTCTGTTCCATTGGTGTGAACTTGATTGCATGACTCCGTGTTGCTGCAGAAATGCTGGCACATGTAGCCCCCAGCAGGACCTAAGTGTTACAATTCTATTACTCTGTCCACCCTAATTTGTGGGGACAACTCTCTGGTACCTGCCCTAGATCAGCAAGTAAGTCTGCTTTTGAGAATTTTGCCTTTCCATTGAATAGCTGACATATAGTCCCGTGGTTTAATGAGTGGGTAGTTATAATAATTATTAATTGGATTTATAGTTTATTGAGCTCCAACGATGTGTTGGGGACTATGAAACACAATCAAAAGTTTTATCTCTTTTGACCCTTTCAGAAAGGCTGTGAGGTCGATTTTATTTTTATTATTACTGAACCTTAAGTAAGGTTGACCCTGTCAAGTTGACTCCAAAATCTTCATCTGACTGTCTTAGGAATGGTGAGAGTCCTCAAGAATAAAGGATAGCTGCATACTGCTTCTAATTCTGGCTTCTGGAGCTAGTCAGTAGCAAAGGCTACCAAGAAAAGCAAAGAATTTTCTGGAAATAGTCAAGCAGGGGCTGTATAAGCCTCCATGAGGGATTCCACGAGGAGACTCCCTGCTTTGCACTGCAGGACCTGGTGAACAGCCTTGATTGTCTGTGAAGGTCAAGTGCTCGGTTTTGTGCACTCCGGTTTCTGCATGTCACCTGTGACCCCTCATTCTTGTGACAGTAATGCAGTTCCATTGGCACACACATTCTGCCTTTCTGCAAAATGAGGAGGCACCTGATAACATTGGGCAAGGGTCTCAGTAGTTGAGATGGGGTTCCTAGTGTGACTTTGACCAGTCACTTCAATTTGAGTCTCCATTTATTGGGGAGTAAAATAAGTGCATTAGGGTTTATCACTGGCCGCCTTGGAATGCTACTTGGGGCTCTCAAATTTCTGTAGAACTCTCTAGTGGTTTTTCTCCCCAACATATTAGAACTTTTGGGTAAATCTTTCTTTAGAGGATTTTTTTAAGTTTTAACAAAAGTGAAAATCACAAAGCTGATTATAGTGAGAATGGATAATATTTATTGAATGTTATAGGGCCCTACTCATTGCTGCTGTTCTGAGTGTGTTCATGAATTAATTCATCTGTGGCATGCACCTGAAGATGAAGAAACTGAGCTGCAGGGTGGTTAAAAACCTGTCCATTGTCACTCATTAGGAAGTAATCAGAATTTCAACTTGGACTTTGAGAGCAGAAACTGTATTCTTCTGCAGAAGTGGATAATTTCTGAGGTTTCTCCCAGTTCAAAAAATGCTTTGGTGCTATGCCTTATGTGGTATATAGATAGCTCAAGAACTTTTCCTTCTCAGAGAAAGATTCCCAGACAATTCAAGATGTCTCTTTTGACAAGTAGAGGCTGAATGTGAGTCATAAAGGTCCATATCTTGCTGACAATTTCAGAAATCCTGTCATCTGTTCATCATCACCTGATGCAGCAGGAGGTTCTGTTATACTGATGTTTCTGACCGAGAAGCTGTTTTGATAAATATACCAATGACTTTCTAAAACACAGCTGGTCCTGGGCAGAGGGGGTCATAAAGGGGACCACATTCTTATGAGATGATTTTGGTATGCATGGAATGGCCTCCTGAGGTGGATCAAAAAATGATGCTTTGTGGCTAACAGTGCTATTAAAGGCATCTTAGAATCAGAGAACATCGCAGGACAGGGAACCTTTGGGAACATCTGATCCAACAGTCTGCTTTGAACCCCACCTCCCATGTGCCTGTTCTAAGTGCTGCGGACACAGCCATGAACAGAGCCTGTGCTGTCTTGGACCCTGCATTCTATTTGGGAGACCCAGACAGACCACCACCATAATATGCGTGTGTGATGTTAGCTAGTGGTGAGTGCTGGGTGAAAGCAGGGTAAGGGGGTAAGAGAGTGATCATGGGGGTTTGGCCTGAATTCTGTTTTGGGTGAGGTGTTCATGTGAATCAGTGCTTCTCAGCCCTTTTTTCATGAAGCCCCTTCTCAGAATTATTTTTTGACATTGTCTCATTCTTTTCACCCATGAATTGTAATACCATGAATATACTGTATCTTTGTTTCTGTACTGTATGTTTATGTATGCTCTATATATAAAGAGTGAGGTTCCTCAACCCTACTGGAGATCCAGTTTTCACCACCTTGGGGGCAGTATCACCCCACTGTTCTATTAAATTCTGCTTTCTGCCATTGTAACAAATCTCAAAGTAGCTGCTTTTAAAAGATCACAGTCTAAGCTAAAAGAGCTTCTAAAGTCAAAGGATTTTATTTCCTAATGATGTTTTATATAAAAGAAATATCAGGGCTGTAGGTAATTTTTTTTTTACTTGTTTAGGCATTAGAAGTGAAGTCTCCCAGTTTTTCTGTAGTATATAGTATAGTAGGCTCTATGTACACCGTGAAGGAGGCAGTTCATTAAGTGGGCTTCCCTGGTGGCTCAGACAGTAAAGAATCTGCCTGCAATGCAAGAGACCTGGGTTCAATCCCTGGGATTGGAAGATCCCATGGAGGAGGAAATAGCAACTCACTCTAGTATTCTTGCCTAGAGAATTCCATGGGTAGAGGAGCCTGGCAGGCTGTAGTCCATGGGGTCACAGAGAGTTGGACGTGACCGAGCAACTAACACTTTCGCTTTTCTTTCATACACACTAGGAAGGATGCGATTCATTAAGTGTAACTGATTCTTCACTGGATTCAGGGAGGAGCCCAACAGCGGCGACTCCAGGCCACTGTCATCCAATGCTGCAGACTCCTAACTGGTCTCCTTGCCTCTGTGTCAGTTCTTCTGCCCCCTAAAGCTTGTCCTCTGCAGCAGCAAGCATGATCTTTCAAAAGTGTCAGTCATATCAAGCCCCCTTCTTATCAGCATCCCCTTTCCAACAAGAGAGTATCCAAATGCCTTATGATACAAGCCTCACCACGTCCTACACCTGCTGCTTCTCAGATCCAGTGTCCTTCCCTCTTGTGTGCTAACCACGCTGCAACCAAACTCACGTCCCCTCCTTTCAGCACACCAGTGTCCTTCGTACCTCAAGCTCTTTGCTTTTGCTCCTTCCACCTATTTTATTTTTAGGTTTTTTTAAAAAATTGCATCATGATTTTTACAGCCATTTTAGACTTACAGAAAAATTGTTTGATGGTAGTACAGAATTCACCTCGACCCTGTCCGTAGTTACTTCTCTAGATTGTCCCATCTCCGTCTCCTTATCATTCAAGTTACAGGTGTTCAAGGCTTTCTCTCTCCATCTCAGATAGTATAGCAACCTGCACGTCCTCCTCATTGTGTCGCATTACCCAGTTCAATTTTGTGTGGAACTTAACCTCTACTGGAATTATTATTTATGTATTTGCTTATTCACTGGCTCCCTTTACCAGCATGTGAGCTCATGGAGGGTGGGGACACACAGCCAAGCACACTGTGGTTTCCCAGGGCCCAGAGCAGTGGCTGGCACCTAGGGATGTGTGACCAGCTGGCTGGCTTTCAGCCAGGGAAGGCTGGTCCCGGACCGAACCATTCAGTTCAGTTCAGTTCAGTTGCTGAGTCGTGTCCGACTCTTTGCAACCCCATGAATCTCAGCACGCCACGCCTCCCTGTCCATCACCAATTCCCAGAGTTCACCCAGACTCACGTCCATTGAGTCGGTGATGCCATCCAGCCATCTCGTCCTCTGTCGTCCCCTTCTCTTCTTGCCCCCAATCCCTGCCAGCATCAGAGTTTTTTCCAGTGAGTCAGCTCTTCGCATGAGGTGGCCAAAGTACTGGAGTGTCAGCTTTAGCATCATTCATTCCAAAGAAATCCCAGGGCTGATCTTTAGAATGGACTGGTTGGATCTCCTTGCAGTCCAAGGGACTCTCAAGAATCTTCTCCAACACCACTGTTAAAAGCATCAGTTCTTCAGTGCTCAGCCTTCTTCACAGTCCAACCCTCACATCCATACATGATCACTGGAAAAACCATAGCCTTGACTAGACTGACCTTTGTTGGCAAAGTAATATCTCTGCTTTTGAATATGCCATCTAGGTTGGTCATAACTTTTCTTCCAAGGAGTAAGTGTCTTTTAATTTCATGGCTGCAGTCACCATCTGCAGTGATTTTGGAGCCCAGAAAAATAAAGTCTGACACTGTTCCCACTGTTTCCCCATCTATTTCCCATGAAGTGATGGGACCGGATGCCATGATCTTCGTTTTCTGAATGTTGAGCTTGAAGCCAACTTTTTCACTCTCCTCTTTCATTTTCATCAAGAGGCTTTTTAGTTCCTCTTCACTTTCTGCCATAAGGGTGGTTTCATCTGCATATCTGGTGGCAGCAAGAATACTGGAGTGTGTTGCCATTCCCTTCTCCAGGAGATCGTCCCAACCCAGGGATTGAACCCGGTCTCCCGCATTACAGGTAGACGCTTTACCGTTTGAGCCACCAGGGAAGTTTGAAAGCCATTAGTGGAGACCCAAAATGAGGAGCTAGGTTCCTTGACACCCATTTGAACTATGGATGTCACTAGGCCCAGTCTGTGTCCACATCAGACTGAATTCTTAGCTGCAGGGGACCAGTCAGGAGGTGACTTAGGATCAGAGTAAACTGATGGTGATAGGACCCTCAGGCAAGTTGACCTTCCCAGAATCACCCTGGAAGACATCCACTCGACCCTGTGCATTGTTGCTCTCATGTAACTGAGAATTCTCTGTCTCTGAGCTGTGCACTCTGCGGATGTGGGTATTATTGTCTTTGCTGTTTTGTACAAATAGGACCTAATTTGAGGCCTGTGTGAGTTAGAATCACATTTGTTGTTGTTCAGCCATTGTCGTGTCTGACTCTCTGCAACCGCATGGACTATAGCATGCCAGGCTTCATTGTCCTTCACTAACTATCTCCCTGAGTTTGCTCAAACTTATGTCCATTGAGTGGTGATGCCATCCAACCATCTCATCCTCTCTCATCCTCTGTCGCCTGCTTGGCTGCTGGTAATGGACACTTGAGCACTAAAAAATTCTAGATTTAGCTTGTTCTTCTTCAGTGGCCCAGGATGTTTGTACCATCTGAGATCTTGATCATTTTTTCCCTCTCTGTCTCATGGTCCCAAGTTAATGTTCCTGATTTCCAGGCTTCCAGGATGGCCAAAGGGGCTTTCTGGGAAGCCTGCCCAACAGCTACTGCTTATATTGCATTGGCCACTGCTGTCTTAATGGGAGAGAGGGGCCTATTTACCTCCTCTTGGTCCCTTGTGAGCTATGGTTTGGAGAGAGTTCTGGAAAGCGCCTGGAAATTGTGTGTATGTGAGAGTGTGTGCTTTCTCCTTAGGCCCACAGTCCCTGTTCTGAGCTGAGCTTGGGGAGGTGGAGAAATGTAATTCTTCTGCAGAATAAATCATCCAGGGCTCTGTTATGAAGGAATAAGGGAAGAGTAGACATTGGGCAATCTCTGCTGCAGCCGCCAAGATAGATGTTTACGCCTATCAGTTCCACCACTGTGGAAGGTTATAAGGAAACATGGAATTTAAGCTTACATCAGGGCTTTGAAAAAAAGACTCTCCCATTCCTGTAATTTTTTGTTCATTTTAAATAGTCCTAGTATTTCTGACTATCATACCAAAATGTGATTTTATATATGTTGATGCATGGTCTGTTGGCGCACACTAAACTTTTTTAACAAGGACCCTGAAATTCAATTACTCGGACAAGTTAGAAGCCTCTTTCTCTGTTGTTAACAGAAGTTGACTGTTGTTTGGATGGGTGGTACTTCTGCTCCATGAGGCTCTCTCAGGACATCTCCCTTCTCTCTCGTTGCTTCATCATCCTCTAGGGCATGGTTGGCCAATAATGGCCCATGGGCCAAATTTGGCCTGTTCCCTGTTTCTTTATGGACCACATACTGAGAATGGTGTTTACATTTTTAAATGGTTGGGAAAATGTTTTCTGACGGAAATTTTATGCAACTCAAATTTCATGCCCATAAATAAAGCTTTATTGGAACACAGCCATGCCCACTTATTTTCATATTGTTTGTGCTTGATTTTGTGCTACAGTGGCAGAGTTGAATAGTTGCGACAGAGACCGTCTGAGCCACAGTACCAGAACATTACTGTCTGGCCCTCTACAGAAGTTTCCCAGTGTCTGATCCAGACTGTGGTCCTAGACTTCATGGCTGAAGCCACCTTCTTCTCACCTCATCTATTCTTCAACCTATGGGAAGTGGAACTTGTTATTTGGCATACATATCTGTAGGGAGATAGAGAAATGAAGTTTGCAACTGGGCCAGCCTTTGTCAGGCTAAAACTCTGGAACTTATATTATTAAAAGAAAGAAGGAGAGTTTAGATGTTGGGTCCATTTAGCAGACCATCACAGGGGTGTATGTATGCTACAGTCTTTTTTTCTGTTTTAAAAATCCATCGTGGTTGGTTGAAGGATATTGAGTGTCATCTTGATTCATACAGTGTTCGGTAGTATAGAAACTGTAGTATTGATGGAGGAAGACTTGCTCACTTGTATATTCATTCAACAAGTATCTAATGAGAATGATGACTCTCTTTTTTGCTTACTAGTATGCTATGTCCTGGGCTTCCCCCATAGCTCAGTGGTAAAGGATCCACCTGCAATGCAGGAGCCACAGGAGATGCAGGTTCAATCCCTGGGTCGGAAAGATCCCCTGGAGGAGGGCATGGGTACCCACTCCAGTATTCTTGCCTGGAGAATCCCATAGACAGAGGAGCCTGGCTGGCTACAGTCCATAGGGTCATGTAGAGTCTGACAAGACTGAAATGACTTAGCATGCATGCGTGCTCTGTCCTAGGCTCTGAACTTGACTTTCTTACAGCTAGGGAGGTATTCTTGTTATATAGAACAGTGGTTCTCAAAGTGTGTTTCCCAGAGCAGCAGCAGCAGCATCTACAGGGACTATATTAGAAATGCAAATTCTCTTGCCCCAGACTAGACCAGAAACTTTGGGAGTGGACCCAGTAATTTATGTTTTAACAAGCTCCCAGGCAATTCTGATGTGTATTTGGGAATCACTGCTATAGAAGATGTAGCCTTAATCCATAATTATAATGAGTGAATGCCCACCCCCTTCACTGAATGAGCATTTTGTGCTTTCAGGGGGAATCAACAAACATTCTCTCCTCTTACCTACTTTCCTTATCAATAGTCTCTTGTACTCGGAAAATGTACACAAGTCAAAATAGACGAATCATAATTTGGCTCTGAGCTTATTCCAGCAGACAGCGGCAGACTCTGCCAAAGCCACAGAGTTCCTCCCCTTGAAATTGGCCAGGTGACCACCACCACCACAACCACCACCACCACCGCACAGAGTGTTCTTAGTTCTTGACTCACTTCTCTGTGTGAAAAGGGGCCTTGACAGCCTTGACCCAGTAACTTTCAGATTCTGAGGAAAACAGATGCTTGATGCCCATCCAAAGTAAACAGGGCCAAGAGACCCTTTCACAAGTAAGGACTGGGTTAGGAGCCGTGGCTCCAGCTGAAAGATGTAGGTGATTTGGTGTTTAAGTATATCATTGCATAGCTCTTGGCAGCCACACAACACCAGTTTGCTGGAGCGTGCAGCAATCTGGGTTGAATGGATACTGTGTCTGTCAGGGGTGTGTCTGTCTGTATACACTCTGTACTGTACTTGGGACGTTACCTGCATTGGCCTGAACAACCTTCACAGTCACCTTACGAGTTAGGTACCCGTATGGTCACCTTACAGATAGAAAGCTGAGCCATGATAAGCTCGATGTGCACAAGGTCGTCCACCCCAGTAAGAGGGAGAATGAGAATTTGAACCCAGGTATTCAGGTTCTACAGACCATCTTCTTCTCCGCTGTGTAGCACGAACTCTAAAAGTTGTGCTTGTGTTTGTACTTCTCTGGTTACACAAACACGTGCACGCACATTCTGACTCATCATAGCCTGGCTATGGCATTTTCTCCTGGCCTTCTTGGCATTCGTCATTTCTCATCATGAGAATTCAAATGTGGGTGGCGGTTCTACGTGTCGCATGGCCCTGAGCAATCAGGCCCTGCCTTCGGCATTCAGTCCCTTTGCTGACTGATCTAAAAGGGGAAGAAAGAATTACTTACTGTGTGTCAGAGAGCTGTAAGAGGTTCCCAGATTACTCATTTCCCATCTGAACTTCTTTTCTTGCCTCAAAACTAAAACAAGCTTTATAGGGGAAGGATGACAGGCGTACGGCTCTGTGGCACCATGTTTTGGTAATAAATGGACATGCGCCTCAATCAGATGAGGAGTGCGTTATTCCAGAGTCCTGCAGAATGAGTTAAACCCAGAGTGAATGATTCACTTTGACTGATGTGTGCAGTAACTGAAGACAGTTTATTACTGAAGTGGGTCTTGATCTTCTTTCAAAATGAGTCCTTGTATTTGGCCCAACTACCCAGTCCCTTTAATGGACCTGAAATTGAGTAAGATGAGAAGGTGCTAAAATAGTTGAAACAAGAAGTGAAGCCTTCAGTTTCATCCTTCATTCCAGAAAATATACAGTATATTTTTACTACAGCCTTTCTTCCAGCCCCCTTCCAATCATTTTTATTAGTGATTGATGTGATTGCAGAGTGCTTTGGTGGGAAAAGCACTTGCAACCAAATTTAGTAAACCACAGGCCAATTTTATTTTTAGTTTTACTGAACAAGGGCAGATAGCAGTTGCAAATAGATTACTGTATCTGCTCCTAAACATTCACTTTTTTAAAATGTTTTGGCTCTTGCTCTCCCTAGTATGTTTTGTCTATTCTGAATATATGTTTTCTTTGAGGAGAAAGAAACTTTTTCTATCATAGAAACCCCATTTTTTATTTCAACATGTGGACTTCACCTTAGTTAAAAAAAAAAGGATGTGTTTATAGTCATTGATGCTATGTTGACATGTTAAAACTGAGAAATTATGTACCATAATTAATAAGGGCTTCCCTGGTGGTTCAGTGGTAAAGAATCCACCTGCCAGTGCAGGAGATGTGGTTTTGATCCCTAGGTCAGAAGATCCTCTGGAGAAGGAAATGGCATCCCACTCCAATCTTCTTGCCTGGAGAATTCCATGGACAGAGGAATCTGGCAGGCTGCAGTACATGGGATCACAGAAGAGTCGGACATGACTTAGTGACTAAACAATAACAACAACAATAATTAATAAATGATAGATATGCACAGGGAATCATAAATAATGACCTAATATTAATTGTGATCAATATCCTAAAGTTTCTCAGATTAATAAGGTACAAGTGGAATAATAAAGAATGCAGTTAGATAGGGAATGTGAATGGGATTCAGTTTTTATCTGTATACACAAGAGCAGCCATCCGGGAGATAGTTAATGAATGTGATTTGGTTAGTTGGTTGATTGTTGAGTGAATGTTTGAGTCCTGCACTTACTCCAGGGCACCAGAGTTTTGAAAATAAGATCAAGTTTGCCCAGGGATCTTGAAGGGGTTGTATAATTATCAAATCTTAAGCACTGGAAGGGTCATTAGAGGTCTCAAACTTACCCAGCAGCCCCACACAAGATTTCTTCTATAGGAATCCTAACAAATGGCCCACTGCCATGCTTAACCATTGTAATGATTAAGGGCACATCAACCCTTTTCTGGTCCATTCTGTTGTTGGACAGCTCTGATTGTGGGACTGTGGCAAAAGCTCATTTGTGCTTTGCAGAGTGTCCCTTATATGGCCAGATATCCTCATGGGTAGAGGGAAGTCAAACAAGACAGTATTTCCAAAAATTTTGGGAAGCCTGTACTGTATCAGGGGCTGCGTTTATATACTTCCTTCATTGCATTTTGAAAAGACCTGGCACTGAGAATTTTCAGGATTTCCCAGCATTCTCTCTGAATTTTCCATAGTGAAGTTTTAATGGGGACTTCTTTTAGATTCCCATAATGATTGTTCAGGAAGCAACAGTTAGAACTGGACATGCAACAACAGACTGGTTCCAAATAGGAAAAGGAGTACGTCAAGGCTGTATATTGTCACCCTGCTTATTTAACTTCTATGCAGAGTACATCTGAGAAATGCTGGACTGGAAGATGCACAAGCTGGGATCAAGATTGCCAGGAGAAATATCAGTAACCTCAGATATGCAGATGACACCACCCTTACGGCAGAAAGTGAAGAAGAACTAAAGAGCCTCTTGATGGAAGTGAAAGAGGAGAATGAAAAAGTTGGCTTAAAGCTCAGCATTTAGAAAACTAAGATCATGGCATCTGGTCCCATCACTTCATGGGAAATAGATGGGGAAACAGTGGAAACAGTGGCTGACTTCATTTTTGGGGGCTCCAAAATCACTGCAGATGGTGAGTGCAGCCATGAAATTAAAAGACGCTTACTCCTTGGAAGGAAAGTTATGACCAGCCTGGATAGCATATTAAGAAGCACAGACATTACTCTGCCAACAAAGGTCCATCTAGTCAAGACTGTGGTTTTTCCAGTGGTCATGTATGGATGTATGGATGTGAAGAAAGCTGAGCACTGAAGAATTGATGCTTTTGAACTGTGGTGTTGGAGAAGACTCTTGAGAGTCCCTTGGACTGCAAGGAGATCCAACCAGTCCATTCTAAAGGAGATCAGTCCTGGGTGTTCATTGGAAGGACTGATGTTGAAGCTGAAACTCCAATACTTTGGCCACCTGATGTGAAGAGTTGACTCATTTGAAAAGACTCTGGTGCTGGGAAAGATTGAGGGTGGGAGGAGAAGAGGATGACAGAGGATGAGGTGGCTGGATGGCATCACCGACTCGATAGACATGGATTTGGATGGAGTCCAGGAGTTGGTGATGGACAGGGAGGCTTGGTGTGCTGCGGTTCATGGGGTCGCAAAGAGTCGGATATGACTGAGCAATTGAACTGAATGATTGTTCCAGGAGAGACAGGGGGAGGATATTTGGGAGGCAGGAGAGGTTCTATGGTATGGAAAAACATTCTGGGCTTTTGGTTCCTCACAAATTCAGTATAAGCCCACATTGTTGCAGGCCTCCCAAACTGCCCTTGGTAGAGGTATTGCATTCCCCCTGTGGTGAGTGGTAGCCCCACATGATCACTGCTTGTTGTCATCCAGTCACTGTGTCACACCTGACTCTTTGCAACCCATGGACTGCAGCACGCCAGGCTGTCCTGTCCTTCATTATCTCACAGAGTTTGCTCAGAGATGGAATTTGTCCATTGAGTTGATGATGGCATCCAACCATCTCGCCCTCTGTCACCCCCTTCTCCTCCTGCCCTCAGTGTCTCCCAGTATCAGGGTCTTTTCCCAATAGTCAGCTCTTTGCATCAGGTGGCCAAAGTATTGGAGCTTCAGCTTCAGCATCAATCCTTCCAATGAATATTCAGGGTTGATTTCCTTTAGAATTGACTGGTTTGATCTCCTTGCTGTCCAAGAGACTCTCAAGAGTGTTTTCCAGAACCAATGTTCAAAAGTGTCAATTCTTCAGTGCTCAGCATTCTTTATGGTCCAACTCTCACATCTGTACATGACTACTGGTCATTCCTAGATCTCATCAATTCTGCTTGTCACATTGAATGAACTAGGTCTCCAAAGAAAGGCTGTCAAGAAATGAAGGCTCTCAACAAATGAATGGATAAAGAAAATGTGGTGTGTGTGTATACACAGACACACATATACACAATGGAATATTACTCAGTCATAAAAAGAATGAAATAATACCATTTGCAGCAAAATATATAGGTCCATCCATGTTGCTGCAAATGGTATTATTTCATTCAATGTGACAAGCAGAATTGATGAGATCTAGGAATGACCAGTAGTCATAATTCTTTATATATATAATATATATATTCTTTTTATATATATATACCCACATATATAAAAATCATCTTGCTGTATACCTGAAATTGACACATTATACATGAACTATAGTTTTAAAAATTATTTAAGATTCAATTAAGCAAAAAGAAATGAAGGCTCTGGAACCCTGTAATGAGGAAGAGAGGAGAGTGTGGCATGCTGAGCTTGGTGAGGAGAACATAGTTCCAGGTGTGAGGAGGTCTGTCAAGAAGAGGGAACAGATGTGCTCAGTGTGACTGCAGAGAGTGAGGTGGGGAGAGGAAAAACAGATTATGGCAGGCCAGGTTTGCCTCCGAGTTTCCTGGTATCTGTATCTTCATCTAGAACTGACCAAACCCTCTCTCTTTGATCCATGCCTTTTTATTGTCATTGGGAAAAAAGCTGCAATCTGTATTAATCATGAAAATTTCCCCAATAGAAAAGTTAAAATCTTTTTTAAAAAAATCCTGATTTTAATGCAGACTTTAGGAAAAAAGATTTTTTTAAAAACATTGTTACCATTTTTTTTTAGTGTAAAATGGATGCTCTTGGTCAACTTGTGCAAAAAGCTGCATGCTGCTCTGCAATCAATTTCAGTGAAAATTTTGTAGGAGCCTACTTCTGGCTGATACTGCGCTTGGAACTGTGTGCTCATAGGTGAACATACTTGGGTCTCCTGGGGCACGGGGGTGGGGGTGTTGGTTCCTGGTGACCCCACACTGCTTATCGGGCTGCAGTGGAGATAAGTGAGGGGCTGGGTGAGGGGAAGTCAGTGGGAAAAAGGCAAATTTAAGGGTGACCTTTGAGCAGGATCTAGGAGGAGGAGTCAGGTGGTAGAGAAGGGCAGATGTTTCCACACTGCTCACTCTGTGTGCAGAGGCATGGGGTGTGGAAAGAGCTGACGGCAGCTCTTAGCTCCCAGGGACTAGTACTGCGTGAGACCAAGCCGACTTGGTAGAGGGAAGGGTAGGAGAGGCGTGCTAGGGCTTGCGTGTTAGGTTGGTCTTCCTTCTCTTCTGTTATGTTGGACTGGGGGCTGTATAGTTTAGTTGGAGACAGTCCCAGGCTGTTCTGTACACAAGCATTTTTCTCCACCTTTGCTTCTGGATCAAAAGAAAAATTGTCATAAATGGGGAATTGGCCTCTGGAAGTTGGCACTTAGCCAGAGAGCTCAACAAACCATTTATATGATTTATAATTTTAAAAATTCTTCCTAGAAACTATGAAACTACAATAGTGCTGTGTCTGTTGTGAAAATGCAACACAGATTTACACAGATTTTTTAAAAGCATTAGTTGTAATACTTCTAAAACCTTTTCTATTCCAATAATCTTTATATCCCAGTACTTGTTTATCTGTGTATCTTTTTTGTGCCTTCTTACTCTTTATCATTTTTTCCGCCTTTTCTCACTACTGCCCTCTTCCTCTAACTCTTTCCCATCTCTGCTCTTCCATCCATTATTCTTCATTAATGTGCCACATTTACTCTTTTTCTTAAATTGAAGGATAATTGCTGTACAATAGTGTGTCAATTTCTACCATACATCAGAATGACATTTATTCTTGAGTAGAATTTTATATTTTTGCCTTTCTCTTTTACAAAGGAAGACTAAACCACAATTTATTTTTTACGTCTATGGCCTTTGATTTTCCCCCTCCCTCTGAGTCAGTGGGAAATAGAATAATAAAGTATCTTGCAGAAGTTAAGCATTTAAGTAAAATTAGAAGAAATTCGGTAAAGTTTGAGAGAAAATAATGTGCTAACAGCTGGCTACCATAGTGGGGTAAATGGTGGATAAGGTAACTGAGGGTCGGAGGACCAGCTTACTTATACCAGGAACTAGACTCAAGGTTTCATGAGTAATAAAGCAAGCCATTTTGGGGGTTCATACTGTTAGGACTTTATACTAAATGTAAGACTTTTAGGTATTCAGATGAATCTTAGTAAAATTGTTGGAGTGATATGGTCAAATATGGGAAAATCCTGCACAGAGGTTTAGCAACCCTGTCATGAATCCATCAAACGTAATTCATGTCCTTTTAAACCTGCCTATTGTTAGCTGACCTGTAGCCCTTTTTTAAAGTATAAGAGATGATCTGATTAATCAATAGATCTGGCTGAATTTCTCCTCTTTGTAATGAAATAATTAAGTCAAATTGAAATTCCTACTTCATCACATCAGCCTGAAACTACGTGAAGACACAAGCCTGATGATTTGTTTTGGAAAATCTAGAAGTAAAATAATATTGTGATAGATGTCCTAAAGCAGAAAGAAAAGTAATAAGTATATGTCAATATGAGCCACAAGTGAGTTTTTTTTTTTTTTTTTTTAACTAGTAAAGAGTATTTTTGCAAACTTTTACTGAATTGTGGGCTTCCCTGATGGCTCAGACGATAAAAAATCTGTAGTGCAAGAGACCCGGGTTCAATCTCTGGGTTGGGAGGATCCCCTGGAGAAGGGAATGGTGATTCACTCCAGTATTCTTGCCTGGAGAATCACATGGAAGAGGAGCCTGGTGGGCTACAGACCATGGAGTCGCAGAGAGTCGAATATGACTGAGCAACTGACATTACTAAATTGTGGCCATTTATAACAGTTTGAAAATGAAGGATTTAAAAAAATTTAGTTTCAAACCTCAAAGGACTGAAAATAAAAATATTTTATCCTCAGGTTTTAAACGGATTGTAGAAAATGAAAAAGATACAGAAAATGGGAACAGAAATTATAGAAAATTTAGAAAACATATAAGAACATAAAGTACATTGATAATCCCCCCTCCCACAGCCAGTGCTATTAATGTTTGGATGCATTTCAGTCTCTCTTTGTGTTTATGTGATTCATTAATTATTATATATAATTTACATCATGCTTTTTCCGTTAATGTTATAACTTAATCATTCCTTCCTCTTAGTACAGATTCTTTGTCCAGGAACTTTTAATGGCTCCTTAGATTGACTTCACACATTGTAATTTAAAATAGTTCCTGAGTATACTTCACATTCAGCCTAGAGGCCCCGGTATACCTGGTGCAGTTTCGGACCTCAAGGGCCGCTCTTTCAGCTGTCAGGCCGCTGCAGGGGAACTGGTGGCCTCGCTCCTGTGGCAGCCACTCGGGCCTGCCTTCAGATCCTACCTGAGTGCTTCCTAACCCCTCGCCACTGAGGACATTGGTGAACTGCTTTGCCTCTTAGGAGGAAAGCCCCATCCGGAGCTCTAGTAATCCTACCCGAAAATGCAGACCTGGGCCAGCTCAGGACGTCATGTCCACTGGTCTGCAGCAAAATGAGAGGAAATGACAGGGCCACGATGTGAGCACTTCTTCAGGTTAAGCGCACCTCTGCCTCCTTTGTGCTGAGGTGAGATCCTCGGGTGAGTGTGCACTGGGCTGTTGTTCCTTTTACAAGAGGAAGATGGTAGTGGTACGTGGGCATCCTTGGCCTGCCACTTGTCTTTACAGCCCTGCTATGTGGAATCCCCATTTGCAAGCAGCCCGGTCACAGGCCAGCTGTTGGAGTTTTCCTGTCTGTTCCCTGCATGTCTTTGCTCACCTTGCTTGCTCTTCGTGGGATACCTGTCTCCACCCTTTGCCAGGACAGAAAGTCTGTCTGGGCCCCTCAAGCAGAGCCTCCGAGCTTCCCAGACCTGCCTCTTCACCAGGTAGAACGAGCAGCTCCCCCTTGTGTAACACTCATCCTGCTTCCTTAATTCCCTGAAGAGTCTAGATGCTCCTTGAGGAAACCGAGTCCTGTCCCGAGGACCCGAAGGAGACTGGGGACAGGTTCTGGCCGCAGAGAAAGACACAACCTTCCAGGCCTCTCATGGCCACATGGGCACTCTTTGACTTTACTACTGAGGTTACTGTCGGAAGGTGCCTTTCCAATCAGTGTTTTAAGACTTTTACAAACCATGTGTTTATGTCATCAGAGGAGGAAACTGGGAAAGAGAGTGGAATGAGAAAATGGACAACGTGAAGAAAATGATAAGACAGGCAAATTAATTAGTAATTATTTAGCTTGTTGTCATATCACATGTTTGTGTTTGTGTGCTCTAAGTCGCTTCAGTTGTGTCCAACTCTTTTCAACCCTATGCCAGGTTCCTATGTCCATGGGGATTCTCCAGGCAAGAATACTGGAGTGGGTTGCTGTGCCCTCCTCCAGAGGATCTTCCCGACCCAGGGATTGAACCTGCATCTCATATGGCTCCTGCTTTGGCAGGTGGGTTCTTTACCACTAGTGCCACCAGGGAAGACCCCAGATGGGTGGGCAATGAATAACCTCCTCTCCCCAGACAGTCCAAGCTCAGATTTTCACAGTCAGAACGAGACAACCATACCCCCTTTCTCGTTCTGTCAACAAAGCATGAAAACCTTTTTTTTTTTTTTTTAATTTTTCCTTAATGCCTATCAAACTGGAAATAGTGTCAAAGAGGTATGCTGTCCTCTCCCTCCGTCTCTTGAACATATGGGGTCTTGGCTCCGTGGGCTTAGCAGGTCCCCCCTCACTGGTGAATTGCTCAGTGTCAGAAATTGGGGGAAGCATCCTGCTGGTAAGAGCATGGAAATAAAGAAGCAATGTTAGCCTGAACCCCTGGCTTCAAATACATTCCCGCAACAGACTTTAAACCTGGTATTTGTTTAAAACGCATGTATCTGTGTAGACATTTGATGTTTACAGGGACATTGTCGGGTTCCAACTGTGAAAATCTGAGCTTGAGCTGTCTGAGGATAGGAAGCTGTTTATTACCACATAGCCCACTCGTGTAAATGCTCCCTGGTATCACAAGAAAGGTCTAGATTCACCAGAAATGGCAGTGACAGTGCTTTATCCCAGGAAAGAAAAAGATACACCGTTGCTGTGTTTCATTTTGGATTGGTAGGAAAGGTTTGGATACCACCTCTTTGTTCGTGTCAGAGAAGAAGAGTGAATGGGACAGGCTTCCCTGTCCTAAGACCCCTCACCCATCTGAGTCTGACTACATCAGGCACGGGGGCTTTCCTCCCACACATGCTGAGCAGCACGTGTCATCAGGGCAGTGAATGTGACTTAGCACTGAATCTTTTGTTGCTGTCTGATTGTTTCAAGTGTGGCAAGCTAGTTTGTGAGCTTATGGAGGGCAGGGACCATGTTTTACCCCTTTTAATTTATTTTACTAAAGACTTCTAACGTCACCCAGGAACTTGGCAAGTTTTTGTTTTTGAATGAATGCTTAGATGGATGGATGAATTAATGAGGGAAACCATTTCTTGGACCTCACTCTGATTATACCAAGGAGTCACTCCCAAGCCCAGTAATACTCAGATATGCTTTCTGAGTAGACTAAAAGTCAGGAGATTAGATTATGTGCATAAAGGTATTCGCCGAAGTCTGTGCACAAGAGCAAGAGTTGGAAATATCCTGAATGAGTAATGATGACATGGGATTGGTTCTGTAACTGGAATGTTTACTTGCTCTACTGTGCAGCCTCGACAAAAATGATGGCTATGCAGCAACCTAAAGAAACGTGCTTGACAAAGTGTTGTCATGAAAGCAGCATTCCAAATGCCACAAATATTTGGGAAACCCAGATGTTCTGGGAAAAAGAAGGAAATTTACCAAAATGTGAATACTGGTCATTCAAATAGTAGGTTATAAGTGATTTCTTTTCTCTGTTTTCCAAATACCTTGGAAAGTGTCTCAACTACTTTTATGATGTGACAAAAACCTTTTTTTCTTTGTACATGAGGGAAAATGATCTAAAACAAATATATCAATTGTGAACAGTTTCTAAGTCTTGGAATGTTAAGTACTCCAATACTTATCCTCTAGACCTTTTCTTGTATCCTGGAACTATTTTGATTAATTTTTTAATGGGAAATAGTGATAGGTTAGCAGCAGGACACAGCAATAGCCTCCAGAGTGCTAAGTAACACAGGAAGACAGAATCTTCTGTTTAAACATGGTGATTGTCTTGAGCTTTTTGGAATAGGGAGATCCAGGTCTGGCAAGCTTGGTAGCCCCTGAGAACATCTCTGTTTAGGAACTTAGCACAGCAGTCAGACTGTTTATAGTGATGATTGTGTATCATCAAATATTTATTTTCAGTAGACTCTGTGGAATTAGTACTTTCAGTACTTGATTAGTACTTAAAGGCACTAAATAAAATTTTCGGTTATCTGAAAATGCACTCATGTGAACACCTGAAGATCACGACTCTTCACTGCTGTGGGGTCGTTCAGGTACCCCTCACAGTGGACAGGTGGCAGCTGTCAGGTGTCTCACTGTTTTTTGTAACACAGCATAACCGATCAGTCAGTGGGGAAATGGTGTTTCCTAATGTGCTGGTCTCCTCTTTCATCGTCAAGAGATTTCACCAGACTGTTGGCCTCCCATCTTCTCGTTCTTCACTTTAGCATGTCTAGTCATTTCACCTCTGGGCTTAAATTCTTCTTGGCTTGCATAACATGGCCATCTAGGCAGTTTTTGTAACTGGCCAAGTGACCAACGTGGTGTGGACATTTCTTTGAGGGACTAAATCAAGGAAAATTAAGAAATAGCTTTGGGATATTTACACCAGGCTTATTTTTAGGGCTTCTGGGAAGGATATAAAGGTGATAGGAAAACATGGAGTACTTATATAGCAGTGAAAAGGAATAGGCTCTCAATCCACACAGCAAAATGCGTAACTCTCCAGACTACTATGCTAAGGGAAAGTAGCCAGACACAGAAGGCTACATACTATATGATTCTATTCATATGAAATTCTAGAAAAGGCATAACTGCAGAAACCAGATCAGGTTGCCTAGGACTGGGATGGAGTAAGGGGCTTGCCTACAAAGAGGTACCAGGGAACTTTTGGGGGGTGATGCAAACACTCTTCTTTTTTTTTTTTAACTGTGGTGGTGCTTACACAACTGTATACATTTGCCAAAATTCATTAAATTGTACACTTAAAATGGATGAATTTTATATAAACTTTGTAAAGCTGTTAAAAATAAGTTGATGTGGAGAAAACTTTAAATCCCTTTTCATGCTTCTTTGAGGGTGAATTATTGCCAGACTGTTTTCAGTATTGTTATGGCTTGTTGGATGCCTACAATAAACCACCGTCCTAGAAGTTTAAAAGTGCCTCATCTGACTTTACTCAGAGTGGAGTTTAAATAAGTGATTGATTAAGCCGCAGGGGCAGGATATAATTCATTCCCAGCTTCGGATTTTCCTTGTCTCCATCTCAAAGTGTGCTCCGATGTGTTTTTATATTTGCTTCTGGTATTTTGGAAGACATGACCTCACAGTATCATACCCTCACTCAGGCCCTGGAGAAGCAAGAGATTATGCACTTGAGCCTTGGCTTGGAGATCTTTCAGTGCCCTAGACATTTTAGTTACCTTTTCCTTGGACCTTCCACTGATTTAAATATGGATCCAGCTACAGGGGATCAAGGGTGGGGCTTTCTTTTTCCCTAGTTCTCTTGGTTGCTTCATTCACCATTAGTCAGGGCAAACTCACTATGACCTCTTTCCTTCCCACGGTATTGAATGGATGTTTTTATGTTTTAGTGGAAAATAATTTCTTAAACAGAAGAGAGATTTCATTTTAAACGAATTAAAAGTAAATTGAAAAAGACTAGCCAAAATTAATTTCTAAGTTTCATCAAAATTTACATTTTACTTTCCCTTCTTAGACTATATGAGTCATAATGCTAGGAAACCAAGGTCAGTTTTTCAGGAAATTAAATTTTAATTAAAAAACCTGAAATTGAAAAATTAGGATCCTTTGCCATCTGTCCATTTTCCTTCATATTGGGGGTTATAATGTGTAATATAAATGAGCATATTTGCTGCTCAATGATTGTACTGTGATTAAACTGTGATTATGTATATATTTTTTTTATGTCAGCCTATTGTTTATTTTTTATATTTGATTTAATGCTTTCCTTTTCTTTAAGTTGTTTTATTCTCTTCTCTTTCTACCTGCTGCATCCTCTCTATAAAGAGCCTGTGCAGGGCCTGGTGGTGAGCGAGCCCCAGTCTCGTGGCGACAGAGTGCTGTCACTGTTGATTGGCAGCCCTGGGCCTGAGACTCTGGAACAACACTGCAGCTCCCATTGTTCCCTGCAAATGTCTGCCACTCCGGGCTTTGGAAATTGATGAGTGAATAATGTAGTGTACACACACTGAGAACTCACCGTTCCAGACAGAACAGTCTGTTTTTCTTTCGATGCAGTGTTCTAAGAATATGTACAAAGCTTTTCTGGTCCCCTTGCCTTCAACTCTTTTATTTTCTCTAATATTTCAACCTCTTACAAATCAGCAGTATCTTTAATCTTATTCTCATTACCAGCTAGGGGCTAAGCATGGACTGAAGCTGATTTGCTGTGTGACCTTGGGTTTGAATTTCCTTATCTTCTAGTTGGGAGGATAGCACTGCCTGTGTCTGAGGGGATGTGGTTTATGGTTTACTAAAGCTATTAGTGATTATAAAGCAATTTGTAAACATGCTTAGCAGTGCAAAATCTTTCCAAGTTCATTCTCTTCTCCTGATCCCCCCACCTAACAACTTTAATCTGCACAGGTTCATTTGTTAGCCCATTCATTTCTTCATTCAGCACTTTTTTATTTTTTTTTGACAGGATACATGCTAGGTCACGCCCACACAGCTTTGGGTGTTAGGAATTCAGCAGTGAATGAAACTGACTCTTCCTTTCCAGAGGTTACATTTTAGTAGGAAAGACAGATAATAAATAAGACATGGCTTTTGTTTTTAAAGTGCTACTCTGACTGCCTTGATGAGAATATATCATAGATTCCTTTAATACATAGTTATCATTTTCTCTTATATTTAAAAGATCCATCTATCTGTAGTTCTAAAGGCCGAGCATGGGTCATATCCCTTCTCCTCGATAATAGGAGGACACTTCAGTAATTGCTAGAGGGTAGAAGTATAGTCTTTCTATTCATTAATTCTTCCAGCAAATATTGAGCATGGTATACACCCGTACTGGGTGGTCAGAGGAACATCCTCTTCAAAGAATGTGGTTCCTACCTGTAATGGGGAGATGATAGACACATCGGCCAAGAATTACACTGCTTTAAGGAAGGGATGTACATTCAAGACATAGTGGAACTGAGGGAGTCAGGGAAGTCTTTACCAGAGATACAGATAGCCTTAAACTGGAACTTGAAGGACATGGATAAGTTGGCAGTGTACACCTGTCAAAAGGGACTCTCCAAGCAGGGAACAATTATACAACACAGCAAAGGCCAGACATGCCAGAGGTCAAAGCCTGGCGATTCTGGCAGAAGGGTCTCAGTTGAGCTGGGGTACGGAAAAGGAAGGTGTGGAGCTGTGCAGAAGGAGGCTGTACCCAGCGTGTTAGACCTCGGGTTAGGTAAAACTCTTCATTCCGTCTCTAAGGAGACTGCAGACCAGAGTAGGCCCTGACTGTCCAAGTCATGTAGCTGGTTGGAGGCAGAATTGACACTGAAAGCCTCCTGACTCCCAGTGCAGTGCCTGGGACTTTTATCACTGGAACCCAGAATAAGTCCTCGGCCAGGGTTGACCAGTACAGTGAACTGTGTTGGATATGGTTGCCTGGGAGGGATTGGGGGTGCTGCAACCCAGCGTGGTCTCTGCTGGCCATACTCTGCTTCCAGTGCAGACTTACCTCCACTTCCCCCCCGCAAGAGGAAGAGGCACTTCTTTGCAGTCCCAGACAGGGCCACAGGAGCTAGCAGGGCCCTCGGTTACCCCGGATTGAAGGGGCGAATTTGGAAACAAAAACGTTGTCATTCCAACACCAGGGCTTTCCTCTCTACTTGGCCTCTTAGTCTATGCTAGGACCTAAAAAGGGGGTGGGAGGAGGGGACAAAAGGAAAGATGCCCACAGTAGATAGGCCTTGAGGATTTGACAAGGACATCTGGAGTCTAAGGGCATCCTCCACTGCCCTTAGAACTGACTTCTTTTCTTTTTTGATTTGTAGCTGCCATATTCAGCTTTCTTTTTTAAAACAGTTATTTTTAATTAGAGGATAATTGCTTTGCAGTGTTGTGCTGGTTTTTGCCATACAGCAACATGAATCAGCCATGGGTATACAGATGTCCCCTCACTCTCAGCTTCCTGTATTTTTTAAATTTTTAAAAATAGTTTTATTTATGTATCTTTGGTTGGGCTGGGTCTCCATTGCCACGTGGGCTTTTCTTTAGTTGCGGCAGGCAGAGGCTTCTCTCTGCTTGGAGTGCGTGGACTTCTCCCCGTGATGGCTTCTCTTACTGCGGAGTGCTGGTTCAGCAGTTGTGGTGTGAGGATTAGTTGCTCCTCGGGATGTGAGATCTTCCCAGAATAGGGATCAAACCCGAATCTCCTGTGTTGGCAGGCGAATTCGTTACCACTGACTCACCAGGGAAGCCCAGAACTGATTTCTAATGTTGGGCGATTGGTGCTCCCTGAGTGGCAGGCTGTCTGTGAAGCTCAGGAAGCTGCTGCTCACCTGGCTGTCAGAGACTGCAAAGCTCTGGCCTGTAGTTGTGGTCTGACACCTGTCACAGACTTCACAAGTGGTTCTCAGAGAACCTGTGTAGGGATTGTTGCACATGTGTACATTAGAGGCTGGGGGTGCTATGCATGAGAAATTCAAGTTTCTGAGCCATACTATAAACTTACTACATCAGCATCTCTGGAGATAGGCCCAGGAATTTCACTAACTCCCCAGATAATTTTTATGGGTGGTAACATCTGAGACATTCTTTTTTCTGGTGATTTTTTTTTACTGTCCTGCTGACAAAGAAGAGGGTGAAAATGTTTGAACATCATCAGGAATTTAGCCCTAACATTTGAAAGTTAAGTTTCTGTCATTTAATAACCTGTCTTGGAAATTATTCCATATCAGTAGTAGAACTGCCTCCTTACCTAAATGGCTGTGTAGTATTTCACTCTGCAAGACACACTATAATTTAGCTAACTACTATTTTTCTGACTATAGTGTTTTTCAACTATAATCCAGTTATAGGTTATAAATCAATTTTCCTTGACCAGCATGTATTTTTAAGTAGTATTTTTACAATAAAAAAAATTAGAAAAGAATATTTGTGAAACTTTTTTTTCAGTTTTCCATGTGGTTGAAATATTGAAAGTTATTTCTTCGTGTAGGCTGTGGTCAGAAGTCTGAAAGCCATAGATTAAGAGAACTATAAATATTTAAATTATCTCTGAAGCACCCAACATCAGAAACTTGCTGTTATCTTTCTGAGGGTAAGTTCATAGTAACAGCTGAACTTACTTTATATGAACATTTATACCAAAACCAGGACTTTAAAAAAAATTGTTATTAGTTTAGTCTATGCCCGATAATAATGAAGCCTTCCAGTTCTTAAGGCATGCTTTATTGAAAATGTCTATTTTGATCTTGGAACTGTAGATAATATAAAAACATAAAAGTTGAATTGAGAGTCTTGCTGGCGTTCACTTGATGTTACTCTAAATACAGCCTTTTTTACAGAGGGAACTGGCTTGGTTTGAGTAGTTGCTGGCCCCTTCCAACACCTTACAGGAATTTTCTGGCATTCTATCACTGTGTACCTAAAGAACATAGGGCAAGTTCTTCGACTTCACTTCTGGAGCTCAGAAAGCTGAGCCTTAAAAAAAAATCCTTTTCTTAAACCGTCTCTTCTGGTTTTCAGGGTTTCTACACAGGAGCTGTGTGTTCAGTTTGTTTGCTAACTTAAAACTTTCTAGAAGTCACATGTCTCTGAGCTGTGTCTAGATCGACTTTCTATTTAACATTTGGCTTAAGATTTCACTGGAACAGGATGCAGGCTGTGGCTGCATCTTTTGAGCCTATGAATTTTTGTTCTGTCCTGAATTGAAAGCTGGGATAATATAACGTAACTGAGAGCTTCCTAAAACTATGAGCCACGAATGGGTTTCACATGTCACCACATATTCATGGTTGTAAATTTCTTTCTGTGTTAAAATTTAATATTTCCTACAAATGTTCAAAAAGTTATAACCGTTCAAATTACATTTGAACATCGTTTGTAGGGCTGCCCTTGTCAACTTCTTGAATTTAGTGATATCAAAAGGTTATATTTGGAATATTTCTAAAAATCCACTGTTCAGTGTTTTTCCTAGCGTTTTGTTTTTCTTATCATAATAATGTAATACAAAGAAAGAAAATTGATTTTACCCCCCACCGGTCCCTATACGTGTTGCCAGATCATCTCTATGTTAATTCAGTGTGTTGAAATATTATCATTTACTGTGTTCTCCCATGATGTGAAAAATGCTGGAGGCACCAACAGAAAACATTGCAGGCCAGATACTGTATCCGGTAGAACTTTCTAAGTACACACATGTGCTCTCCTGCCCGAGACCTACTGAATCAGAATCTCCATGGGGTTTGGGATGAGGGAGGAGTAAACACACCGTCATGAGTGTTTCTGTCTCTGTCAGTTCCCCTTTATTTTGACTTGGCGACCAAACAATAACAGTTTTAACACCGCAGTCACTTTGCCCTCTGCCAGGGACCTGCAGTGACTTCACTGCAAGTGAATCTGGACTTGGCACCCGGGACCTGCAGTGACTTCATTCATCCTCGGTGGGAGCTCTTTAGCCTTTCCTTTCCTCCTCCCCACCTCCTTCTCTTTGGTGCAAGAGTGTGGCCTCTATCTGCCCACCCACAGCATGCTCTCTGCAGACCTTCCTGACCACTTTGTCCGCAGGGTTGCTGCCTCCTGCTCCACTCTGAGCTCCTTGAGGGCAAGATGTTTTCCTTGTCCTTCCTCACACAGAGCCTAGTCACACAGTGCACGCTCAGTAAACACAGTACAGTGGATGAATGAATTACTCAGGGCAGAGCACCTGGAGAAGCAAGTACTAAGTATTCCCTGGTCCTCTGATTGGTGCAGAGGCAAGGGAATGAGTGGACCTTGCTAAGAGTTCCTTTTGGTCTTTTCCTTGAAAATTGGACCATTTCAGGCTTGGACACCTTTCGGGTCCTCAGGCACTGATGGGAGCACACGAAAGCAGTGTTTTATGGCAGGATCTGAACCAGGATATGGCTCATTAGAGGGAGTGGGATAGTTTGTTTCCAGTCCGAAGCAGGAATAGTGGGGCAAGAGGTCATCAGAGCTGGGCCCTCAGGGGAGTAACTCAGCCCTTCCATTTTAGGTCTACCATAACCTAACCAATTAATAAATTAATCAATTAATTAGCCAAGTAATTAGTTAATTAACTAATCAGTTAACTAGTTATCTAATCAGTTCACATTTGTGTGGTTCGCAGTTTCCAGACAGCTTCAGTGTATATTTGAGCCTCCTGCCAACCCCAGGAGGGTAGTTAGCTGGGGGCGTCTATTTTATAGATAGGAAAGCTGAAGGCAGATCCATACATCTCTTAAGTGGTGAGTCTGGGAGTGAGCCCAGGCCTCTGGACTTCTAACTCAATGCCCCTTTCCCTGTTTCCAGTATCCATAGTTTCTTCAGGGCCTGTTGGTCTTGGCAAGTGCGCTCTCAGCTCAGCAGTGAGACCCAGGACCCATCAGAGAAAGCTGGAGACAGATATTCTTCAGAGCACCAGTTTGATCAAAAGCCTACTAGGATTTACAAATCAGATTTCCTTGCTGTCTTTGAAAAGTGTCTTTAGCATGAAAAGCTTGTCATGCCTGTCAAAAGAAGCTCACGACAGGTGAATAGCAAAGCATTCGGAAAATGAGAATGAAGAGTTTTTATGAGGGAGGAAAGGCATAGCAACTTAATAATTACTGTTGAAGTAGTCACAGCAATGCTGAAGCTTCTCCATAATTTAATCTAACTTAATACTAACCACCTCCTCCCTAGTGGCAATACATAAATTAATTAATAGTAGCTTGGATTTGAAGCTGTGCCTTTATATTTAGGCCATTATTAACTTGTTCTCTACGCCTTTCTTACTTGGATTGGTTTGTTCTCAGAAACGAAAGTAGCTTCTGGTTCTTATTTCTGTTGTGACTTCTGTCAGCATCAGGATTTTGAAAACGTACACTATTCTATCTAGTTTTTACTCCCTTCTTGTAATGAACACCTGAGTCCTACAGAGAGGTTACACCACCTCGCTTTGTAGCACGTGATAGCTGTGGTTCCACAGTGTGGGTCTTGCCTCTTTATAGTTTTTCTCCTAAGAGTCAATTTGTTGTTGTTGTTATTTAGTCACTAAGTCATGTCCGATCTTTTGTGACCCCATAGGCTGTAGCCCACTAGGCTCCTTTGTCCATGAATTCCAGGCGAGAATACTGGAGTGGGTTGCTACTTCCTTCTCCTGGGGACCTTCCTGTCACAGGGATCAAACCTGCATCTCCTGCTTTGGCAGGCAGGTTTTTTACCACTGAGCCACCCTGGGAAGCCCTCCAGGAGACAATTAGTAGAAAGTGATGAAGACTCTGGGCTGTAAGTGAGATAACCTGGAGCTGAATTTTGGCTGTACTACTTACTGATTTTGTGACCTTGGGCAAGGTATATAACCTGCCTGTGCATCAGTCTCCCCATCAGGAACATGGGTAATAAGTATATCTATGCTATGGGGTTGTCATGACAATTAAATGAATTCCTACTTGTAAAGTTCTTAGAGAATGTGCAGTGTGTTCTCAGAACCAATATATATTGGTTAATATGACTAACAGTATCCCTGTGGGTCCTTCATTGCTCTTCCTTCCCAAGGTGGTGACATAATATTCTCTTGCTTGTCACCAAGTCTCTCCATCACCCAGATGATCTGAAAGGAGCCAAGTTGGCCACCTGAGCTCCTGGCTCCATTCCAGACACCACACATGTGATGACCGTTCAGAAACAGCATCGGTGAAGAAGCGGAGGCATCATTCAGAAAGCATTGCCATCCATGTTCTGGGGATTTGCAAAGATGAATTGCGCATAATTTGTCTGAAATTTCACCATTCGCCAGGCAAAAAGGACTCGCAAGGAAGTACTTCTGATTCTGGTGATAAATGCTATTGAGGAGCCAGGAGGAGTGGTGAGGAAAGGTATTTCTGGTTGTCTGTGGATCACCTGTCCCAAGTAGATTTCACCTTCGTGTCTTGGAATGCCTCAAGCTTATGAAGCCTGACTTGGAGCAGAGCAGAGGAACCACCAGTGAGGTGAGAAAGTCTGGCTACAGAGAAACTACTGTATCTTAGCAGTTGATGGGCCTCATGCCCTGAACCCACCCCTTTCCCCTTACTTTTCCTGTCGCTGGAAGGTGGTTTCTATCCTGCCAGTTCCTCATGTGAACCCCTTCTTGACCTCGGGAGCTTGCTGAGCCCACGAGGCTACAAAGCACATGGCTTCCTGTGAGCTTTGGGATGGGATGACTTGAGCCTTAGCACCCCAGCCTCACCACTTTGCTGTGCAACTTCACGTGGTCACTGTCCTCCTCTGTGCCTCAGCCTCACCCCAAGAGGGCATCAGAGTGCCTAGCTCAGTGGGCTGTTAGGCGGCAGAGTGCTTTTGCACAGGGCCTAACACAGAGTAAGCAAGCAACATTAGTCTTTATTTTCTGGCCCCCAGCCTTATCTCCTGCAGATGTGTGGTGTAGACGGCCCAGCCCACCCTCCTGCCCTTGGCTTGGCTGCTCCCCTTGCTCTGCTGGCTCCCTCTAGCTCATCTCAAGATCCAGCACCCCTGGGAAGCCCTCCTGGCAGTCCCTCTGTCCGCCTCAACTAACATAGCCCTGAGCAAGTGGTACTGATCTCAGGATTGGGTCTTATTCTGCAGTTTTTAGTTATTACTCCTCCGTGTCTTTCTCCCCCAACTAAACTGCAAATCCATGGAGGCAAGGACTGAAATTCTGGAGATTAGAATGGCCAGTGTATGACAGGTGCTCTCTAAACACAGGTGGATTTGAACCACCCAATTAGAGCATACCACACACTCAGCTCCATGCTTAAGGCTCCCCAGCCTAGACCCACCTCACAAGTGTTGTTTCTATTTCTGTTGTAAACACATGACTGTTTCTAGACTCACCCTTGCTGGAGGGGCACAGGTTATATTCTTGTATGCATCCAGGTGATTTCCTTTTTCTCCCCCCTTCTCAAGAGGGACTGACTTCCTATTCAAGAGGTCACAAGAGCAAGAGAAAGTGTTAATGTGGTGGATAAGGGCTTGAGCTTAGAGTTTGGAAGACTGGGTTTGAATCCCAGTCATACCGTTTATTTTTAGCTGGGCTACCTCAGACAAGTACCTTCGACTTTACGAGTTCAGTGCTTTCATCCGTAACTAGGAAGAGTATAGCTTCTTCATGTGTTGTGAGGGTTACATGTGATGATAAATGCAAACCATTCAACACAAGACCTGACACCGAGTGAACTTTAATGATTGGTGCCTGCTCTGAGTATGATCACTGTTGTGTTTATAGCTTCCATAGCAGCATTGTAGATTGGTGATGCTCTCCATACATTTTGGAAGAATGAATTTTTTTGCCTGAGGTAAAACAGAGCATAGAAAAAGGTATTTGTCCCGTTGCCAATCTCAGCCGCTTGCAGAAACTTCATTACATGGAGTTGCTTAAAATAAGAGACCCAGTACAATAGCACAAAACGTTAATACAGGAAGAGGACTAGAGATGACTCTGCTGATAACCTCCTTCTACCTAGATACAGAGCTACAAACAGAATTTTATTTGGTACCACCTACTTAGCCAGAATACCACCAGCTTGTTTATAAGTATTTTGTTCTTGGTGTTGCTGTAAATGTCACTTCACCTCAGCCTGAAATGAATCTTTTAAGAGGCATTTTACAGTTCATGCTCTATGCTTATTGATCAGACTTGAAAAGTAATTGCTTCTTTTGAAGCTCTCTTTTGCCCTTGAAAACATCTCCTCTGTGTTCTCTCAGAGCAGTGCCTCACAATACCGTCCCCAGATGTCCATGTGTGGGGGTGTTTATCAGATAAGGTTTTGGCTCAAAGTTTCAAGTAAAGTTATTTTGCTGTAAATCCAAGCCAGTTCTTATTAAAACAGCCACAGAACATGTGGTTATGAGCACGTGGCAGGGTGCTGTTTGCTCTTATAAGCAATTAGCTGACATAAGGACAGTTGTAAAACTTGTAACATGCAGCAACCCCTACATCTTAAACTCTGTTTTGTGCCACGTGGTGAAAGCTCTAACGTCTGCTTTTTGGTTCACGTTTGTAGTAACAACACAGTTCTGTTGTTAGGCATGCAGCCTGTTGAGGAGAAAGGGGTTTTTCATTTAGGGGAGCAGAAGTACTGAGCCTGGAACTTCCCACATTTAATGTTCACTGAAACCCGTGTCTCTGTGGATGCAGTGTAGCGCAGGTTTGTGTTTCAAGTAGTCTGTGACTCTCAGTAGTGACTGACGATGTTATTGTGAAAGGGAAGTATTAATTCCTCCACTTACTCAGTGATCACTTAGGAAAATAGCTACTTTGCAGACAAGATAGCTCATAGTTTGCTTCATTTTGAATAGTAATGGAATATCATGCATACATCTGTTTGGTGTTTGTTGAGCGCCTACAGTATATGAAGCATAATGCCAGGCATTTGGGAGGTAGAAGGAATCAGGTGTGAATCCCATCCCTAAATGGGCTTACAGTCCAGGAGAGAGAGTACAAATGTGTTCTGAAAACTGTAATACAAAATAGAAGATGCTAAAGGATAGCATAAAAGTGGATTGGACAATTACTGTAGGAGTTATAAAGCTACACACACACACAGACACACATACTTTTCTATCCTCTGTTCTCATATCCCTGGGAAGTCCCCTACCCTGAAACTTGTATTGTCACTATAGGATCCAGTTTTGAAACTAACTAGAATGACCTCATACGGCTATTTTAAAAAATCACTTCTAGATTGGACCCTGATTGGTGCTTCTCAAAAACAATGCCAGTAAACTGGTAAATTTTAAATCAACTGTAGAGACCCAACACTGGATGTTAAAACCGTGAATGTTTAGTTAGAGACCGTCTTTCTGTATGCCTTTGATGTTTTATGTAATGGTGAAATCTCTAATGTAAAAAAAAATTGTCATGTCTCATATGTCTGTTAAAGTTCTTTTTGAGACAGCCAGTATTCATGGAGTGCTTACTGCATGCCGTTGCACACATTAGAGAACAGTGAACAAGAAATTACACTCCTGCTTTGGTGAAAATTTGGCTTTTAGTGAGGACGACAAGTGATCCACAAAGTAAACAAACAAATGAACGTTTCTGATAGGCCTGTATGCTAGGAACCAGATAAAATAGGCCATAGGACCAATAAAAATGGACAGGAACATTTGAGTTTTGTTGGTGGCAGGTGGGACAACATTGGCTAGGGTCAGGGAAGGCCCATCTGGAGAGTTGAAATGTATTCTGAGACTAGAGTGATGGGAAAGACTCTGGAAGACTGGAGAGAGAGATGGAGCAGAGGGAAGACAGAAGGAGCAGCAGATGCCAGGGCCCTGAGATTGGAACAAGTTGGCCTTTTTACGGAACAGGAGGAAGCGTGGTGCAGCTGGAACACTGTGAGTGAGGTTGAATGGGGGGGTGAGGTCCTGGGAGGTCACAGTAAGGAGATGTTATAGCAGGTTGGTTTCGAGGCTAGTGCACAAAATTCCATTTATCTTAAGCTGAAGTCGAACTCTAGTGCTGTTCATACTAGGTTGAATCCTGGGTCTTAAGAACAAGTTGCTGCTAGGTAACAAAATGAGGAAAAAAAGAAATTTTCTATTTCCTTTCCAGGGTCCTCCCAGCAGAATTTTAAAAAGTAAATACAATTTGCATTTTGTCTGTGTCATCATCTCTATCTGTATCCCTTTATCTAGGCGACAGGTGTTAATGACTCCAACTTGATTTCCCCATTGTGATACCCCTTCCCTTCTATCCCTGCAACACTTTTATTTTCTAAACTTAATTTTGCCTTACTTTCCCTTTTGACGGTCCTCAATCAGAACTCATTTCTTCACGGCAACCGATTATAGCTGATAGAAAGCAAGTGTGGTTCATGGTGTCTATAACTGATAGGGCTTAATCTGCTTATAAAATTATTTGCATGTTTAAAAGAGTGTTGGTTAAGCCAAGTGAATCATCTGTTTTAATGAATAAGAAGGTAAAATAAAGAGGAGTAAACTATTGGAGAGGCTTTGAGAATAACCTTTCTTGAACAGATGAGACCCAGCCTTGCTTGTTTGGAATTTGCCTCAGTGGTTAAAAGTGTCTGCTTTGTGTGGCTTCTTCCTTCCCTCCACTGAGAGATTCCTTCAAGATTTCCAAACTTATCCATGAAGATTCTTTTGTAGCAGGAAGTTTCCGATTTGGGAGTACTGTGAAGGGTCAGAGATGGGTTGGGGTGAGGGTGGGGTTTGTCAGTTTGTAAAGTGTTGTCTCTCAGGCATATCTAGCTCTTTGTGATCCCATGGACTGTAGCCTGTCTGTGGAATTCTCCAGGCAAGATTACTGGAGTGGTTAGCCATTCCTTCGCCAGGGAAACTTCCTAACCAGGGATTGAACCTGGGTCTCCTGCATTACAGGCAGATTGTTCACCATCTGAGCCACCAGGGAAGCCCCGATTGATTGTAAATTGATTATAAATTGAGAGCTAACTGTATTTGGGTGTTTTATTTGGAAATTTTTACCTGCAGTTGAAGGATAAAAAAAATTTGATTATGGTTGACCTTTCTTCCACATCTATGTTTCATTTTCACTCTATGTTTATGCATGTGGATGCAGGGTAATTCTGAATAAGGTAATGATGAAGGGCCATCATTACGCAGAAGATCATTCTGGGCTTCTAATTAAAATTATGGCTGGAAATTGCTTCCTTATGTGTAGCTCAAATTGCCTTCACAGTAACTTCACTTTATAACTTCTATTTAATCCTCTCTTACCACCCTTAAGAATCCTGCCTCGTCCTTGAAGTTCACTCTTTTGAAATCTTTACAGGCAGCCCTGGTTTCCCCTAAACTATGAGTATCCTGATCCTTTGTTCCCAGAAGTCTTCAAGCTTGTAAACAAAACAGCCTTTGCTCCCTTTAACCACCCTCTCACACACTTCTAATGAGTTCTGGTTCTGGAACACAACTTGATTTCATGTCGTGGTCAATATTGTAAATTAACCGAGCCTTGCTGATCTTCTTCTCCCTAATGAATTCATTGCTCACTGTCTCTCAGGCCAAGGCTGCCACACACTGTTTACCCTAGTTAGTATTCTCTAATGGTAACCAAATGACCAGTAACTCACATCTTTTCAAAATGAGTGCTTATTACATTCCAGCTCATCAGTTGTAGGAAAATTATATATAATGACCTTCTCCTTGGGATTCCAACTAAGAATGTTTTAGCCAAGCAATAGCTGATCATGAGGGCAGTAGGATCCAAGAGGTTTTTTTTTTTAATCAATATTTTATGTAGTTGGTCTCTGACCCATATGTTCCAGGTGGAATTGCTCAGTACAATAAATTTGGAAGTTTAAATGTTGACATGTTTTTATTTCATCAGATTTCAAGAATGGTACGTAACAGTATTTCATTTTGAAAACTGTGCTCTTTCTTTTCCCACAGTAGAGGGAAGTTTTGAGACAGAATGCCCATGGCAAAGGGACAGCCCAGTTTTCCAACCCTGAGGTTAGAAAAATCAGGCAATATTTGACTCGCTAAAACAGTGGTAATAGAACTCCTATGCAAATTGTAGGATATGCTCTGTGGATTTGCGGTTGGTGCTGAGAAATGCTTATTTGGGTCATTTGTTGAATGAATAAAAGAATATTGGTCCAGAACTTTGTCCAGCATGTACAGAGAGCAGGTGGTAGGGGCCAAATGTCTATCCTTTTGGCTTGTTGCTTATGGGAAAAAGAGAAGGAAAAATAGATGATAATTATGATTTTAAGGATATTTTAAACCATGTATAATCATCTAGTGCACACTGTGGTATTATTTATGTAAGCAGAGAAGGCTATGGTGAAATAAAAAAATGTTTTAGAAGGGAAGTGGCAATCTTTGTTATTTCCCCAGCCTTGGTGCTAAGGGGAAAGTTCATTGTGCATATGCAGGTAGTCCTTTATATAGATGTTTTTGTTGAAGTGACTAGAGGGCAGTTTTGTGAGGGCCTTCTGTCTTTGTGAATATACTTATAAGTCATGACATGCTCTTCAATCATGTTGTTTTTAGGGTTTTGAATCTTACAGAAACTAATGAACAATTTTTAATGTCAAGAATAATTTGGCTTAGAAATGACTGTGACAGGTCAGGCATCAGAAAATTTCCTATGTGGTTACACTAAAAGCTTACCAGAAGCTCTCATGTGGGATCTGGGAATCTTTGTTTCTTATGAGCTCCCCAGGTAGTGTGCTGATCAGCCTGCTGTGGGACCCTGCCTGTCACTCCCAGAGAACTGTTATTCATAAAAAACTGCCCAGAATCTATCACTGTGACTTTTGATGACCATAATCAGAGATCCTTGGGTCTGATTAAGTTGTGTAAAAAAAAAAAAAGTTGTAAAGCAGTTATTAGACCAAGTATTGAAAGGTTAAGTGATGCCTGTTCTTTGGTCTAACAGTTTTGTCCAATCTGTTGTTGTGTTGAGAGATTGTGGGTTATGATGGGAGGGCGTAGACTAAGAAATGGTGAGTCAGCCCCATTTCAGAGAGCCTATCCACATACAGGCTCTGGATAACACTGGAGCAGTACTTTAGAACTTAATGTGTATCATCCCACTCGGCCCTCAGAAAACGCTTGGGAAATCAGTTACACAGACATATACTTCATTAGCACTGCTCATTTTCCAAGTAGGAAACCGAAGCATAGAAGACATAAGGCTTGCTTAATTCACTTGACTGCTAAGTGTTGAAGCCCTTGCAAGCTTTCTGATACCTGGGAGCAGGGCAGTGTGAATGTGGCATAGTCACAGAAACTCATATTCTTTCTGCCCCTTTTATAAAACATGCAAGAATTTACCTTTCAAGTTATGAGGAGTGTGTTCTGTGAAATGCATTTATGTTCTGACCACTTCCTGGTTGAATAGAATTAAAGTTTATAGACTCCAGGGGCATGTTAAAATTTTTTGTGTGTCTCAATTTTGTTCCACTAGAGCTTTTTGACTCCTTTTGAATTAATGGGAAAAACCTTGGTCTAATAAGTTTCATTAAACTGAATACTTGTAGTATTTATATATTGTACATATGTCTAGAAGCCTGCAAGTATTGGGCACACATTCATTAAAATGAACTAATGAACTAATATAAATTACTAATAAACTCTGTATCAATGCTAAATCACTTAATAAAAACAATAATGAGATTTTTAGCATACTTTTACAAATGACACAAATACTTGTATTTATGTGCAGGCCACATAAATAGAATTTTAATTCCTTGATTAAAAAAAAACTCTTAGCATCAGAAAATTGATATTTAGACATTCTGTCTTTTATATCTAGAAGAATCAAGGACTGGTAAAAAGATGTTGACAATATTATTAGATGTAAAAAAAACACATACAAACACACATACATACCACAACAACTACATATATTTGGATCCCACTATTTTTAAAATAAGTGTGTGTATGTCTGTGTAAACACCCTGCAAGTCATCTGAAGAATATAATGTACCAAGAGTTAACTCAGATTGTGAGATTATGGGTATTTTTGCTTTATCCCTTTTGCTTTTCTTTTTCTTTCTGCAATGAACATGTATAACTTTGGCAATCAGAAAAAAATTACTTATTAAAAAGTTTAAAATATGTATAAACTTTCCCTTAACTTTCTCTCAACTCCAGCTTGAGCACACAGGTAGAGAAAAAGGAACTTGTAGTTTTTTGCTATAGGATTGCTTATTTTCTTATGTAAAAAACCTCTTATTAATATCCCTTGAAAATTGGAGAAATGACCATGTTGGTAGTTTAAATACAAACCCCTGCATCAAAATCACCTGGGCATGCTTACATAAAAGGCGAAATGCTGGCCCCTATGTCATGTGAATCAGAATGTCTGGTAATGGGGCCCAGAAGCATGCATTTTTATCACACACCACAGGTGTTTCTCATGCACAATCCAGTCTGAGATTCCCCCTTCTGATTGCAGGTTTCCTCATGTATATTTATCTTACAGTGATTAAAGCATCTTCGAGATGGCTTTTTTCCATCGTCAAAGTTTTTAATGAATGCATGCCCACATAACATCCATTTTATTGTCGGGGACACTGAAGATTGAATGTTCTCTCTAAAATGTAAGAATTAGGGGGAGTCGGTTCATTTGGCAAGGGTTTTAGGCTGTTTACAGTGAGTGCTCCTAGGGCCTCTTTCCACCCTGAGGAGTGCCTGTTGCTCAAAAGGGAGCCCTGCCAGTGCTGGAATGGGTCCAGCAGGAGAGGATAGCCCTAGAGAACTCACTAGTTCTCAACATTCTCTCAGAAGGCCACACTAAACTCGAGTCGCCTAAGGAACGACTGACTTTGCTTCTTTTCATTTCTCTCTTTGTCAGAACAATTGGTTATCTTAAGAAATCAGTAAATCAGCATCTTGTGTTCTGAGTGGTGCATTCTTTGGAAAAAGTTACTGTGTCAGGAATTCACACAATTAGTGTGTTTATTTTGAATGTGTGCCATTGTGCCGAAGGTACAGAGCAACTATCCTTGGTTTCCTGTTGATTGAAATAATTTGCAGCAAGTTAGTGTTAAGTATAAACTCGGAGGTACACCATCTTGCTAAATTGGCCTCGGAAGGCCCTCAAATTTAGCGTGCACAGAATCACCTGAAGGGCTTGTTAAACTGATTTCTGGGCCCACTGCCAGATTTCTAATTCAATAAATGTGGGTCCCAGCCTTCTGAAGATATGTTCTAATAAGCCCATCAGGTACTTCTGATGCTGCTTTGAGAAACACTGGCCTAAACAAAACATATCAATGACCAGGACTGGGGTAACATGTATACCCTGTTTGATTTTTAACTCAGAATGCAGTATAGTCTCCTTGAACTGTGATGAGATGCTGCAAATAGAGGATTATCCTCTGTTTAATTGAGTAGGTTAACATGCATTAAGGTAAGCCTGATGAAATATTTGTATCATCCAGACAAGTATGACAACTGCTTTCCAAACTGTGCCATTCCTGAAATAGGTTCATTCCAGGCCAACCAATTAGATTAGATCCTATCTCACTTGCATTTATATGCCCCAGGCTAAGCCTCACCCCAGCACTAGATGGGTAGCTACACCTAAGGTTTCATGTGTATCTCTTAAAGGCATTTGTGTTTAACAGTAACTTCTGAGACTTAAGGCATGAATTACAAGGCTGGAGAGGGATGTTTAGAAGAATCTATCCAAATTTCCCTTGGCCCAGTATTCAGTAAGGTTAGTCTGGAGATCCTTGGCCTAGTATGAAGCTGTCCACAGAATCTTTATCACTTCTCTTCATAAACAAGCATCAGAACTTCTTGGAATATATGTTCTGAGCTGATGATCATTGCCTGAAATATCCTGGAGCCTTGATGGGGTGTCTGGAACAAACTGTTTGTCTAATCTCCATCCCTTGGAGGCTTTAGGCAAGGGATTTTGGCTAGAAATGCTCATTCCACCTCCAGGGGTTTTGGGGGCGGGGTGGTGGTCTAAGAATGTCCTTTTCAGTTGGCTCAGAAGACTTGAGTCAGGAGGGGACTGAGCCTTGACCTAGAAAGGGAACAACTTTTAGGGTTTAGTAAGACTGCCTCTCCCCTTTTTCTTCTACATGTGTCAGACATCCTCCATCTTTAGTCCTGAAGTGTAGTCCTAAGGTGCTTCTGGACACAGTAATGTCCCTAAAATACTGTAAGGCAGGGGCTTAGGGGCACAGTTTTGTTAGCAGGTGGTCTGAAAACTTGGCTTAAACAGCGCTTCTCTCATATCACCTCCCCCATCCTGTTCCTCATCATAATTAATGCCCCACTCCAACCTGTGCTTGGCTTCTTTGTTTCTTTTTTATTAATCTGTTCAAAAGACACCCTTGTGAGGGACCTCGGTCCACCCAGCCCTGCCTATCTTCCTCTCCTTTTTAGGCTGCATTTCCTCTTCCTATTTTTTATCACTACCTGAAATTTGATTGTGTGTGTGTTTCTTGATTTATTTGTCTCTCTTCTGCATTAAGACAGTTGAAGACAGGGATTTTTTTTTTCTTATTCATTGCTGTTTCTTCAGCACTCAGACCATTGCTTAACAGATTGTAAATATGCATTAAGTATTTGTTGCGTGAGTAAGTGAAAGCATAGAAAGCACGTTGCTTTTCTTTGGAGTAGGTGTAATTAGGGTGGAGCCCATTAATGATTATAAGGGCTTTCTACCCCTTCTTGGTGTCTCTGTTGCCTGTGAAACATGGTTGTTCTTTGGCTGCTCTTAAGCTCCTCGATGAAACTGGGTAGAGCTGAAGAAGAGTGCCTTATCTGACAGTTTTGAAGGGAATTTGTCTACTTGGGCTTTGATGGACGGAGTCATGTAAAGACTTGGTTTTAAATGCAGAATCAAACTTGAGACCAACTTTGGTCTTGGGTTGGCAAGCCCCTTGCATCATCTGATTGAACTTTAAGCTGAAAACTAAATCCATCATTTAATGAGAAATAATTGTTGTGCCATTCAGTGAGGCCCAGCAATACCATTGTGTGATTTATCTCTGATGCTCGCCTTGAGGTGCGGACAGTGGTGAGCGAAGACAGGGAGGAGCCTAAGGAAGGTGGCGGTTGCTGCAATCAGTCCTTCCAAAGGGAAGATCCTCAGCTCTGGTGCTTTGAACACCAGAATGCTGTTAATGGGGTGGGGGGCGGCGGCCGGGAGGCGGGTGGAGGGGTGGGTTTGTATCAGCATTGTCAACATTTACATTCATTTTACACATTGGATTTGCATCTAAAAAGACCAACTAAATCAACATTTAAGAGATAACACTCATATTTGCATATGATTGAGCAGACATGTTAAGTAATTTTAGCCTGGCTGTTGCTAGGAAACCAATTAATAATGCTCTACATTTCATTAAAAAACTGGGTTCTATCTTTGCTTTCATTTAACTTCACAATTCAGCTGCTTGTACCGCACTTTTTCCCCTTGGTAGATTGTGACAGATAAATTATCGTTTTACTAAATTTATTTCTGTGATTACAGTTGTTAGTCATATCTGTCAATACAACTGCAAAGCTTTTTTTTTTTTTTTTTTAATGCTTCAGGGAAGGGGGGCGGCAAATTTTAACTGTTAATCATTTTTTCTCCTCTATAGTTTAAGTGGACTTAAATCATATTTTTACAAAGGCCTCACAAATTGTGGGTTAACAACAACAACAAAAAAGCCATCGTCCCTGTTCTATAATTGCACCTTCTCAGTGTGGTGACTAATAATTAGAATATTAGTCACTATTCAGAAAGTGACAGACAGCTGATTAAGCATTCAACTGCGTTTTGTTTCTCATGTTTGCCATGGTTTGTGGGCTAGGCCAGGTTCTGTCCTTTAGCGGTGCAATTAAAATTTTCATGACTTTATTTTACATAATAGACTCCTGTTCTTATGAAGAGAAAATACCGTCTTAGCTACCGTAAGTGCCTCTTTGAACCAATCACCTGGATGGTTGCATTGAAATTGTAATGACGTTTTGCAGTTTAGCACTTTGTAGTATTGATCTGGTCAGAATGCTCATTAAAAAGCAAAATTAACTCCTATTCACATCTGTCTCACAGGGTTTCAGTCACTTTATTTGGGTGATGCATATAAATGCATTTGGTTCTTCAAATAAAATGGTGATCTTGCCCATTTTCTAAGGACAAAATAAAGCACATTAGAATCTGCTTTCACATTTTCTACTTGATTTGGGTCTGTAGGATCTGAAGGTCTAGTGCAAAAGAGGACATGGAATTTGGAAGCAGCCCTGGAGTGCGATTCTAGCTCAGCCCCTCTGTGGCTCTGTGGCTCAGAGTTCTCATTTGTCAGTAAAGAAGGGAGGACAGCCCTGGGAAAAGATGACACCTAGGACTGTAGAGAGCAGGGCGGGCAGGGGGTACTTGGCAGATATCCCTTTCCTTTTCTGCAAGAGCTGCTTGGGCACTGCATTACTTTGCTGGGGCTGCCATCACAAAGCACCCCAGACCCAGAGGCTTCAACAACAGACACTTATTTTCCCATGGCTCCGGAGACCAGAAGTCCCAGCTCAAGGGGCCAGCAGGGCTGGCTTCCTCTGAGGTCTCTCTCCTGGGCTCCAGGTGACCGTCTTCTCCCAGGATCTTCACGAGCTCTTCCCTCCATGTGTCTGCATCCTCATCTCTTAGGAGATGAGGACACTGGTCACGTTGGCTTATAGCTCATCTTGAGACCTCATTTTCCTTGAATCACACCTTAAAGGCCCCATCTCCAAACACAGTCAAGTTCTGAGGTCTTAGGGGTCAGGGCTTCAACATACAGATTTCAGGGGGGACACAGGGAAGCCACTAAAGGACCCTCACTGACTGAGAAACGGCACTTGGCACACCGCTGTCTCCACTTGACGTGGGTCCTCCTCAGCAGTCAGAATAACTGAAAGGGAACTGAAGAGGAGGCAGGAAGTGGGGTTCTTTGGTTGTGACTTTTCTGTTTAGGTCAGGGTTGATCAGAAACACTGAGTGATATGACCTGCCCCTTTATTTTTAGTTCTTATTTCAATCTTTTGGAATATATTCTAAGGCTACTTCTGTCTGACCTTAGTAATACGTGAGGATCATCAGCCCTGGCGCCTAAGATCCTTTATCCATCCTTGTTACTGTATCTGGATATACAAGGCAATAGGGATAAATGTCCATTTCCTTTTTATTTATTTATTTATTTATTTATATTGTCACCTTATTTATTTTCTTTTTAGTTTGTTTTGCTTTACAATACTGTATTCGTTTTGCTATACATTGACATGAATCAGCCACGAGTGTACATGAACTCCCAATCCGACCCCACCTCCCCCCTCCCGCCCCACACCATCTCTCTAGATTATCCCCGTGCCTCAGTCCCAAGCATCCTACATCCTGCATCGAACCTAGACCGGTGATTCATTTCATTTATGATATCATACATGTTGCACTGCCATTCTCCCAAATCATCCCTCCCTCTCCCTCTCCCACAGAGTCCAAAAGGCTGTTCTATACATCTGTGTCTCTTTTGCTGTCTCGCGTACAGGTTTATCATTACCATCTTTCTAAATTCCATATATATGTTTAAGTATACTGTATTGGTGTTTTTCTTTCTGGGTTACTTCACTCTGTATAATCAGCTCCAGCTTCATCCACCTCATTAGAATTGATTCAAATGTATTCTTTTTCATGGCTGAGTAATACTCCATTGTGTATATGTACCACAGCTTTCTTATCCATTCATCTGCTGATGGACATCTAGGTCGCTTCCATGTCCTGGCTATTATAAATAGTGCTGCGATGAAGCACAGAGGACAACAAAACAGGGGAGAAAAACAAAAAGGTGCCAGGGCTACACCCATTTCCTTTTTAAATAAATTGTAGAAACGTGTTTGGCTTTGGAGAGGTGGGCAGAGGCCAGGCTTTGGGGCCAGTACACTATTGGGCAATTGGAATTTAGTGACACAGATACTAGAGAAAGTCATTCATTTGTTCAGCTACTGAGTGCCTACTGTATAGCACTGTGGTTACAATGATAAATAAAAATAGTCACAGCCCCTGCTCTTAAAGAGCTGACAGTCTAAAGGGGGAAGGGATTTTAATTAAATAGCATGACAATCTTAAGAGGGTACCTCTGATAAGCACAGGGGAGGGAAAGCAGGTGATGCTGAGGGTGAAAAATGGTGAGGATCAGGGATGGCCTTTTAGTTCAGCTAAGATCTGACAGATGGTAAGGCTTCTCGATGAAGGGGTGAGCAGTAGGGACTGTGGTGCTGGGGGTGGTCCTAGTTAGGATGTGAGCAGGAACACTTGAGCAGCACAGACTCTCTGTACAAAGGGCCTGAGCAGAAAGCAGCTTAACAGGTAAGGCAGGGGCTGAATAAAGGCCAGTGTGACTAAAGGAGCGTAGAGTGGGAGATACAGCTAGAAAGCCTTCTAGGAAAACTGGGGAAGTTGGAAAGAACTTCCTAGAGAAGCGACATCTGTATTTTTCAGTTCAGTTCAGTCACTCAGTTGTGTCCGACACTTTGCGACCCTATGGACTGCAGCACGCCAGGCCTCCCTGTCCATCACCAACTCCTGGAGTTTACTCAAACTCATGTCCATTGATTTGGTGATGCCATCTAACCATCTCATCCTCTGTTGTCCCCTTCTCCTCCCACCTTCAATCTTTCCCAGCATCAGGGTCTTTTCAAATGAGTCAGCTCTTCTCATCAGATGGCCAAAGTATTGGAGTTTCAGCTTCAGCATCAGTCCTTCCAATGAATATTCAGGACTGATTTCCTTTAGGAGGGACTGGTTGGATCTCCTTGCAGTCCAAGGGATTCTCAAGAGTCTTCTCCAGCACCATAGTTCAAAAGCATCAATTCTTCAGCACTCAGCTTTCCTTATAGTCCAACTCTCATATCCATATGTGACTACTGTAAAAACCATTGCCTTGACTGGTCATTTTTAAGTATAAATATAACTGATTTCTTCTAATAGAGAAAGGGGAGAAGCAATTTTAGGTAGAATGTCATAACTTGGTGTTTTTTGTTATGGCTGAAGTATTCTTTTAGGAAAGAATCCTGTTGTTCCAGTTAGTGGAAGTTCATACTTGAGTGTGTTCAAGCTAACTAGGAGTGTAGTAGATTTGCCATATTGAGAGGTGTCTGCCTAACCGTACTATGCAGAGGCTCATTTAAATAGAGAATGAATGAATGAGCAAATGAACAAACTGATGAATAGATGTGTGCAGTTACTGAATGGGTGGCCTTGGTGGGTGGTGCTCCAGCGTAGACCTGACCTTAGAAGCAGTGATTTTCTACTGACCCATCTGTTCAGGTGCAGTGGGCTAACAGAAGGCAGGCTGCATTGACATCTCAGGCAGCTGTCCCCCAGCCTATTTCCTCCTCCTCTGCAGTTCTGGAATGGCCCCTTAAGTTCTGCTTGCTGGCCCAGTCTCACCCTAGTTGCCTGAACCAATCCCAGCTCCAGGAAGGAGAGACGAGACAGAACTGGAGCCCATGGTCTGGGTCAGCAGTTACTGTGAGGCTGACCTAGGTCACAGTGGCCCAGTTCTTGGGAGTCAGGTTCAGAGAGTCACAGAAGCTGAGCTGCAGAGCATGTTCCAGACATGGTTAGAGTCCAGACCGGGTGGAAGAGGTCCTGCCTGCAGGGAGGGATGGGAGAGAAACTGGAGCAGAATGTTGGGAGCACGTCAGAGGAGACTGGCACCTGTACCGCTGACAGAGGAACTCATATGTCATTTGGTTTTGGCTCAGGCATGAATCTGTGTTTCAAACTAAAATCAGGTAAAAGAAGATTTAAATTGAAGCTTGGAATGGTTTTTTTCTTTCTGCTTTTAATAATTCATTTACTTAAATAGACATAAACAAGGCTGCTTGGTAGTTGCTGTTAGGTAGGAAATCTGTTTCAAAGGTTTCCATAAATGCAAGGAGTATTCTTTGATTTTGAAAACCAGGATTTTTCTTCCCATGTGATCATTGCCACCTCACAGTCCTCAGAAGTGGCCTGAGAGAGGACTGTTGATGGCTTCCAAGATCATGGGATTCAGTTATACCAAAAGACCACGATGTCGAAGGATTGTTATAAATTGAGGGCACAGATTTACTTGTGAATAATGGACAAGGTGTCTAAAATAACATCTGAAGGGCAGTTATCTCCAGTCTGATTTGATGAACATGTGCTTTATAATCTGTAGCCAGTTAAGACTGTCAGTTCTTCAGGGCACCACAGAGAAATGTACAAACAGGAGACGCTCTTTATCGACACTGGCCACATATGCATGACTGCTTCTGTTGAATTTGACTTTTTTCAGCTCAAGCGATGAATTAACTGGTGTTTTACTTTGAGGAGATTCAGGAGACATTACTGAGAACCCATTGCCTTTCAGTAGGCACAAAGAGTGGGATGAAAACATCATGCGTTCCACTCCCCACCTTGAGTTTCCTTATGAATAATGAGGAAATAGACATAGAACTTATGATAAAGATCCTGGCATTTGTACATCATGTTACATCTCATGGGTTTGTAGATGACGTCTGTACTGTACCAGTGTGTTCCAAATAATGCTTATTCCAGGGTTCTTATTTTGAACTTGTAGATATTTTAAACTGTGTTTCCATTTTACCTGTGCCTGGGTACTCCTGCTGGTAACCAGCCATCTCCTTCAGACCACTGTTGGGCTTCCTGCAGGGGCAGCTCCCTGGCAGAGCAGAGAGTATAGCCTTGACACGGCAAGATAGGGAAGCCCTGGATTTCATTGGTGGGGGAGCACAGTGAGGGGTGAGCAGTCTGGCATTTGGAAAATCTGTGCCTTAGAGTTTAGTTGTTTAGCATTATTGAGGTCTCCAGCGGTCTTCAGGCAGTAAGGAATTGGAAAGAGGGCAACAGTGCAGAATTGGGCAAACCCATCAGTTGGGGTAGCTTTTCTGGGTTAGGAGGGCTCTCAGCAAATTGTCAGACATCTTGGAAACAGATGCATGGATTCTAGGGGGAAAGAACTGCTTGCAGCTATCAGTTCAGACGTCATCTTCTCCCTGTGGAGCAAAGGGCAGGATGCCTGCCAGTCTGCCATTCATATTTATTCATTTTTTTATAGCACTTGATACTATGACTTAACCTGTCTCTGCCTCAGGTTCCTCAAGCAGCAAGATGGGTTGGGGAACTGGAAGTCAGAGTGTTCCCTTCGGTGTCATCTTGTATGATTGCAGAATTCTGCTAGGAAAGATGCTTGTGGTCCTCAGAGACCTCTGCCCCATTTGGGAGTTTCATTAAACTCAGAAAAGTAAAACAAAACAGCGTAAAAAATCATAAGTACTTTCACACTTACGGTCAATGATGTTGCAAGACAGAAAGGAGCTGATGGCCCTTGCCACTGGCTGGAGTGCTCAGGGGAGTTTTTATGGATTTGAAGGTACAGAGTGTATTTTTCAGGATGGGTAGGGTTTAGAGGGCGAGGAAAGAAGAAGCCCTTTGGAGTAGGAAGGTGAGAGAAGGCCAGAGGGGAACACATGGAAAATCATCTGTCTTGTTCACTTGTGATCTCAGACTTAACTTGTTAGATTTCATTGAATATATAAATATATCAGCATATAACTTCTCTAAATATTTATAGGTAATGTTTACAGCTGTCTTGGGGACAAGTACAGTAAAGGGCAGGGAGAAAACAGGCTAGGACAAAATTGAGTAGGGATATTTTTTAAATCTTGTTTATTGCTGTGTCCCAAATTCCTAGAATAGTGCCTGGCACCCTATGGGTACTCAGCAAATACTAAGTAAATGAATGAAATGATCAGTGACATGATTTCAGACTGTTGAGAAATGGAGTATTTCCTGCTATATCAGTAAACAAGGATGTCACAGTCATCTGTGGTTGTAGCCCTCTAATGTAGTTCCTGAGTCCTAAAGCACTCAGGAAGAAGGATACCTGTGATCTAACAGCTCCCAGCACTGCAGCCATTCCCTGTGGTGAGCTCCATGGGAGCTCAGGATGTGAAAAAACACAGCATGCTGGACCAGGATAGGTGAGATGCATATGAGAGGAGTGATTTCAGTGAGCCCAGACTCTTACATCTTCCCATACATAGAAAACTGCTAAATTCCTTAACTTGGGATATCTGGTCTTTCTTTTTTTTTTTTTGGTCTTTCTTAATTAACAATAATCTTTTGATGTTCAGACTACCTGCTCTTTGTTGCAAAACTTCTATATAACCTGGCTCCTCCCCTCACCTCCTCAGAACAGTTCTCTTGGGGTTACTTGAGATACTGGTCTCCTAGGCTTGAAGTCTGAAAAATTATCTCTTCAAAGTCAAGAATCCACTGAAAAGATATTGATGATGTGGAAGGAAAGATCCTGCTGTATGAATGCAGTTTAACAAAATTTGGCAGTTACTGTAAATAATTGAGGAGCATAACTTGTATTTACCTCTTAATGTCTATAGAATAAAAAACATGAGTTTATAAAAATCCAGACTGCTGTCTATCCAAATACAAAAGTATTTTAGAATTATGTTTCCAATGGGGGTAACGACATTTTTAGTATATGGTCTTGGACCAAGTGGGTAGTGTTGACTTAAAAAATATTCACAACCTAAAAGTTGAGTCAAGTATTAGTCATTCAGTTGTATACAACTCTTTGTGACCCCATAGACTGTAGCCCGCCAGGCTCCTTTGTCCGTGGGATTCTTTAGGCAAGAATGCTAGAGTGAGTTGCTATGCCTTTCTCCAGGGGATCTTCCCAAACCAGGGATCGAACCTGGGTCTCCTGCATTGCAGACAGATTCTTGAGAGTTATGTTTTATTCAATGGGAATTTTTAGGACTTCAAACCTGGCAGACAGCAGGTCAAGTAACCTTGTGAAAACTGCTCCAAGGAGGTGAGGAGAGGAGCCAGGTTATATAGAAGTTCTGCAACAAAGGGTAGGTTAGTCTGAAAGCCAAAAGATTGTTGTTAATTAAGGAAAACCAGATACCCCAAGTTAAGGAATTCAGCACTTTTCTGTGTATGGGAAGATGCAAGCGTCTGGGCTCACTGAAATCATTCCTTTCATAGGCATCTCAGCTATCCTGGGCTTTCCTCAGCTATCCTGTGTTTTTCACATCCTGAACTTCCTTGAGGCTCACCACAAGGGATGGCTGCAATCTGATGACTGGTATTCTTCTCCTTCCTGAGTGTCCTTAGGGCTCACCAGCCCGTATAGGAAGGCTGCAGTCGCTGATGACTGTGATATCCTTGTTTGTTGACATGGCAGGAAATATTTCATTTCTCAGTAGCTATCCAGAGAAAGATGAACTTGGTTCTATGTCTAATACCATTCAAATAAATTCCATCTTAACAGTTCAATATATATGATGATCAATGTGATATTCAAAAGAATTATGAAAAGAAAGAAGGGAGAAATCAGGAAGTCATTCTTAAAATGGTCTACTTCATTTGGAAAAAGTGGAGAAATGTATTTTAACTAGGATTTCAAAAAAATGAATATACGTATCTGCTTAAAGTAAAAGGACTGGAAGAAATATGTGTAAATTCCTTTTAAATTTGAAGTAAACAGTTAAACCTCTTAAATAAACTATGACTCAAAATTCAGAAACCATAAAAGAAAAAGATTGATAAATTTGACTAAATTTGTTGCAGGAAGACGGACCCCTTCCAGGGCCCGAAACTGGGCTCTTGTCTAACACTCGGAAATGAGTTGTCTAAGGAGACACAAGTGCTGAGAAAGCAAGAGATTTTATTGGGAAAGGGCACCCAGGTGGAGAGCAGTAGGGTAAAGGGAACCCAGGAGAACTACTCTGCTGAGTGGCTCGCAGTGTTGGGTTTCATGGTGATGGGATTAGTTTCCGGGTGGTCTTTGACCAATCACTCTAATTCAAAGTCTTTCCTGGCGGCCTATGCATCGCTCAGCCAAGATGGATGCTAGCGAGAGGGATTCTGGGAAGTGGACGGACACGCAGTGTCTCCTTTTGACCTTTCCCGAACTCTTCCAGTTGGTGGTGGTTTATTAGTTCCATATTCCTTATCAGGATCTCCTGTCATAAAACAACTCATGCAAAATGGTTACTATGGTGCCTGGCCAGGGTGGGTGGTTTCAATTAGTGCGCTTCCCCTAACAAATTCAGATTTAAAAATTTTACCTGGATAAGAAAAAAGAAAAAACAATAATCAAATTCAAAAGACAAGTAACAGTTGAGGGAAGAAGTTTACAGTGGTCAAGAGCTAATCTCTATCTAGAGAACTTCTATAGATGAATAAGAAAATGGCAAACCAATAGAAAATATGCAAAGAACACAAACAGATTATTCTCAGAACAAGAAATACAGATTGTCTTTAAACCAAATAAAAGATCTTCAGACTCAGACATAGTAAGAGAAATGCAAATTTAAATTATGTATCACTTTTTTACTTCATAGGATTAGCAAAAATTCTGAAGTGTGATAATCATATATACACTGTTGATCAGATATGGAAAAAATGTCACTGTGTTTCTCATGAGTACAAAAGAGTACAACAATTGCACAACCCTTATGAAGGCCAATTTTGGCTGTATCTAGATTAGAAACGCAGTTACCCTTTGACCCAGTGATCTGGCTCTGGTACTTTTTCCCTGCAGGTACCTCTGAATGCCTATAAAGGCAGGTTTTTCATTAGATCATTGTTTGTAATAGAAAAGATTGGAAACAATTCAAATATCCATTAGTAGGAGACTGGTGAAATAAACTGAATCATCCATACAATTGAATATTGTGTAGCATTTAAAGAGAACATGGAAACTTTGAATGCAGTGATATGGAAGGTTCTTCAAGATATTGTTATTAAATCTACCTGCCAATGCAGGGGCCGCAGGAGATGTGAGTTCAGTCCCTGGGTCTGGAAGATCCCCTGCAGTAGGAAAAGGCAACCCACTCCTGTATTCTTGCCTGGAGAATCCCATGGACAGAGGTGCCTGGCAGGCTGCAATCCATGGGTTTGCAAAAAGCTGGACACGTCCGAGTACTCACTCACTCAGAAACCCAATTCATGTGGCCTCATTTTGATGATGCTTCCCTGGTCCTTCTGTTGAATTTCCTTTACTGTGTTTGGCATATCTTCTCACGCTCATCATCTGATTTTACTATTCATCCTTTCAAAGCTATTGTTAGCCTCACCACACTATTAGCTCCTGGAAGGCAGAACCCATCCTTTTTATATTTCCAGAACCTGAAACTGCCAGTAAATAAACTCCAAAAAGTTTGGAAAATGAGTTTGGTTATGTTTTGTTGAGAGCACACTGTGCCCATTTACCTGGCTGACACTCCTATTTGTCTGGTCTGTGTATTGAGGAAATCAGATTTAAACCTAGCAGGTCTTCCCTTGCTTGAAAATGGACCTCTTTGCATAGAAAACAAACTTAGTTACCAAAGGGGAAAGAGAGATTTCAGTCACACATATGTATAACGGAATCACTTTGCTGTACACCTGAAACTAACACAACTTTGTAAATCAGCTATACAAAAATTAGCCCTCTTTGGAATGTTCTCGCTATAACCAGGCCAGCCTCCCTCCAGGCAGAAGACTGCAAATTGCCGTGGCACCACAGCCGCCCTGAGTCCTGGTTTCAGGGCTGTGTTCAGACTGGAAGATAGGAGGTGTTTGTTCAGTCAGAGAGCAGAAATCTCCTGGCTGGCCAAGCGCCCATGCTTCCAGAAGGTGAGGGTGGCAGGTGCTTGCCAGAAGGTGGAAGCGTGGGTGGAGGCTGGCTGGCCACAGGAAGGCTGGGAACTCAAATAACGAAGTTCGCTTATTCTGTGGTCTTGTTGATTGGCTCTTTGGTGACTGTCTTTGCTGCTTTTTAAGATTCCTGTTGTCCCTTCTCTTCTGCTGTGGGATCTTAAGCTTCTGCTTGAAAGAGAAAATAAGATGAATAAACAGAATATCTAGGATCTGTGGAATGAAGATTTTAGGATGAAAACAAATTGGAATTTTGCAGGAAATTTCTCTCCTTAGCTAAGTAACCAAAAGGCTCATGTTTACACCCAGATTTTAGAAGTTTTCTTACCTTTGTCCAGGACCCATTTGTTTCTTGTATAAAAAAAATTCAGACATTTTCACTAGGCTGAGCTTCTTGTGTCGCTGTCAAAATCAGTTGAATGGGACTACTTCCTTTTGCAAAACTTGGGTGACTAGTGGCGTCGTAGGAAGCACAGTATTGTTAAGGGGCTAGAGAAACTGGTCTGAAGCCAGGATTGCCACTTACCTAGTGCTATGAGCATAAGCAAGTTACCTCACCTCTCTATGCCTCATTTTTCAGTAAAATGAGGTTATAAACACCTCCTGGATTGTGAGTATTGTAAAGAGAGTGAGCCCTGGTCCTAATATATGGTACCTGGCCCATGGTAGGTTTTGGTGAATTGGATTTATGGCTCCAGTGAGAATGTAGATTTTCCACTGCAGCTGTCTGGTGTTGAATCACCAAATGAGCACACCCAAGGTAGAAGAGGAGTGTGTCCTATCCTGGTTGTGATGGACTGCGGTGATTCTGGACAACAGCAGTCCTTAGAAACTGCTCCTCAGAGCCTCACCATCATCTGAAGGCGGAGCAGGGGGCTAATGGTCAGGACATGTGGCTGGAGAACTGACTTTACCGTTGGTCAGTCTCATGAGAACACATTCTGCCGCCTCGGTCCTGAGTCTCCTCCTTTGTGGAATGAAGGTGTTCATCTTTCCCATCTCTGAGATGCTCTGGCTGTGTCTCCAGAAAGCAGTGGAAGTGGGCCCTGGTGCTTGGCTACATTGTTTGTAGGGTTGCAGTTCCCTGAGCCTGACTGTGAGAACGTGGAAACTGCACAGCTGTGGTCTGTCGACTCTGAGTAGCCCTGACTCTGAGAATTGTCCTCCTTTCCCTCTGGGGTTACATCCCGAGGCCAAAGCCTCCTTTCTGGGCTCCCCATGGTCTGCTCCCACATTCTCCTAGGACCCACTCAGTTGCATCTCTCACCAGAGTTGCTCACTGCTTTTCTGGACTTGAAATCTGTTTTCCTCTTCATTCTTCAGACAAGAGACGGAGAATCATCATTTGTAAGAGGAGCATCATCAGACCTTTTTTAAGAGTAACTTTTGTGTTTAGTAAACCTTGTATGAACATTTTGCTTTCTCTTAGACATTTGGGGTCTGTGTGGTTGACCTTGTCTGCCTCCTTGTCGTATGTGACTCTTCACCTTGAGGGCCCTTTCTTCATTCTTTGAGATGGGGGAACACAGCGCTTTGTGTGCCTTGTGACCAAAGAATTTGAGCTGGCAGCAATCAAGATTTGGGGCTAATCATCATTAAAGGGTAATTTCGTTGCTGCCCACAATTGATCTTGTCTTAGACCCATTATTGGAGTTCTTTTGTCACATGACTAAAAAAGAAAATGCTCTTGGCAATGAACTTTTGAAAGCAGGTTTCCTACATTCAGTTCTTTTTCAACTGACTTTATAAATTTCCAGTGTGCCTTTATTAGTGTAGTGATTTGCCTGCTTTATATTACATATTTGAAATAAAAGAAAATTGAAACAGTTCTCATTGAAGTGAATGTTACAAAATCAGCATCTGGTTTGAATAATGAGTTTTTTGGTCCACGTTTTGCTTCATTGAATGAGGCTAATAAAACTGCCTTTGGTTGTTATGTGACTTCTCCTTCACTTTGGGCTTCTTTCAGTTGCCAGATTGGAGGCCACTAGAGTTTGTTTCTTTCAGAAAGTTGTTTCCTTATTTTAAGGGACTTTCAGTTACTTTTTGGTCACCAGGAAGGTAGAATTGATGATACCCCCGCCCTGATCCCCAAATCATGGGATTTGGGATATTTCAGGTATCTTTACTATTGAAGCTCTTGGAGCAAGGGCAAAGTGGGAAAAAAAAGGCCTAGAGTTGGAGTGATAGAAAATTAGATGTTGGCATGGCAGCAACATACTATCCATACTGTTTGGGATCAGGTGTCTAGGCAGCTGTCCCCAGATGTTTCTACCTGGAACTTGGATGCTTGCAGAGAGAGAATTGTACCTGAGTAATGGTGATACTCCTTGGAGGACACAAAGCCATTCCCGCCACAGCTGCTGATAACACACATGTATGTTCACACAACATGCTCCTGGGAAGTTTCCTAAGGTAAATACATGTATTTTCTTCTTTTTAATTTATTTTTTTTATTGAAGGATAATTGCTTTACAGAATTTTGTTGTTTTCTGTCAAACCTCAGCATGAATCAGCCACAGGTATACCTTTTTGATCCACACTGTAACACTTACAGCGTACCTTCAGGTTAATCATTTGTATTGGCTTTCAGAAAACCACTTAACTATTATCCCTCATTGACTAACGAGGAACCTCTTCCAACAAGTACTGTGACTCAACGATGTATAGCTGTTACCTGTTAGGAAGTAATGGTGTTTTCTAAAGGCTTAGTTTGCTATTGTATCACAAAACCTATATTGCGTGTAAGATAATCCTGTGTGGCACATTCTACTTCAATGAATAAACAGACAAATGAAACAAGTAAAATTCTGACACAGTGAGACCTTAAAAGAGAAATTGCTCCAGCAGTCGGTAGTAAAAACATAGCATTTTTTATCTAAATAGAAAAATAGCAGGATATCCCTTCATCTAATAATACTTTGATATAGATTGTTATCTAACCGAAACTAGGCTGGGGTTGACCATCAGTTCCCTGCTTTCTTTAATCAAATGTAGTTGCCCACTGCAGGGAGGACAGGGTTGGGTGGAGGGGGTCCTTCAGGAAGCTATAGACAAGTGAATCAGAGCATTGGTCCATCTTGTCAAGTAGATCATAAGCAATTTTTCCACACTGTTCTTTAAAATTATTTTTCTACCGATTGTGTTTTCTCCTGTTCTTCTAACAAGGAGAAACCTTTTGGGTGGAAGGGAAAGGTCCTGCCAGGTGAAGCTCATGGGTGAGAGGGTGAGTCCAGATAACTGAGAGGTTGGACACCTGTGTGGATGGCACGTGGGCACGTCACCATATCTTAATCTTTTGGGACATTGGGCAGAAGACAAGTCCCTTTCTCATCTTGTTGACAAAATCCCACTTTCTTTGAGAATCCTGGAATCCTTGCTCTCTTTTTTTTTAACTTTATAATCTTTCTAGTCAATTTCCCCCCGTCTTGATCATGCTGCTTTTAAGATTCTAACTCTTCAAGAACCAGGTGGATGTTTCCCCTTTAACGGATGAACATATGAGGTGTGCAAGTGTCCCGTGTATACTCTGTCATTGAACATTTGCAGCTTCGTGTGTTACAGGCTCTTTCCTGACAACTGCTTGCTAGATCCTACTCTTAAATTCACTTAGGCCTTTAAGATTCCAGGCCTCAGATTCCTATCTCTTTGGTCTTGACTGCTTCTCTCTTCATTATTTGGTTTCCTTATGTGTAAAATGAGTTAAGTACTGTTTCACAGTGTTGGTGAGGCTTGATTGAGATGGTGTAAATTAGAAGTGTTTTACAAAGTGGTCAGTGCTATCACTATGGACACTTTTTCATGGGGAGGTGATTGATACACATAGAGAGGGTGCTTAGATTATTTTCACATGAATTCTGTAGGAAAGGTAGGATTGCCTGAATAAGGGAAGGGATGAGCTCCTGTAGATCAAGGCACCTCATCATGGGATGATTAGATTGATGAGATACTGAGTAAGTGAATGTTTGGGGAAAGGATAGAACTGGCAGGGAAGAGGAAAGACAAAGAACAGGAACTGGTTAGAATTTCTAGAGAGAGCTCGGAAACCAAGGTGGGGGTCCTCTTGCCATCAAGGTGTAATTATAGAATCATCATGAAGAGGCTCCTAGTTTGAAACTAGGATGCTGGCGCCCTTGAGCACTGAATGAATTTGACATCTCTGGTAAGGTAAACATGAGTATAGAGTTTGGAAGGTTAATCCAATCAAGAAATTAATTGGGCTCGGATACAGCTCTCTCTGCTAGGAAGAATCAGTGCTGAGAGCGCAGGACCTTGGTACGGAGTAGGTGCTGGATGAATGTTTTTTGAATGGATAAGTGGATGCAGTAGAGATGGTGTAAAGAACTAGTTGGAGAAGTGACCTGTATCCTCAAATTAACTATCCCTCTGCCTTGAAAAACCTTGTTCTCTGAAAAAGAGAGTCACTTCATCCTGCCCAATTGAACCCCCATAGCCTGGGGGGAAGGGCGTGATTTAACCCCTCCCCCCAGAGAGTACGGGTTTGTCTAGTGAAGGAAAGTGAGATTAGCCTGGTGAGATGTCATGTAAAAAGGCCTTTAGTCTCATGTCTCTGTTTTAATATGAAGAATACTGCTAGTTTAATAAATTATCCCTGTGAAATTGTTTTAGTTCTGTTTTAGGATCTGGAAAGGAGAGCTTTGTATGCCTTCTTCGACAGTAAACTAGTTATATGTGTGTGTCCAGTAGTGGGAATGTTGACTGTGGAGTCTTTCCTTTGAACCACTCTAGAAAGACATTTTGTTCTGATAATATTGTAACACAAACTGGAATCAAGATTGCTGGGAGAAATATCAATAACCTCAGATATGCAGATGACACCACCCTTATGGCAGAAAGTGAAGAGGAACTAAAAAGCCTCTTGTTGAAAGTGACAGAGAGAGTGAAAAAGTTGGCTTAAAGCTCAACATTCAGAAAACGAAGATCATGGCATCTGGTCCCATCACTTCATGGGAAATAGGTGGGGAAACAGTAGAAACAGTGTCAGACTTTATTTTTTTGGGCTCCAAAATCACTGCAGATGGTGACTGCAGCCATGAAATTAAAAGACGCTTACTCCTTGGAAGAAAAGTTATGACTAACCTAGATAGTATATTCAAAAGCAGAGACATTACTTTGCTGACTAAGGTCCGTCTAGTCAAGGCTATGGTTTTTCCTGTGGTCATGTATGGATGTGAGAGTTGGACTGTGAAGAAGGCTGAGCACAGAAGAATTGATGCTTTTGAACTGTGGTGTTGGAGAAGACTCTTGAGAGTCCCTTGGACTGCAAGGAGATCCAACCAGTCCATTCTGAAGGAGATCAGCCCTGGGATTTCTTTGGAAGGAATGATGCTAAAGCTGAAGCTCCAGTACTCTGGCCACCTCATGCGAAGAGTTGACTCATTGGAAAAGACTCTGATGCTGGGAGGGATTAAGGGCAGGAGAAGAAGGGGACGACAGAGGATGAGACGGCTGGATGGCATCACGGACTCGATGGACATGAGTCTGTGTGAACTCTGGGAGTTGGTGATGGACAGGGAGGCCTGGCGTGCTGCGATTCATGGGGTCGCAAAGAGTCGGACACGACTGAGCGACTGAACTGAACTGATGAGGTTTAGTGAGGGATGTAAGGTAGGGAAGAGAGAACAAGTGTGATTCTCAGATTTCTGACAACACTCTGGGATCTGGATGAGCCGTTGACTCAACTCCTTGAGAAGTTCGTCTTGAGACCCTTTCACTATCATCATTCTTAGGGTCCCTCATCAGGGATCATTTGGGTGCATAGCTGAAGGCCCCAGTGCTTGACTGACTTTGGCTATTTCTGAGTGAATTTTGACAAGCATCACAGCTCCCAAATGATCCACCTGGCAGTGCTATTGAGATGTAGCAAAGATTAGACTTGATGCAGACGTACATGGACTAAACACGGATGCTCATCTCTGATGGTGTCCTGATAAAAGGGGGAGTGGGGGCAGGTGTGCCCAGCTAGCAGAAGGAAGGCATAGGGAGTAGACCAGACAGAGTCCAAGAGCCTAGTGTGATGGCCGGAGAACTGAATTACGAGCTTCATGTCCCCCCAGATACACAGCCACAGGGGATTCCCAGTTCTAGATTAGAGGTACAGCATCCACACCGAAATACACCCCCCACAATCAAAGAGCATCGGTGCCAGCAGAGAAGTGGGGAGAGAACTCAGAATGATGCTTCTGCTCCCCAGAGGGGGCCCTCAGGATGCAGACTCCCCCTCTATTAGGGAGCAGCAGACAGAAGAGAGAAAAACGCCTTTGTTTGTTGTTCTCTCTTTATTGACAGAAATTATGCAACACGCAAGTATATAGAACTCAAATTAAATGACAGGGCATTCAAAGATTCAAAAGCTAAGATTCTTCTGGCAAAATTAGCCTGACCACATTAACACAGTATATATAGTATTAAGGTGTTTTTGTTCCTGTTTTTCTTTCACATAAACTAGCTGAGAACATTACTGTTTGTGGTGTTAAATGGATTTCATAACTAATACAAAATGTGGCTAAATTCATATTACTGTGATCATTTTAATTGAATTTCCTGACTCCTACACATTTAATTGTCAACTTTTAACACTGCATTAAACATAAGGTTCCAACATTATTGATATAAAATGTTCACGTTCCCCTACGACTGTGATTATATTTTGCTTATCATTCCTGAATGTTGCATTAAGTCTATTTAAAAGATATCCCAAGGGACCCTTATATGTTTACTGCATTAAAAGAAAAACAGATGTTCTCACATATCCTGAGAGATATTACGATTTACATTGTAGATGAGGAGTGTTGAGAACCACTTAGAAATCTTCTTAGGTGGCCAAGGCTTCAATAATCCTTAGCATCTGATTTTCTGTCATAAAGTTGGGGAAAAAAATCTGTAATAAAAAGTTAGAAAAAATATCTGTAATATAAAGTTAGAAAAAAATGCCAATCACATTTTCCAACTGCAAGCACATATTTTAAAAGCATCCTTGAGAAAAATCAAAGCATCTGAACCACAGCGCTATTGTTCTTGAATCACATCCTCAAGTTAGAACTGACAGGAGTTCATGAACAAAACATCCCAAACAGTCACTTCTCACTCGCCTGGAACTTGCCCATTAACCCCACAGTGAACAACCCTGAACCATTCGAACAGGTTTAACAGAGAATACTCACTAAATGCCATTTGACTCTTTGAAATGCCCTAAAGAGCCTGGTCATTGTATGCAGGATTGTAACATGCTTCTTTCTCTGAAGCCACACTTACAGGGAGCAAACAAGGAGGAAGGAGCAGGAGGCTTTGGGAACAAAAGCAGCTAAGAGAAGCAATAGCAGCACAGTGTTTAATTTTGACAAGAACCCAAGAAGAGGCATTATTGTCCCATTTTAGAGCTGAGAACACTGAGGGTAAGAGAGGTCACACAAGCACATGGTAAAGCTGAAACCTTAGCCTTAGGTTTGCTGGAGCCTAGAGAATCATGACAGTAATAACTGTCATTGCTAATATTTATTGGACGTTTTTTATGGGTGCCAGATACAGTCCCAAGCACTTTATATCCATTATAACCCTTAATTCTTACAACAGAACTCTAAGGGACCCTTCTTTATTGTAACCATGTCACAGAGGAGGGAACAGAGGCTTGCAAAGTTTCAATCACTTTCCTACCATCATGCAAACAGTCAAGAGCAGAGATGGGCCTCGGATCAACGTGACTCCAAGCCCATCGGGTTCCTGCACTGACCCGGAGGAGGAACAGCTGGAAGCAGGTACCATGGCAACCGTAAGAAGGGGCAACTTGATGGCAAGGGAGAATCAAGAAAAAAAAATCAAAAAGCAACCAGAACACAGAAATAAAGCTGCCCAAGCTGCGGGCATCCTAAACATGCTGCTGTCACTGAGGAAGAGGGCAGGAGCTTGGGGGAGGAGAAGGCTGTGAAGCCCGTGGCCACATGAGCACTGGACTTAGGGGAGGAAGAGTTGGGAGGTAGGGGGCAGTCGGGAACATCGGAGGAGGGGACTGTCATGACCTCAAAACCCAGGGATTTCACAGGAGGTCTGGAAGCTGCACTGGGAAGCCAGCGCCACCCTGACTCCCCGACCTCCTGGTATGACCTCAAGCCCCCACTGTAGCCCCACAGGTCTGCTTATGGTTGGGAAACGTGAAAACGAGCCCAGGCCCTGTGAAACTGACCGAGGAGCGTGTCTCCATCTGGGGCTGCCCTGGCCCCTGCCAATTGCTTGCCCCAGCTGGTAGCTTCCATCACCCCAATGCCGCACACCAGTGGCTCCAAGCCCTGGAAGCAGCTCGGCTCTGACGAGGCAGGGGGTTGGGGGAAGAGGGCTCGATGTCACGAGCTGGCAGATGTTGCCCCCAACTCAGCCTCACAGTGATGCTCAGGCCGTTCGATGCAGACATTCCTGTTTGACTGTGACCAGAGGTTTTTTTTTTTTCCTTATCTCTGGATAAGAATGCTGGATTTGATGGTCAGGAAGGGATCAGCCTCGAAATCAAAGGGCCACTTGCCTGAACCCGAGTTCCTGAAAAGAAGCCCAAGAATGGAAAGGGATGCTAACGTCTGACAGAAGGAAGTTTGATGGGGAGCTTTCCAAATGTTCTGGGCTCTAAACACATCCTGATGGATGGGCCCATCCCATCATGAGGGCAGCTTCCACAGAGGCGCACACCAGGAGGGGCCCCCAGGGCGGGGCGCCTGGACCACTTCTCACCCCATTAGCGTGACCCTGTCTCCCGTTCTGCCGACAGGCCCTGGAGGTTCTGCTGCCTTTTCCTCTGTGTGTGCTGACAGGGAGGCCTTGGGCTCAGGAGACGGTCCCTGCCCCTAGTGCACGAGGGGGCCTTTGCCACCTTGACTCTGGCCAGTGCCGTGTGGACGGCTCTGTGGTCGTAGATCATTCCTCATAACAGCAGCTAACATATGCAAATGCGCCGATGCCTCACCAAGTGCTTTGCATCCAGTGCCTCGTCTAACACGGACAAAACCCTATTGTTACCGCCCTTTTTATGGAGGAGCAAATTAAGCTCAGAGAACCCGGTCACTTGGCTAGAGTGTGTTACTCGCTCAATCATATCCAACTCTTGCCATCGCACTGACTGTAGCTCCCCAGGCTCCTCTGTCCACGAGATTCTCCAGGCAAGAATACAGGAGTGAGTTGTCTGTCCCTTCTCCAGGGGCTCTTCCAGGATGGGAAGTGGCAACATCTTCTATGACCTACCTAGTCCGAGAGGCCAAGTACTATCACTTCGGCTATATTTAACTGGTCACACCTTCACACAGTGTTGGGGACTGTTTAAGTAAGAGCATGAATGACTGTAGGCGAGGATCGCTGGGAAGCACCTTGGAGGCTGGCTACCATGATCTCCCATCTTGACCCTCAGCCTCCGTCCTGTGCACCCTGCATGGTAGCCACTCCAAACGACCCTCCTCCACTCCTGGCCGCCAAAATCATTCTGGTCCTACCAGAGCTCACTGTTCCATAAAAGCACCCAGAGCGCATCAGCTTTGATAAACTCCTGGTTCACGTGGCACGATTGTTTCTGTTACAGTGCTTATCATGCTCTGCCTTGTAGTACATGTGCTTGGATGTTGAGTTGCTTGAGTTGTGTCCAACTCATTGGGATCCCATGGACTTGTAGCCCTCCAGGCTCCTCTGTCCATGGGATTCTCCAGGTAAGAATACTGGAGTGGGTTGCCATGCCCTCCTCCAGAGGATCTTCCCTACCGGGAGATCCAACCCACATCTCTTACAACTCCTGCATCGGGAGGCAGATTTTCTTTACCACTAGTGCCACCTGGGAAGCTCCACCTTGTATTATAGTTGGGTACAAACGTATCTACCACCAAAAGATTGAAAACTACAGAGAGAATCCATGACATTCACATTTTCACCTATCCTTGGAAAAATATCTGAAGAAGAGGCTCTATACAAAACTGTGCGGCATTGAATTGAATGTGTCTTTCTTCCTGCCAGGGTTACTGATTGGGAAGAGACTATTTCATTTGACTTTGTACTATGTGCTTACTAGGTGCCACCTCCTGGGGACAGACATGGTTCTTGTTTCCTCGGAGTTTCCAGTCGAGTGAAACATTGATAAATTCTCACAAATGACCAGACAGGTGGCCTCATATTGAAAAATCTCTATTCTGTCAACTCAGTGCCTTAGAATATTCCTGAAAGTATTTTAGAATAAGATGTTATAAAGATTTTATGCCCTAGTCCTTCCACTCAATTCTCAGCCTGTGTGTGTGTGTGTGTGTGTGTGTGTGTGTGTGTGTGTGTGATGGTTCCTATTTGTTCAATCATCATTCCTTCACCTATTCCCCCATTTATGTACTCAAAAAACGCTGAGGAAGTCACGGTGGGGATTCAAAGATAAACAAGGGAGTTTCTCCTGTTGGACTGTTGTAGTCCAGGGGAGGAGACAAGAGTGTGCAGAGATGACTCCGACACAGCCAGGAGCACTGCAGGAGCAAATTTCAGCAATGATTCAAGAGACGATCTTCTGCCAGCATGCGCAGGGCAGGGCTCTGGCTTCGGCTGTAGGAGCTGCTGAGAACACAGCAATCTCCACAAACTTCATCAGAGAGAAAAGGCTGTGTCTTTTTCAGCAGCAAGATCTGGATCATTCCCTGATCCACAGAACTAAATATTTGTGCCAATCTCTGCCTCTTTATATGCAGGGAATTGAAAGCCAGGAAAGGAAATAGGATCAAAGGTACATTGAAGCTCTCTAGGTAAAAAGTCCATCAGTGTGCTCTCTCTGGGAAAGCAAGCAGGCCAGTCCTCCCCTTGGACTGCCCAGGGCTGGATGTCCCCTCTCTGGACCATGCTGGCTGGCCTGGTGAGGATGGGCACACCAGTGATTCAATGCTAGGGGCTCCAAGGAATCTAGAACCTACCTATCTTCTAAGCCAAAAAAAAGAAAAAAGAAGAAAACAAAAACATGCTCAAATTAGTTCCCAGGGAATCAGGACGATTCTTATTGTTACCATATTTCTTTTGATCCCTGAATAAGAACACCTAGGTAGTCCTGCTATTTGGCACATGGGTTTGTAATCAGGTGGAATATTTTCCTTTATAGCTGCCCTGGAACCCTGGGATGCCTGATTGCTAAAGCAAATCTCATAAATGCTCATTTATTTTTAATGTGTGTGTTTTAATGTATGCAAAATATATGATACACATAAAAAGGATTCGTAAGATATATGCACGGTTTGAAGCTTAATAAAATGAACACCATGGACCCACTACCCTGCTGAAGAAATATGTGTCAGATTATTAGTAATAAGAAGAGTTAATATTTCTGAGCCCTTATCATGTGCCAGTGCTGCTCTAAGCACTTCACATATTTTATCAGATGGGTCCTGACAACAGCCTCATCAGTCAGGTGGAGAGAGCAGTATGGAGGAGGGGCAGGAGGAAACCCTCATTTCAGGCTCTGCAGCCGACAGAGAGAGGGACTTGGAGAAGCGTGGACACACCAGTGGTTCAACACAGGTTCAATCTCTTTCTCTCTTTCTTTTCATAGTCCCGTCATAGATGCCAGAATTGTTTAGACAATTGTAAGATCAGTGTCTACTAGATTGAAAAACCAACTATCCCTAGAACTTTCTGACTTCTGCTCCCAGAAATGCCCCCAACACCCTCCTCTTTGCATAGACAAGAGCATCATGCTGTCCTTCCCCAAGACTTGTGAACAAGGGGCTTTCCAAGAGTCATAGGGTGCGTTGAAGAGAAATGAATTTTTGGCAACATGCCCCGTACACCTCTGTATATTGGCTCCAACATATAACAGTTCAGTAAAACATCCATGCCAACGTTTTTTCTTTAACACATTCCTTACCGGTAATTGAGGGGCATCCTGTGGAGGTTTGAGCATTCTTTAGCATTGCCTTTCTTTGGGACTGGAATGAAAACTCACCTTTTCCAGTCCTGCGGCCACTGCTGAGTTTTCCAAATTTGCTGGCATATTGAGTGCAGCACTTTCACAGCATCATCTTTCAAGGTTTGAAATAGCTCCACTGGAATTCCACCACCTTCACTAGCTTTGTTTGTAGTGATGCTTTCTAAGGCACACTTGACTTCACATTCCAAGATGTCTGGCTCTAGATGAGTGATCACACCACTGTGATTATCCAGGTCATGAAGATCTTTTTTGTACAGTTCTTCTGTGTATTCTTGCCACCTCTTCTTAATACCTTTTGCTTCTGTTAGGTCCGTACCATTTTTTTCCTTTATTGAGCCCATCTTTGCATGTTCCCATGGTATCTCTAATTTTCTTGACGAGATCTCTAGTCTTCCCCATTCTGTTGTTTTCCTCTATTTCTTTGCACTGATCGCTGAGGAGGCTTTCTTATCTCTTCTTGCTATTCTTTGGAACTCTGCATTCAGATGCTTATATCTTTCCTTTTCTCCTTTGCTGTTTGCTTCTCTTCTTTTCACAGCTATTTGTAAGGCCTCTCCAGACAGCCATTTTGCTTTTTTGCATTTCTTTTCCATGAGGATGGTCTTGATCCCTGTCTCCTGTACAATGTCACGAACCTCAGTCTATAGTTCATCACGCACTCTATCAGATCTAGTCCCTTGAATCTATTTCTCACTTCCACTGTATAATCATAAAGGATTTGATTTAGGTCATACCTGAATGGCCTAGTGGTTTTCCCTACTTTCTTCAATTTAAGTCTGAATTTGACAATAAGGAGTTCATGATCTGAGCCACAGTCAGCTCCTGGTCTTGTTTTGTTGACTGTATAGAGCTTCTCCATCTTTGGCTGATTAATTCAATAATCAATCTGATTTTGGTGTCTCTTGATGAAAATGAGAGTGGAGAGTGAAAAAATTGGCTTAAAGCTCAACATTCAGAAAATGAAGATCATGGCACCTGGTCCCATCACTTCATGGGAAATAGATGGGGAAACAGTGGAAACAGTGTCAGACTTTATTTTGGGGGGCTCCAAAATCACTGCAAATGGTGACTGCAACCATGAAATTAAAAGATGCTTACTCCCTGGAAGAAAAGTTATGACCAACCTAGATAGCATATTCAAAAGCAGAAACGTTACTTTGCCAACAAAGGTCTGTCTAGTCAAGGCTATGGTTTTTCCAGTGGTCATGTATGGATGTGAGAGTTGGACTGTGAAGAAGGCTGAGGGCCGAAGAATTGATGCTTTTGAACTGTGGTGTTGGAGAAGACTCTTGAGAGTCCCTTGGACTGCAAGGAGATCCAACCTGTCCATTCTGAAGGAGATCAGCCCTGGGATTTCTTTGGAAGGAATGATGCTAAAGCTGAAGCTCCAGTACTTTGGCCACCTCATGCGAAGAGTTGACTCATTGGAAAATACTCTGATGCTGGGAGGGATTAAGGGCAGAGAAGAAGGGGATGACAGAGGATGAGATGGTTGGATGGCATCACCGACTCGATGGACGTGAGTCTGTGTGAGCTCCGGGAGCTGGTGACGGACAGGGAGGCCTGGTGTGCTGTGATTCATGGGGTCGCAAAGAGTCGGACATGACTGAGTGACTGAACTGAACTGTGGAGGTAGTGGTAAAGAACCTGCCTGCTAGTGCAGGAGACCTAAGAGATGAAGGTTCGACCCCTGGGTTGGGAACATCCCCTGGAGAAGGAAATGGCAAAACACTCCAGTATTCCTGCCTGGAAAATCCCATGGACAGAGGAGCCTAGAGGACTATGGGTCCACAGGGTCGCCAAGAGTCATGACTGAAGCGATGCAGGATGGATAGATTCCCAATAATTGAGCATAAAGATTAATTTGGGGGAACTTGGTCCTCTCTGTTCCCCTCCTTGCAGAAATAACCTTCACAGAAAAAGTCAAGTTCAAGTCCCTGGAATAGTCAACAGGATCCTTGGAATTAATATCCACCCACTCTACAGCGTGGTGATGGGTTGTGAGAGCAGAGATTTGTGACTTGGGTCTCATACCCCTCCAGGGTCACTGGGGCGGCCTGAGACAGGGAACTGGGAAGGGAGCTCACCATTGAGCTCTGTCCGGTCTTCACAACAATGATTTGGAGGGAAAGATGCAATGTCTTGAGAACCCAGGGCCCAGCGAGTAGCCTTGTACAGGAGAGTGATGCCTCCCTGTCACCAAGAGGTGGGACCAGACTGCTTCTCAGTGGAGCTGCATTCTTCTGTGACAGGACTCTCTGGACACACAGAAGCTGCTGTCTGTCTGCAGGGAAGATGAGCCCAGCGCTGGATAACAGGAATGGCTGGCCAGTCAGGAGAGAAGGAAGGGATGATGAGAAAGGGTTGGGGGTGGAATGGCCGAGAGGCTTCCCGCCAGCATCCAGGGGGTTGCAGAGAACTATGTGTCTAGGGTCCTGGGCCATCTTAGGAGAACTCAACACACCTGCACATCTGATGGTGGAGAGAGGGTGGCCACACACTTTCTGTGAGAAGAAGAGCTTATGGACTGTTTCCACTTTCAGAAAAACTAACTTGGGGCACATTTTGACAAATGAGGATCCGTGTTTAGGAAACATCCAAGAAAATCCTCACATTTCTAGAAGGGTCTTGAACCGAGGGAAGAGCAGGTGGAGGTGATTCTTGCCCCAGGCAGGGCTGGTCCAGAGGTTACAACAGCAGCCTTCCCCTGAACTGGTCCAGAGCCCCATCCCAGAGCCAAGAGCCAGTTCACTCCTCCCAGAAAACTACTAGGAAACCAGATCCAGGCTGCAGTTGCCAAACACCAGCAAATGTAAAGGACGTGAAGGCAGAAACACGGGGCAGGAGAAGATGTCAAAACTCAATACCCGTGTGCGTGGCTGGGTAACGAGACAGGTACACACTCACGTGCATCACGGTGGCATGCTCAGTCGCTCAGGTGTGTCTGACTCTTTGAGGCCCCATGGACTGAAGCCTGCCAGGCTCCTCGGTCCACTGGAGTGGGTTGCTATTTCCTTCTCCAGGGGATCTTCCTGACCCAGGGATCAAAACCATGTCTCCTGTATCTCCTGCATTGACAGGTGAATTCCTTACCACTGTGCTACCCGGGAAGCCCTGAGTCATGGTTATTTTGCATCAAATGGTAAACCTCATCCCTAAAAGTCAAAGATGACGTTAAAGCCAGAACAATCATGGGAATTTTTAATTCTATGAAAGAACTTTCAAGAAAGAAAAATTGTTCCCATTGATGTATTTATTTTCATCCTAGTAGGACGGCATGCAAGGGCCACGACCTCTTACTACCAAACATCCGAAGTCAAAGTATTGGTGGAACTTAAGCAAAAGATCTTCTTCAAGGACCCAGAGTTAGAATGACAGACAAAAGGCAGAACGGTAGGAGGCTGAGGTTTGCACGTCCACAGTAGGCAAGCTTGGGCGGGG